>CM034537.1:5929255-6529255 GCA_020002185.1 Paraescarpia echinospica
TCATCCATAGTGTCTACGATCTTATACAACAGAGTGTCCATACATCCACAGCATTCGCATCAACAACAGAGAATGGACACAGCAACACTGTCAATGATCGTCAACCAATAAGAGTATCAATACATATGCAGGGTTCACAATACTTAACCACACAGAGTAGCAACACATCCATCAAGTCTATGATGTTCGACCAAACAGAGTATAAATATAAACACATCATCCTTGATCATCAAACACAGCGTATCAAGATATCAACTGTGTCCATCACATCACCTTCAACGAAACGGAGTATCAATACATCTACAGGGTTCACAATTCGAAACCACAGAGAGTATAAACACAATCATAATGTCCATGATCCTCAACCACAGTGACAACACAACCAAAATGTACATGATCCGCAGTCAACAGTGTCAACACATCTACATTATCCATGAACATCAACCACACAGAGTGTCCAACACATTCACACTGTACATGATCTTCAAACACACAGAATATCAATACATCTGCGGTATTCACAATAGTAAACCACGCAGAGTATCAACACATCCATGGAGTCTATGATTTTCAACTACACAGAGTATCAATACATCCACAGCATCCTTGATCATCAACTACAGAATATGAACTCATCAACAGTATCCATGATCTTCAACGACACACAGTATAAACAACTCCACACTGTGCTTGTTCCTCAACCATACAATGTCAACAAATACAATCTCTGCGAACCTCAACCAGCACATCCACAGTGTCCATGATCATAAACCACATAGTGTAAACACATCCTTAGAATCCAATATCTTCAATGACACAGTGTCAACACAACCACACTATCCATGTTCACCAACTGTGTCAAAAAAAAAACAATCTGCATGATCCTCAACCAGACAGGGTATTAACACATCCATAGTGTCCACGATAATCAACCACACGGAGTACCTTCATAACCACAGTGTCCTTCGTGATTAACCACAGTGAGTACCTACACATGGAAGTGTCCTTCACCCTCAACTACACAGTTTTCATCACATCCGCCGTGTCCTTGATCATCAATCACGCAGAATATCAATACATCCTTGAACCTCTATTCCACAGTTGCCAACATATCTGCAATGTTCTTGATCATCAATCGCACAGTATTCATAACATCCGCAGTATTACTGATCATCAACCAGATATTGTTCTGTGCTTCCAGAGTATCCACGATCATCAACCAGTCAGCGTACCAACACATTCACAGTGTCAGTGTTTCTCAACTACACAGTGTCAACACATCCAGTCTTCATAATCCTTAACGACATATACTATTTATCAGTATATCCACAATGTCCACGATCATCAACCAGGCAGAGTATCAACATATCAACAGTGTCCTTGATAATCAACTACACAGAGTACTAACACATTCTCAGTGTCCTTGATCCTCAATTACACATTTTCAACAAATCCAGTCTCCATGATCTTCAACCAGACTGGGTATTAACACATCCATAATAACCATAATCCTCAAACATAGAGAATAGCAATACATATGTTGTATTCACAATATTAAACCATACAGAGTATCAATACATCTACATCCACCCTGTCCATGATCTCCAATCACACAGTGTATAAATACATCTGGAGTTTTTTATAATAATACCCCACACAGAGTACCAACACGTACACAGTGTCCATGATCCTCAACCACAGTGACAACACATTCATAGTGTACACGATCCTCAGTCAACAGTGTCCAACACATCCACAGTATCCATGATCGTCAAGTACACAGAGTGTACAACACATTTACACTGTCCATGATCTTCAACCACACAGAATATCAATACATATGCAGTTTTCACAATACTAAACCACGCAGAGTATCAAAACCTCAATAGAGTCTATCATTTTCAACCACACAGAGTATCAATACATCCACAGCATTCTTGATCTTCAACTTACAGTGTATGAACTTATCAAAAATCTCCATGATCTTCAACCACACAAAGTATAAACAATTCCACAGTGTGCTCGTTCCTCAACCATACAATGTAAACACATCCAATCTCTGCGATCCTCAACCACTACATACACAGTGTCCATGATCGTAAACACATCCTTAGAATCCAAGATCTTCAATGACGCACAGTGTCAACAAATCCGCAGTATCCATGATCATCAACTACACAGTGCCAAACACATACACAGTGTTTATAATCCTCAACCATACAGAGTATAAACATTTCCGTGGAGTCTTCGATCATCAACAACACAGTGTACATCACAACAGCAGTACCCGTCGTCATCAACCATAGTGTCCCTCAACTGAAGGGAGTATAAATACATCCACAATGTCCTTGGTAATCAGTCACTCACGGTATGTACACACACACACAGAGTCCTTGAATATTATTTACACAGTGTCCAAACACACCCACAATGTCCATGGGTTTCAAGTACACATAGTACCTACACATCCTCAGTGTCCTTGGTCATTAACCACGCAGAGTACCTACACATCCACAGTGTCCCTGATCCTCAACCACACAGTGTTCAAACACATCCACAATGTCCAGGGTCATCAAACACACAGTGTTCACATCACATACGCCGTGTCATTCGCGATTACTCACACTGAGTACCTACACATCGACAGTATCTTTGACCCTCAACCACACAGTTTACATCACATCTGCAGTGTCCTTGATCATCAACCACACAGAGAATCAACATATCCACAGTGTCCATAATCATCAACCACATAGAGTATAAACAAATCCACAGTGTGCTTTTTCCTCAACCACTTAGTGTCAATACATCCAGTCACTATGATTCTCAGACATTCATCCACACATCAACAATATCCATGGTCATCAACCACACAGAGTATATACATGTCCACAGCGCATTTGGTCATTAACCACACAGTGTCCAAGATCATCAAGCACACAGTGTATCAACACATCCACCGTATCCTTGCTCTTCAACCACACAGTGTAATACACTCCGCAATGACCTTGATCATCAATCACACAATGTTCATCATATCCGCATTGTCCTTGGTCATCAAACAGACAAAGTTCCAATATATCCACAATGTCCTTGATCCTCAACTACACAGTGTCACCACTTCCAGTCTCCACGATCCTCAACCAGACAGAGAATTAACACATCCATAGTTTTCTTCATCTTCAAACACACAGTGTCCAAAACATAATCAGTGTCCTTGGTTATCAATCACACAGTGCAGATAACATCTGCTGTGTCCATGATCATCAACCTGACACACTATCAACACATCCACATTTACCTTGATCCTCAATTACACAGCGTCAAGACACCCACTCTCCCTTATCCTCAATCAGACAGAGTATTAACTCATCCATAGTGTCTACGATCTTATACAACAGAGTGTCCATACATCCACAGCATTCGCATCAACAACAGAGAATGGACACAGCAACACTGTCAATGATCGTCAACCAATAAGAGTATCAATACATATGCAGGGTTCACAATACTTAACCACACAGAGTAACAACACATCCATCAAGTCTATGATGTTCGACCAAACAGAGTATAAATATAAACACATCATCCTTGATCATCAAACACAGCGTATCAAGACATCAACTGTGTCCATCACCTTCAACGAAACGGAGTATCAATACATCTACAGGGTTCACTATTCGAAACCACAGAGAGTATAAACACAATCATAATGTCCATGATCCTCAACCACAGTGACAACACAACCAAAATGTACATGATCCTCAGTCAACAGTGTCAACACATCTACATTATCCATGAACATCAACCACACAGAGTGTCCAACACATTCACACTGTCCATGATCTTCAAACATACAGAATATCAATACATCTGCGGTATTCACAATAGTAAACCACGCAGAGTATCAACACATCCATGGAGTCTATGATTTTCAACCACACAGAGTATCAATACATCCACAGCATCCTTCATCATCAACTACAGAATATGAACTCATCAACAGTGTCCACGATCTTCAACGACACACAGTATAAACAACTCCACACTGTGCTTGTTCCTCAACCATACAATGTCAACACATACAATCTCTGCGAACCTCAACCAGCACATCCACAGTGTCCATGATCATAAACCACATAGTGTAAACACCTCCTTAGAATCCAATATCTTCAATGACACAGTGTCAACACAACCACACTATCCATGTTCATCAACTGTTCAACAAAAAAACAATCTGCATGATCCTCAACCAGACAGGGTATTAACACATCCATAGTGTCCACGATAATCAACCACACGGAGTACCTTCACAACCACAGTGTCCTTCGTGATTAACCACAGTGAGTACCTACACATGGAAGTGTCCTTGACCCTCAACTACACAGTTTTCATCACATCCGCCGTGTCCTTGATCATCAATCACGCAGAATATCAATACATCCTTGAACCTCTATTCCACAGTTGCCAACATATCTGCAATGTTCTTGATCATCAATCGCACAGTATTCATAACATCCGCAGTATTACTGATCATCAACCAGATATTGTTCTGTGCTTCCAGAGTATCCACGATCATCAACCAGTCAGCGTACCAACACATTCACAGTGTCAGTGTTTCTCAACTAAACAGTGTCAACACATCCAGTCTTCCTAATCCTTAACGACACATACTATTTATCAGTATATCCACAATGTCCACGATCATCAACCAGGCAGAGTATCAACACATCAACAGTGTCCTTGATAATCAACTACGCAGAGTACTAACACATTCTCAGTGTCCTTGATCCTCAATTACACAGTATCAACAAATCCAGTCTCCATGATCTTCAACCAGATTGGGTATTAACACATCCATAATAACCATAATCCTCAAACATAGAGAATAGCAATACATATGTTGTATTCACAATATTAAACCATACAGAGTATCAATACATCTACATCCACCCTGTCCATGATCTACAATCACACAGTGTATAAATACATCTGGAGTTTTTTTATAATAATACCCCACACAGAGTACCAACACGTACACAGTGTCCATGATCCTCAACCACAGTGACAACACATTCATAGTGTACACGATCCTCAGTCAACAGTGTCCAACACATCCACAGTATCCATGATCGTCAAGTACACAGAGTGTACAACACATTTACACTGTCCATGATCTTCAACCACACAGAATATCAATACATATGCAGTTTTCACAATACTGAACCACGCAGAGTATCAAAACCTCAATAGAGTCTATCATTTTCAACCACACAGAGTATCAATACATCCACAGCATACTTGATCATCAACTTACAGTGTATGAACTCATCAAAAATCTCCATGATCTTCAACCACACAAAGTATAAACAATTCCACAGTGTGCTCGTTCCTCAACCATACAATGTAAACACATCCAATCTCTGCGATCCTCAACCACTACATCCACAGTGTCCATGATCGTAAACACATCCTTAGAATCCAAGATCTTCAATGACGCACAGTGTCAACAGATCCGCAGTATCCATGATCATCAACTACACAGTGCCAAACACATACACAGTGTTTATAATCCTCAACCATACAGAGTATAAACATATCCGTGGTGTCTTCGATCATCAACAACACAGTGTACATCACAACAGCAGTACCCGTCGTCATCAACCATAGTGTCCCTCAACTGAAGGGAGTATAAATACATTCACAATGTCCATGGTAATCAGTCACTCACGGTATGTACACACACACAGAGTCCTTGAATATTATTTACACAGTGTCCAAACACACCCACAATGTCCATGGGTTTCAAACACACATAGTACCTACACATCCTCAGTGTCCTTGGTCATTAACCACGCAGAGTACCTACACATCCACAGTGTCCCTGATCCTCAACCACACAGTGTTCAAACACATCCACAATGTCCAGGGTCATCAAACACACAGTGTTCACATCACATACGCCGTGTCATTCGCGATTACTCACACTGAGTACCTACACATCGACAGTATCTTTGACCCTCAACCACACAGTTTACATCACATCTGCAGTGTCCTTGATCATCAACCACACAGAGAATCAACATATCCACAGTGTCCATAATCATCAACCACATAGAGTATAAACAAATCCACAGTGTGCTTTTTCCTCAACCACTTAGTGTCAATACATCCAGTCACTATGATTCTCAGACATTCATCCACACATCAACAATATCCATGGTCATCAACCACACAGAGTATATACATGTCCACAGCGCATTTGGTCATTAACCACACAGTGTCCAAGATCATCAAGCACACAGTGTATCAACACATCCACCGTATCCTTGCTCTTCAACCACACAGTGTACTACACTCCGCAATGACCTTGATCATCAATCACACAATGTTCATCATATCCGCATTGTCCTTGGTCATCAAACAGACAAAGTTCCAATACATCCACAATGTCCTTGATCCTCAACTACACAGTGTCACCACTTCCAGTCTCCACGATCCTCAACCAGACAGAGTATTAACACATCCATAGTTTTCTTCATCTTCAAACACACAGTGTCCAAAACATAATCAGTGTCCTTGGTTATCAATCACACAGTGCAGATAACATCTGCTGTGTCCATGATCATCAACCTGACACACTATCAACACATCCACATTTACCTTGATCCTCAATTACACAGCGTCAAGACACCCACTCTCCCTTATGCTCAATCAGACAGAGTATTAACTCATCCATAGTGTCTACTATCTTATACAACAGAGTGTCCATACATCCACAGCATTCGCATCAACAACAGAGAATGGACACAGCAACACTGTCAATGATCGTCAACCAATAAGAGTATCAATACATATGCAGGGTTCACAATACTTAACCACACAGAGTAACAACACATCCATCAAGTCTATGATGTTCGACCAAACAGAGTATAAATATAAACACATCATCCTTGATCATCAAACACAGCGTATCAAGACATCAACTGTGTCCATCACCTTCAACGAAACGGAGTATCAATACATCTACAGGGTTCACAATTCGAAACCACAGAGAGTATAAACACAATCATAATGTCCATGATCCTCAACCACAGTGACAACACAACCAAAATGTACATGATCCTCAGTCAACAGTGTCAACACATCTACATTATCCATGAACATAAACCACACAGAGTGTCCAACACATTCACACTGTCCATGATCTTCAAACACACAGAATATCAATACATCTGCGGTATTCACAATAGTAAACCACGCAGAGTATCAACACATCCATGGAGTCTATGATTTTCAACCACACAGAGTATCAATACATCCACAGCATCCTTGATCATCAACTACAGAATATGAACTCATCAACAGTGTCCATGATCTTCAACGACACACAGTATAAACAACTCCACACTGTGCTTGTTCCTCAACCATACAATGTCAACACATACAATCTCTGCGAACCTCAACCAGCACATCCACAGTGTCCATGATCATAAACCACATAGTGTAAACACCTCCTTAGAATCCAATATCTTCAATGACACAGTGTCAACACAACCACACTATCCATGTTCATCAACTGTTCAACAAAAAAACAATCTGCATGATCCTCAACCAGACAGGGTATTAACACATCCATAGTGTCCACGATAATCAACCACACGGAGTACCTTCATAACCACAGTGTCCTTCGTGATTAACCACAGTGAGTACCTACACATGGAAGTGTCCTTGACCCTCAACTACACAGTTTTCATCACATCCGCCGTGTCCTTGATCATCAATCACGCAGAATATCAATACATCCTTGAACCTCTATTCCACAGTTGCCAACATATCTGCAATGTTCTTGATCATCAATCGCACAGTATTCATAACATCCGCAGTATTACTGATCATCAACCAGATATTGTTCTGTGCTTCCAGAGTATCCACGATCATCAACCAGTCAGCGTACCAACACATTCACAGTGTCAGTGTTTCTCAACTACACAGTGTCAACACATCCAGTCTTCATAATCCTTAACGACACATACTATTTATCAGTATATCCACAATGTCCACGATCATCAACCAGGCAGAGTATCAACACATCAACAGTGTCCTTGATAATCAACTACGCAGAGTACTAACACATTCTCAGTGTCCTTGATCCTCAATTACACAGTATCAACAAATCCAGTCTCCATGATCTTCAACCAGATTGGGTATTAACACATCCATAATAACCATAATCCTCAAACATAGAGAATAGCAATACATATGTTGTATTCACAATATTAAACCATACAGAGTATCAATACATCTACATCCACCCTGTCCATGATCTACAATCACACAGTGTATAAATACATCTGGAGTTTTTTTTATAATAATACCCCACACAGAGTACCAACACGTACACAGTGTCCATGATCCTCAACCACAGTGACAACACATTCATAGTGTACACGATCCTCAGTCAACAGTGTCCAACACATCCACAGTATCCATGATCGTCAAGTACACAGAGTGTACAACACATTTACACTGTCCATGATCTTCAACCACACAGAATATCAATACATATGCAGTTTTCACAATACTAAACCACGCAGAGTATCAAAACCTCAATAGAGTCTATCATTTTCAACCACACAGAGTATCAATACATCCACAGCATACTTGATCATCAACTTACAGTGTATGAACTTATCAAAAATCTCCATGATCTTCAACCACACAAAGTATAAACAATTCCACAGTGTGCTCGTTCCTCAACCATACAATGTAAACACATCCAATCTCTGCGATCCTCAACCACTACATCCACAGTGTCCATGATCGTAAACACATCCTTAGAATCCAAGATCTTCAATGACGCACAGTGTCAACAAATCCGCAGTATCCATGATCATCAACTACACAGTGCCAAACACATACACAGTGTTTATAATCCTCAACCATACAGAGTATAAACATTTCCGTGGTGTCTTCGATCATCAACAACACAGTGTACATCACAACAGCAGTACCCGTCGTCATCAACCATAGTGTCCCTCAACTGAAGGGAGTATAAATACATCCACAATGTCCATGGTAATCAGTCACTCACGGTATGTACACACACACAGAGTCCTTGAATATTATTTACACAGTGTCCAAACACACCCACAATGTCCATGGGTTTCAAACACACATAGTACCTACACATCCTCAGTGTCCTTGGTCATTAACCACGCAGAGTACCTACACATCCACAGTGTCCCTGATCCTCAACCACACAGTGTTCAAACACATCCACAATGTCCAGGGTCATCAAACACACAGTGTTCACATCACATACGCCGTGTCATTCGCGATTACTCACACTGAGTACCTACACATCGACAGTATCTTTGACCCTCAACCACACAGTTTACATCACATCTGCAGTGTCCTTGATCATCAACCACACAGAGAATCAACATATCCACAGTGTCCATAATCATCAACCACATAGAGTATAAACAAATCCACAGTGTGCTTTTTCCTCAACCACTTAGTGTCAATACATCCAGTCACTATGATTCTCAGACATTCATCCACACATCAACAATATCCATGGTCATCAACCACACAGAGTATATACATGTCCACAGCGCATTTGGTCATTAACCACACAGTGTCCAAGATCATCAAGCACACAGTGTATCAACACATCCACCGTATCCTTGCTCTTCAACCACACAGTGTACTACACTCCGCAATGACCTTGATCATCAATCACACAATGTTCATCATATCCGCATTGTCCTTGGTCATCAAACAGACAAAGTTCCAATACATCCACAATGTCCTTGATCCTCAACTACACAGTGTCACCACTTCCAGTCTCCACGATCCTCAACCAGACAGAGTATTAACACATCCATAGTTTTCTTCATCTTCAACACACAGTGTCCAAAACATAATCAGTGTCCTTGGTTATCAATCACACAGTGCAGATAACATCTGCTGTGTCCATGATCATCAACCTGACACACTATCAACACATCCACATTTACCTTGATCCTCAATTACACAGCGTCAAGACACCCACTCTCCCTTATCCTCAATCAGACAGAGTATTAACTCATCCATAGTGTCTACGATCTTATACAACAGAGTGTCCATACATCCACAGCATTCGCATCAACAACAGAGAATGGACACAGCAACACTGTCAATGATCGTCAACCAATAAGAGTATCAATACATATGCAGGGTTCACAATACTTAACCACACAGAGTAACAACACATCCATCAAGTCTATGATGTTCGACCAAACAGAGTATAAATATAAACACATCATCCTTGATCATCAAACACAGCGTATCAAGACATCAACTGTGTCCATCACCTTCAACGAAACGGAGTATCAATACATCTACAGGGTTCACAATTCGAAACCACAGAGAGTATAAACACAATCATAATGTCCATGATCCTCAACCACAGTGACAACACAACCAAAATGTACATGATCCTCAGTCAACAGTGTCAACACATCTACATTATCCATGAACATCAACCACACAGAGTGTCCAACACATTCACACTGTCCATGATCTTCAAACACACAGAATATCAATACATCTGCGGTATTCACAATAGTAAACCACGCAGAGTATCAACACATCCATGGAGTCTATGATTTTCAACCACACAGAGTATCAATACATCCACAGCATCCTTGATCATCAACTACAGAATATGAACTCATCAACAGTGTCCATGATCTTCAACGACACACAGTATAAACAACTCCACACTGTGTTTGTTCCTCAACCATACAATGTCAACACATACAATCTCTGCGAACCTCAACCAGCACATCCACAGTGTCCATGATCATAAATCACATAGTGTAAACACCTCCTTAGAATCCAATATCTTCAATTACACAGTGTCAACACAACCACACTATCCATGTTCACCAACTGTGTCAACAAAAAACAATCTGCATGATCCTCAACCAAGCAGGGTATTAACACATCCATAGTGTCCACGATAATCAACCACACGGAGTACCTTCATAACCACAGTGTCCTTCGAGATTAACCACAGTGAGTACCTACACATGGAAGTGTCCTTGACCCTCAACTACACAGTTTTCATCACATCCGCCATGTCCTTGATCATCAATCACGCAGAATATCAATACATCCTTGAACCTCTATTCCACAGTTGCAAACATATCTGCAATGTTCTTGATCATCAATCGCACAGTATTCATAACATCCGCAGTATTACTGATCATCAACCAGATATTGTTCTGTGCTTCCAGAGTATCCACGATCATCAACCAGTCAGCGTACCAACACATTCACAGTGTCAGTGTTTCTCAACTACACAGTGTCAACACATCCAGTCTTCATAATCCTTAACGACACATACTATTTATCAGTATATCCACAATGTCCACGATCATCAACCAGGCAGAGTATCAACACATCAACAGTGTCCTTCATAATCAACTACGCAGAGTACTAACACATTCTCAGTGTCCTTGATCCTCAATTACACAGTTTCAACAAATCCAGTGTCCATGATCTTCAACCAGACTGGGTATTAACACATCCATAATAACCATAATCCTCAAACATAGAGAATAGCAATACATATGTTGTATTCACAATATTAAACCATACAGAGTATCAATACATCTACATCCACCCTGTCCATGATCTCCAATCACACAGTGTATCAATACATCTGGAGTTTTTTTATAATAATACCCCACACAGAGTACCAACACGTACACAGTGTCCATGATCCTCAACCACAGTGACAACACATTCATAGTGTACACGATCCTCAGTCAACAGTGTCCAACACATCCACAGTATCCATGATCGTCAAGTACACAGAGTGTACAACACATTTACACTGTCCATGATCTTCAACCACACAGAATATCAATACATATGCAGTTTTCACAATACTAAACCACGCAGAGTATCAAAACCTAAATAGAGTCTATCATTTTCAACCACACAGAGTATCCATACATCCACAGCATACTTGATCATCAAATTACAGTGTATGAACTCATCAAAAATCTCCATGATCTTCAACCACACAAAGTATAAACAATTCCACAGTGTGCTCGTTCCTCAACCATACAATGTTAACACATCCAATCTCTACGATCCTCAACCACTACATCCACAGTGTCCATGATCGTAAACACATCCTTAGAATCCAAGATCTTCAATGACGCACAGTGTCAACAGATCCGCAGTATCCATGATCATCAACTACACAGTGCCAAACACATACACAGTGTTTATAATCCTCAACCATACAGAGTATAAACATTTCCGTGGTGTCTTCTTTCATCAACAACACAGTGTACATCACAACAGCAGTACCCGTCGTCATCAACCATAGTGTCCCTCAACTGAAGGGAGTATAAATACATCCACAATGTCCATGGTAATCAGTCACTCACGGTATGTACACACACACAGAGTCCTTGAATATTATTTACACAGTGTCCAAACACACCCACAATGTCCATGGGTTTCAAACACACATAGTACCTACACATCCTCAGTGTCCTTGGTCATTAACCACGCAGAGTACCTACACATCCACAGTGTCCCTGATCCTCAACCACACAGTGTTCAAACACATCCACAATGTCCAGGGTCATCAAACACACAGTGTTCACATCACATACGCCGTGTCATTCGCGATTACTCACACTGAGTACCTACACATCGACAGTATCTTTGACCCTCAACCACACAGTTTACATCACATCTGCAGTGTCCTTGATCATCAACCACACAGAGAATCAACATATCCACAGTGTCCATAATCATCAACCACATAGAGTATAAACAAATCCACAGTGTGCTTTTTCCTCAACCACTTAGTGTCAATACATCCAGTCACTATGATTCTCAGACATTCATCCACACATCAACAATATCCATGGTCATCAACCACACAGAGTATATACATGTCCACAGCGCATTTGGTCATTAACCACACAGTGTCCAAGATCATCAAGCACACAGTGTATCAACACATCCACCGTATCCTTGCTCTTCAACCACACAGTGTACTACACTCCGCAATGACCTTGATCATCAATCACACAATGTTCATCATATCCGCATTGTCCTTGGTCATCAAACAGACAAAGTTCCAATACATCCACAATGTCCTTGATCCTCAACTACACAGTGTCACCACTTCCAGTCTCCACGATCCTCAACCAGACAGAGTATTAACACATTCATAGTTTTCTTCATCTTCAACAACACAGTGTCCAAAACATAAACAGTGTCCTTGGTTATCAATCACACAGTGCATATAACATCTGCTGTGTCCATGATCATCAACCTGACACACTATCAACACATCCACATTTACCTTGATCCTCAATTACACAGCGTCAAGACACCCACTCTCCCTTATCCTCAATCAGACAGAGTATTAACTCATCCATAGTGTCTACGATCTTATACAACAGAGTGTCCATACATCCACAGCATTCGCATCAACAACAGAGAATGGACACAGCAACACTGTCAATGATCGTCAACCAATAAGAGTATCAATACATATGCAGGGTTCACAATACTTAACCACACAGAGTAACAACACATCCATCAAGTCTATGATGTTCGACCAAACAGAGTATAAATATAAACACATCATCCTTGATCATCAAACACAGCGTATCAAGACATCAACTGTGTCCATCACCTTCAACGAAACGGAGTATCAATACATCTACAGGGTTCACAATTCGAAACCACAGAGAGTATAAACACAATCATAATGTCCATGATCCTCAACCACAGTGACAACACAACCAAAATGTACATGATCCTCAGTCAACAGTGTCAACACATCTACATTATCCATGAACATCAACCACACAGAGTGTCCAACACATTCACACTGTCCATGATCTTCAAACACACAGAATATCAATACGTCTGCGGTATTCACAATAGTAAACCACGCAGAGTATCAACACATCCATGGAGTCTATGATTTTCAACCACACAGAGTATCAATACATCCACAGCATCCTTGATCATCAACTACAGAATATGAACTCATCAACAGTGTCCATGATCTTCAACGACACACAGTATAAACAACTCCACACTATGCTTGTTCCTCAACCATACAATGTCAACACATACAATCTCTGCGAACATCAACCAGCACATCCACAGTGTCCATGATCATAAACCACATAGTGTAAACACCTCCTTAGAATCCAATATCTTCAATGACACAGTGTCAACACAACCACACTATCCATGTTCATCAACTGTGTCAACAAAAAACCAATCTGCATGATCCTCAACCAGACAGGGTATTAACACATCCATAGTGTCCACGATAATCAACCACACGGAGTACCTTCATAACCACAGTGTCCTTCGTGATTAACCACAGTGAGTACCTACACATGGAAGTGTCCTTGACCCTCAACTACACAGTTTTCATCACATCCGCCATGTCCTTGATCATCAATCACGCAGAATATCAATACATCCTTGAACCTCTATTCCACAGTTGCCAACATATCTGCAATGTTCTTGATCATCAATCTCACAGTATTCATAACATCCGCAGTATTATTGATCATCAACCAGATATTGTTCTATGCATCCAGAGTATCCACGATCATCAACCAGTCAACGTACCAACACATTCACAGTGTCAGTGTTTCTCAACTACACAGTGTCAACACATCCAGTCTTCATAATCCTTAACGACACATACTATCTATCAGTATATCCACAATGTCCACGATCATCAACCATGCAGAGTATCAACACAACAACAGTGTCCTTGATAATCAACTACACAGAGTACTAACACATTCTCAGTGTCCTTGATCCTCAATTACACAGTTTCAACAAATCCAGTCTCCATGATCTTCAACCAGACTGGGTATTAACACAACCATAATAACCATAATCCTCAAACATAGAGAATAGCAATACATATGTTGTATTCACAATATTAAACCATACAGAGTATCAATACATCTACATCCACCCTGTCCATGATCTCCAATCACACAGTGTATAAATACATCTGGAGTTTTTATAATAATACCCCACACAGAGTACCAACACGTACACAGTGTCCATGATCCCCAACCACAGTGACAACACATTCATAGTGTACACGATCCTCAGTCAACAGTGTCCAACACATCCACAGTATCCATGATCGTCAAGTACACAGAGTGTACAACACATCTACACTGTCCATGATCTTCAACCAAACAGAAAATCAATACATATGCAGTTTTCACAATACTAAACCACGCAGAGTATCAAAACCTCAATAGAGTCTATCATTTTCAACCACACAGAGTATCAATACATCCACAGCATCCTTGATCATCAACTTACAGTGTATGAACTCATCAAAAATCTCAATGATCTTCAACCACACAAAGTATAAACAAATCCACAGTGTGCTTGTTCCTCAACCATACAATGTAAACACATCCAATCTCTGCGATCCTCAACCACCACATCCACAGTGTCCATGATCGTAAACACATCCTTAGAATCCAAGATCTTCAATGACGCAGAGTGTCAACAAATCCGCAGTATCCATGATCATCAACTACACAGTGCCAAACAAATACACAGTGTTTATAATCCTCAAACATACAGAGTATAAACATTTCCGTGGTGTCTTCGATCATCAACAACACAGTGTACATCACAACAGCAGTACCCGTCGTCATCAACAATAGTGTCCCTCAACTGAAGGGAGTATAAATACATCCACAATGTCCATGGTAATCAGTCACTCACGGTATGTACACACACACAGAGTCCTTGAATATTAATTACACAGTGTCCAAACACACCCACAATGTCCATGGGTTTCAACCACACATAGTACCTACACATCCTCAGTGTCCTTGGTCATTAACCACACAGAGTACCTACACATCCACAGTGTCCCTGATCCTCAACCACACAGTGTTCAACACATCCACAATGTCCAGGGTCATAAACCACACAGTGTTCACATCACATACGCCGTGTCATTCGCGATTACTCACACTGAGTACCTACACATCGACAGTATCTTTGACCCTCAACCACACAGTTTACATCACATCTGCAGTGTCCTTGATCATCAACCACACAGAGAATCAACATATCCACAGTGTCCATGATCCCCATCCACAGTGACAACACATTCATAGTGTACACGATCCTCAGTCAACAGTGTCGAACACATCCACAGTATCCATGATCGTCAAGTACACAGAGTGTACTACACATTTACACTGTCCATGATCTTCAACTACACAGAATATCAATACATATGCAGTTTTCACAATACTAAACCACGCAAAGTATCAAAACCTCAATAGAGTCAATCAATTTTCAACCACACAGAGTATCAATACATCCACAGCATCCTTGATCATCAACTTACAGTGTATGAACTCATCAAAAATCTCCATGATCTTCAACCACACAAAGTATAAACAATTCCACAGTGTGCTTGTTCCTAAACCATACAATGTAAACACATCCAATCTCTGCGATCCTCAACCACCATATACACAGTGTCCATGATCGTAAACACATCCTTAGAATCCAAGATCTTCAATGACGCAGAGTGTCAACAAATCCGCAGTATCCATGATCATCAACTACACAGTGCCAAACACATACAGTGTTTATAATCCTCAACCATACAGAGTATAAACATTTCCGTGGTGTCTTCGATCATCAACAACACAGTGTACATCACAACAGCAGTATCCTTCGTCATCAACAACAGTGTCCCTCAACTGAAGGGAGTATAAATACATCCACAATGTCCATGGTATTCAGTCACTCACGGTATGTACACACACACAGAGTCCTTGAATATTAATTACACAGTGTCCAAACACACCCACATTGTCCATGGGTTTCAACCACACAGAGTACCTACACATCCTCAGTGTCCTTGGTCATTAACCACGCAGAGTACCTACACATCCACAGTGTCCCTGAAACTTCACCACACAGTGTCCAACACTTCTGCAATGTCCTTGATCATCAATCACACAGTGTTCATCACATCCGCCATGTCCTTGTTCATCAAACACACAGAGTACTTGCACAGCCACAATATCCTTGATCCTCAACTACACCGTGTCAGCACATCCAGTATCCATGATCCTCAATCAGACAGGGTACTAACGCATCCATCAAACACACAGTGTACATACATCCACAATGCACATGGTCATCAACCTCACAGAGTACCTACATATACACAATGTCCTTCGTGATTAACTACACCGGGTACCTTCACATGGACAGTATCCTTGACCCTCAACCACACAGTTTTCATCACTTCCGCCTTGTCCTTGATCATCAATCGCACAGTATTCGTCACATCCACAGTGTTATTGATCACCAACCACCCAGCGTGTCCAACACCAACACTTCTACAGTGTTTACAATACTAAACCTCACAGTGGCAACACCCCCCAATTTCCACGTTCCGGAATCACACAGTCTTAACATATACAAAGCGTCATTGATGATCAACCACAGAATACCGAAACATTCCCACTGTCCATGGTCTTCAACCACACAGAGTTTAAACAACTCCACACTGTGTTTGTTCCTCAACCATACAATGTAAACACATACAATCTCTGCGAACCTCAACAAGCATATCCACAGTGTCCATGATCATAAACCACATAGTGTAAACACCTCCTTAGAATCCAATATCTTCAATGACACAGTGTCAACACAACCACACTATCCATGTTCATCAACTGTGTCAACAAAAAACCAATCTGCATGATCCTCAACCATAGAGGGTATTAACACATCCATAGTGTCCACGAAAATCAACCACACCTAGTACCTTCATAACCACAGTGTCCTTCGTGATTAACCACAGTGAGTACCTACACATGGAAGTGTCCTTGACCTTCAACTACACAGTTTTCATCACATCCGCCGTGTCCTTGATCATCAATCACGCAGAATATCAATACATCCTTGAACCTCTATTCCACAGTTGCCAACATATCTGCAATGTTCTTGATCATCAATCGCACAATATTCATAACATCCACAGTGTTATTGATCATCAACCAGATATTGTTCTATGCATCCAGAATATCCACGATCATCAACCAGTCAGCGTACCAACACATTCACAGTGTCAGTATTTCTCAACTACACAGTGTCAACACATCCAGTCTTCATAATCCTTAACGACACATACTATCTATCAGTATATCCACAATGTCCACGATCATCATCCAGGCTGAGTATCAACACATCAACAGTGTCCTTGATAATCAACTACACAGAGTACTAACACATTCTCAGTGTCCTTGATCCTCAATTACACAGTTTCAACAAGTCCAGTCTCCATGATCTTCAACCAGACTGGGTATTAACACATCCATAATAACCATAATCCTCAAACATAGAGAATAGCAATACATATGTTGTATTCACAATATTAAACCATACAGAGTATCAATACATCTTCATCCACCCTGTCCATGATCTCCAATCACACAGTGTATAAATACATCTGGAGTTTTTATAATAATACCCCACACAGAGTACCAAAATGTACACAGTGTCCATGATCCTCAACCACAGTGACAACATATTCATAGTGTACACGATCCTCAGTCAACAGTGTCCAACACATCTACAGTATCCATGATCGTCAAGTACACAGAGTGTACAACACATTTACACTGTCCATGATCTTCAACCACACAGAATATCAATACATATGCAGTTTTCACAATACTAAACCACGCAGAGTATCAAAACCTCAATAGATTCTATCATTTTCAACCACACAGAGTATCAATACATCCACAGCATCCTTGATCATCAACTTACAGTGTATGAACTCATCATAAATCTCCATGATCTTCAACCACACAAAGTATAAACAATTCCACAGTGTGCTCGTTCCTCAACCATACAATGTAAACACATACAATCTCTGCGATCCTCAACCACTACATCCACAGTGTCCATGATCGTAAACACATCCTTAGAATCCAAGATCTTCAATGACGCACAGTGTCAACAAATCCGCAGTATCCATGATCATCAACTACACAGTGCCAAACACATACACAGTGTTTATAATCCTCAGCCATACAGAGTATAAACATTTCCGTGGTGTCTTCGATCATCAACAACACAGTGTACATCACAACAGCAGTACCCGTCGTCATCAACAATAGTGTCCCTCAACTGAAGGGAGTATAAATACATCCACAATGTCCATGGTAATCAGTCACTCACGGTATGTACACACACACAGAGTCCTTGAATATTATTTACACAGTGTCCAAACACACCCACAATGTCCATGGGTTTCAACCACACATAGTATCTACACATCCTCAGTGTCCTTGGTCATTAACCACGCAGAGTACCTACACATCCACAGTGTCCCTGATCCTCAACCACACAGTGTTCAAACACATCCACAATGTCCAGGGTCATCAAACACACAGTGTTCACATCACATACGCCGTGTCATTCTCGATTACTCACACTGAGTACCTACACATCGACAGTATCTTTGACCCTCAACCACACAGTTTACATCACATCTGCTGTGTCCTTGATCATCAACCACACAGAGAATCAACATATCCACAGTGTCCATAATCATCAACCACATAGAGTATAAACAAATCCACAGTGTGCTTTTTCCTCAACCACTTAGTGTCAATACATCCATTCATTATGATTCTCAGACATTCATCCACACATCAACAATATCCATGGTCATCAACCACACAGAGTATGTACATGTCCACAGCGCAATTGGTCATTAACCACACAGTGTCCAAGATCATCAAGCACACAGTGTATCAACACATCCACCGTATCCTTGCTCTTCAACCACACAGTGTACTACACTCCGCAATGACCTTGATCATCAATCACACAATGTTCATCATATCCGCATTGTCCTTGGTCATCAAACAGACAAAGTTCCAATACATCCACAATGTCCTTGATCCTCAACTACACAGTGTCACTACTTCCAGTCTCCACGATCCTCAACCAGACAGAGTATTAACACATAGTTTTCTTCATCTTCAACCACACAGTGTCCAAAACATAATCAGTGTCCTTGGTTATCAATCACACATTGCAGATAACATCTGCTGTGTCCATGATCATCAACCTGACACACTATCAACACATCCACATTTACCTTGATCCTCAATTACACAGCGTCAAGACACCCACTCTCCCTTATCCTCAATCAGACAGAGTATTAACTCATCCATAGTGTCTACGATCTTATACAACAGAGTGTCCATACATCCACAGCATTCGCATCAACAACAGAGAATGGACACAGCAACACTGTCAATGATCGTCAACCAATAAGAGTATCAATACATATGCAGGGTTCACAATACTTAACCACACAGAGTAACAACACATCCATCAAGTCTATGATGTTCGACCAAACAGAGTATAAATATAAACACATCATCCTTGATCATCAAACACAGCGTATCAAGACATCAACTGTGTCCATCACCTTCAACGAAACGGAGTATCAATACATCTACAGGGTTCACAATTCGAAACCACAGAGAGTATAAACACAATCATAATGTCCATGATCCTCAACCACAGTGACAACACAACCAAAATGTACATGATCCTCAGTCAACAGTGTCAACACATCTACATTATCCATGAACATCAACCACACAGAGTGTCCAACACATTCACACTGTCCATGATCTTCAAACACACAGAATATCAATACATCTGCGGTATTCACAATAGTAAACCACGCAGAGTATCAACACATCCATGGAGTCTATGATTTTCAACCACACAGAGTATCAATACATCCACAGCATCCTTGATCATCAACTACAGAATATGAACTCATCAACAGTGTCCATGATCTTCAACGACACACAGTATAAACAACTCCACACTGTGCTTGTTCCTATACCATACAATGTCAACACATACAATCCCTGCGAACCTCAACCAGCACATCCACAGTGTCCATGATCATAAACCACATAGTGTAAACACCTCCTTAGAATCCAATATCTTCAATGACACAGTGTCAACACAACCACACTATCCATGTTCATCAATTGTGTCAACAAAAAAACAATCTGCATGATCCTCAACCAGACAGGGTATTAACACATCCATAGTGTCCACGATAATCAACCACACGGAGTACCTTCATAACCATAGTGTCCTTCGTGATTAACCACAGTGAGTACCTACACATGGAAGTGTCCTTGACCCTCAACTACACAGTTTTCATCACATCCGCCATGTCCTTGATCATCAATCACGCAGAATATCAATACATCCTTGAACCTCTATTCCACAGTTGCAAACATATCTGCAATGTTCTTGATCATCAATCGCACAGTATACATAACATCCGCAGTATTATTGATCATCAACCAGATATTGTTCTGTGCATCCAGAGTATCCAAGATCATCAACCAGTCAGCGTACCAACACATTCACAGTGTCAGTGTTTCTCAACTACACAGTGTCAACACATCCAGTCTTCATAATCCTTAACGACACATACTATCTATCTGTATATCCACAATGTCCACGATCATCAACCAGGCAGAGTATCAACACATCAACAGTGCCCTTGATAATCAACTACACAGAGTACTAACACATTCTCAGTGTCCTTGATCCTCAATTACACAGTTTCAACTAATCCAGTCTCCATGATCTTCAACCAGACTGGATATTAACACATCCATAATAACCATAATCCTCAAACATAGAGAATAGCAATACATATGTTGTATTCACAATATTAAACCATACAGAGTATCAATACATCTACATCCACCCTGTCCATGATCTCCAATCACACAGTGTATAAATACATCTGGAGTTTTTATAATAATACCCCACACAGAGTACCAACACGTACACAGTGTCCATGATCCTCAACCACAGTGACAACACATTCATAGTGTACACGATCCTCAGTCAACAGTGTCCAACACATCCACAGTATCCATGATCGTCAAGTACACAGAGTGTACAACACATTTACACTGTCCATCATCTTCAACCACACGGAATATCAATACATATGCAGTTTTCACAATACTGAACCATGCAGAGTATCAAAACCTCAATAGAGTCTATCATTTTCAACCACACAGAGTATCAATACATCCACAGCATCCTTGATCATCAACTTACAGTGTATGAACTCATCAAAAATCTCCATGATCTTCAACCACACAAAGTATAAACAATTCCACAGTGTGCTTGTTCCTCAACCATACAATGTAAACACATCCAATCTCTGCGATCCTCAACCACTACATCCACAGTGTCCATGATCGTAAACACATCCTTAGAATCCAAGATCTTCAATGACGCAGAGTGTCAACAAATCCGCAGTATCCATGATCATCAACTACACAGTGCCAAACACATACACAGTGTTTATAATCCTCAACCATACACCATACAGAGTATAAACTTTTCCGTGGTGTCTTCGATCATCAACTACACAGTGTACATCACACCAGCAGTACCCGTCGTCATCAACAATAGTGTCCCTCAACTGAAGGGTGTATAAATACATCCAAAATGTCCATGGTAATCAGTCACTCACGGTATGTACACACACACAGAGTCCTTGAATATTAATTACACAGTGTCCAAACACACCCACAATGTCCATGGGTTTCAACCACACATAGTACCTACACACCTCAGTGTTCTTGGTCATTAACCACGCAGAGTACCTACACATCCACAGTGTCCCTGATCCTCAACCACACAGTGTTCAACACATTCACAATGTCCAGAGTCATCAACCACACAGTGTTCACATCACATATGCCGTGTCATACGCAATTACTCACACTGAGTACATACATATCGACAGTATATTTGACCCTCAACCACACAGTTTACATCACATCTGCAGTGTCCTTGATCATCAACCACACAGAGAATCAACATATCCACAGTGTCCATAATCATCAACCACATAGAGTATAAACTAATCCACAGTGTGCTTTTTCCTCAACCACATAGTGTCAATATATCCAGTCACTATGATTCTTAGACATTCATCCACACATCCACAATATCCATGGTCATCAACCACACAGAGTATATACATGTCCACAGCGCCTTTGGTCATTAACCACACAGTGTCCAAGATCATCAAGCACACAGGGTATCAACACATCCACCGTATCCTTGATCTTCAACCACACAGTGTACTACACTCCGCAATGACCTTGATCATCAATCACACAATATTCATCATATCCGCATTGTCCTTGGTCATCAAACAGACAGAGTTCCAATACATCCACAATGTCCTTGATCCTCAACTACACAGTGTCACCACTTCCAGTCTCCACGATCCTCAACCAGACAGAGTATTAACACATCCATAATTTTCTTCATCTTCAACCACACAGTGTCCAAAACATAAGCAGTGTCCTTCGTTATCAATCACACAGTGCAGATAACATCTGCTGTGTCCATGACCATCAACCTGACACACTATCAACACATTCACATTTACCTTGATCCTCAATTACACAGCGTCAAGACACCCACTCTCCCTTATCCTCAATCAGACAGAGTATTAACTCATCCATAGTGTCTACGATCTTATACAACAGAGTGTCCATACATCCACAGCATTCGCATCAACAACAGAGAATGGACACAGCAACAATGATCGTCAACCAATAAGAGTATCAATACATATGCAGGGTTCACAATACTTAACCACACAGAGTAACAACACATCCATAAAGTCTATGATGTTCGACCAAACAGAGGATAAATATAAACACATCATCCTTGATCATCAAACACAGGGTATCAAGACATCAACTGTGTCCATCACCTTCAATGAAACGGAGTATCAATACATCTACAGGGTTCACAATTCGAAACCACAGAGAGTATCAACATAATCATAATGTCCATGATCCTCAACCACAGTTACAACACAACCAAAATGTACATGATCCTCAGTCAACAGTGTCAACACATCTACATTATCCATGAACATCAAACACACAGAGTGTCCAACACATTCACACTGTCAATGATCTTCAAACACCCAGAATATCAATACATCTGCAGTATTCACAATAGTAAACCACGCAGAGTATCAACACATCCATGGAGTCTATGATTTTCAACCACACAGAGTATCAATACATCCACAGCATCCTTGATCATCAACTACAGAATATGAACTCATCAACAGTGTCCATGATCTTCAACGACACAGAGTATAAACAACTCCACACTGTGCTTGTTCCTTAACCATACAATGTCAACACATACAATCTCTGCGAACCTCAACCAGCACATCCACAGTGTCCATGATCATAAACCACATAGTGTAAACACCTCCTTAGAATCCAATATCTTCAATGACACAGTGTCAACACAACCACACTATCCATGTTCATGAACTGTTTCAACAAAAAAACAATCTGCATGATCCTCAACCAGACAGGGTATTAACACATCCATACTGTCCACGATAATCAACCACACGGAGTACCTTCATAACCATAGTGTCCTTCATGATTAACCACAGTGAGTACCTACACATGGAAGTGTCCTTGACCCTCAACTACACAGTTTTCATCACATCCGCCATGTCCTTGATCATCAATCACGCAGAATATCAATACATCCTTGAACCTCTATTCCACAGTTGCAAACATATCTGCAATGTTCTTGATCATCAATCGCACAGTATTCATAACATCCGCAGTATTATTGATCATCAACCAGATATTGTTCTGTGCATCCAGAGTATCCAAGATCATCAACCTGACTGACATTCACAGTGTCAGTGTTTCTCAACTACACAGTGTCAAAACATCCAGTCTTCATAATCCTTAACGACACATACTATCTATCTGTATATCCACAATGTCCACGATATTCAACCAGGCAGAGTATCAACACATCAACAGTGCCCTTGATAAACAACTACACAGAGTTCTAACACATTCTCAGTGTCCTTGATCCTCAATTACACAGTTTCAACAAATCTAGTCTCCATGATCTTCAACCAGACTGGGTATTAACACATCCATAATAACCATAATCCTCAAACATAGAGAATAGCAATACATATGTTGTATTCACAATATTAAACCATACAGAGTATCAATACATCTACATCCACCCTGTCCATGATCTCCAATCACACAGTGTATAAATACATCTGGAGTTTTCATAATAATACCCCACACAGAGTACCAACACGTACACAGTGTCCATGATCCTCAACCACAGTGGCAACACATTCATAGTGTACACGATCCTCAGTCAACTGTGTCCAACACATCCACAGTATCCATGATCGTCAAGTACACAGAGTGTACAACACATTTACACTGTCCATGATCTTCAACCACACGGAATATCAATACATATGCAGTTTTCACAATACTGAACCATGCAGAGTATCAAAACCTCAATAGAGTCTATCATTTTCAACCACACAGAGTATCAATACATCCACAGCATCCTTGATCATCAACTTACAGTGTATGAACTCATCAAAAATCTCCATGATCTTCAACCACACAAAGTATAAACAATTCCACAGTGTGCTTGTTCCTCAACCATACAATGTAAACACATCCAATCTCTGGGATCCTCAACCACCACATCCACAGTGTCCATGATCGTAAACACATCCTTAGAATCCAAGATCTTCAATGACACAGAGTGTCAACAAATCCGCAGTATCCATGATCATCAACTACACAGTGCCAAACACATACACAGTGTTTATAATCCTCAGCCATACAGAGTATAAACATTTCCGTGGTGTCTTCGATCATCAACAACACAGTGTACATCACAACAGCAGTACCCGTCGTCATCAACAATAGTGTCCCTCAACTGAAGTGTGTATAAATACATCCACAATGTCCATGGTAATCAGTCACTCACGGTATGTACACACACACAGAGTCCTTGGATATTAATTACACAGTGTCCAAACACACCCACAATGTCCATGGGTTTCAACCACACATAGTACCTACTCATCCTCAGTGTCCTTGGTCATTAACCACGCAGAGTACCTACACATCCACAGTGTCCCTGATCCTCAACCACACAGTGTTCAACACATTCACAATGTCCAGAGTCATCAACCACACAGTGTTCACATCACATATGCCGTGTCATTCGCGATTACTCACACTGAGTACCTACATATCGACAGTATATTTGACCCTCAACTACACAGTTTACATCACATCTGCAGTGTCCTTGATCATCAACCACACAGAGAATCAACATATTCACAGTATCCATAATCATCAACCACATAGAGTATAAACAAATCCACAGTGTGCTTTTTCCTCAACCACATAGTGTCAATATATCCAGTCACTATGATTCTTAGACGATCATCCACACATCCACTATATCCTTGGTCATCAACCACACAGAGTATATACATGTCCACAGCGCCTTTGGTCAATAACCACACAGTGTCCAAGATCATCAAGCACACAGGGTATCAACACATCCACCGTATCCTTGATCTTCAACCACACAGTGTACTACACTCCGCAATGACCTTGATCATCAATCACACAATGTTCATCATATCCGCATTGTCCTTGGTCATCAAACAGACAGAGTTCCAATACATCCACAATGTCCTTGATCCTCAACTACACAGTGTCACCACTTCCAGTCTCCACGATCCTCAACCAGACAGAGTATTAACACATCCATAGTTTTCTTCATCTTCAACCACACAGTGTCCAAAACATAAGCAGTGTCCTTCGTTATCAATCACACAGAGCAGATAACATCTGCTGTGTCCATGATCATCAACCTGACACACTATCAACACATTCACATTTACCTTGATCCTCAATTACACAGCGTCAAGACACCCACTCTCCCTTATCCTCAATCAGACAGAGTATTAACTCATCCATAGTGTCTACGATCTTATACAACAGAGTGTCCATACATCCACAGCATTCGCATCAACAACAGAGAATGGACACAGCAACAATGATCGTCAACCAATAAGAGTATCAATACATATGCAGGGTTCACAATACTTAACCACACAGAGTAACAACACATCCATAAAGTCTATGATGTTCGACCAAACAGAGTATAAATATAAACACATCATCCTTGATCATCAAACACAGGGTATCAAGACATCAACTGTGTCCATCACCTTCAATGAAACGGAGTATCAATACATCTACAGGGTTCACAATTCGAAACCACAGAGAGTATCAACATAATCATAATGTCCATGATCCTCAACGACAGTGACAACACAACCAAAATGTACATGATCCTCAGTCAACAGTGTCAACACATCTATATTATCCATGAACATCAACCACACAGAGTGTCCAACACATTCACACTGTCAATGATCTTCAAACACACAGAATATCAATACATCTGCAGTATTCACAATAGTAAACCACGCAAGGTATCAACACATCCATGGAGTCTATGATTTTCAACCACACAGAGTATCAATACATCCACAGCATCCTTGATCATCAACTACAGAATATGAATTCATCAACAGTGTCCATGATCTTCAACGACACAGAGTATAAACAACTCCACACTGTGCTTGTTCCTCAACCATACAATGTCAACACATACAATCTCTGCGAACCTCAACCAGCACATCCACAGTGTCCATGATCATAAACCACATAGTGTAAACACCTCCTTAGAATCCAATATCTTCAATGACACAGTGTCAACACAACCACACTATCCATGTTCATCAACTGTGTCAACAAAAAAACAATCTGCATGATCCTCAACCAGACAGGGTATTAACACATCCATACTGTCCACGATAATCAACCACACGGAGTACCTTCATATCCACAGTGTCCTTTGTGATTAACCACAGTCAGTACCTACACATGGAAGTGTCCTTGACCCTCAACTACACAGTTTTCATCATATCCGCCGTGTCCATGATCATAAATCACGCAGAATATAAATACATCCTTGAACCTCTATTACACAGTTGCCAACATATCTGCAATGTTCTTGATCATCAATCGCACAGTATTCATAACATCCGCAGTGTTATTGATCATCAACCAGATATTGTTCTATGCATCCAGGGTATCCACGATCATCAACCAGTCAGCGTACCAACACATTCACAGTGTCAATGTTTCTCAACTACACAGTGTCAACACATCCAGTCTTCATAATCCTTAACGACACATACTATCTATATGTATATCCACAATGTCCACGATCATCAACCAGGCAGAGTGTCAACACATCAACATTGTCCTTGATAATCAACTACACAGAGTACTAACACATTCACAGTGTCCTTGATCCTCAACTACACAGTTTCAACAAATCCAGTCTCCATGATCCTCAACCAGACTGGGTATTAACACATCCATAATATCCATAATCCTCAAACATAGAGAATAGCAATACATATGTTGTATTCACAATATTAAACCATACAGAGTATCAATACATCTACATCCACCCTGTCCATGATCTCCAATCACACAGAGTATAAATACATCTGGAGTTTTATAATAATACACCACACAGAGTACCATCACAATCACAGTCTCAATGATCCTCAATCACATTGACAACACATACACCGTGTCCATGATCCTCAATCACAGTGAAAACACATCCACTATGTACATGATCCTCAGTGAACAGTGTCAACACATCCACAGTATTCATGATCATCAAGTACACAGAATGTTCAAGACATTCACACTGTCCATGATCTTCAACCACACAGAGTATCAATACATCCACAGCATCCTTGATCACCTACAGAGTATGAACTCATCAACAGTGACCATGATCTTCAAAAACACAGAGTATAAACAAATCCACAGTGTGCTTGTTCCTCAACCATACAATGTCAACACATCCAATCTCTGCGATCCTCCACAGCCACATCCACAGTGTCCACGATCGTGAACCACACGGTGTAAACACATCCTTAGAATCCCAGACCTTCTATGACACAGAGTGTCAATACAACCGCAGTATCCATGAACATCAACTGCACAGTGCCCAAAACAGCCACAGTGTTTATAATCCTCAACCACGCAGAGTATAAACATTTCCGCAGTGTCTTCGATAATCAATCACACAGTGTACATCATATCCGCAGTGTCCTTAATCATCAACAACACCATGTCCATCAACCGCAGGGAGTATAAACACATCCACAATGTCCATGGTCATCAGACACTCAGAGTATGTACACATCCACAGTGTATTTGAACAATAAACACACAGTGTCCAAATACATCCACAATGTCCATGGTCATCAACCACACAGAGTAACCTACACATCCTCAGTGTCCTTGGTCATTAACCACGCATAGCACCTACACATCCACATTGTCCCTGATCCTCAACCACACAGTGACCCACACATCCGCAATATCCTTGATAATCAATCGCACATTTTTCGTGACATCGGCAGTGTTATTGATCATCAAAAACACAGTGTGCTATGCATCCACATTGTCCACAATCATCAACCAGACAGTGTTCCAACACATTCACAGTGTCATTGTTTCTCAACTACACAGTGTTAATACATCCAGTGTCCATAATACTTAACCACACAGAGTATCAATCAGCACATTCACGATGTCCAAGATCATCAACCAGACAGAGTATCAACACATCAACAGTGTCCTTAATAATCAACCACACAGAGTAACATCACATCCACAGTGTCCTTGATCCTCAACTTCACAGTTTCAACACATCCAGTATCCATGATCCTCAACCAGACTATGTATTTACACATCCATAATATCCATAATCCTCAAACGTAGAGTATACCAATACATAAGTTGTGTTCACAATATTAAGCCACACAGAGTATCAATACATTAACAGTGTCCTTGATCATCATCCACACAGCGTGTCCGACACCAATACATCTACAGTGTTTACAATACTAAACCTCACAGTGGCAACACCACCCCAGTTTCCACGTTCCGAAATCACACAGTCTTAACATATACACAGCATCACTGTTCATCATCCACAGAGTATCGATACATCCCCACTGTCCATGATCTTCAATCACACAAAGTATAAATACATCTGGAGTTTTCACAATAATAAACCACAAAGAGTACCAAACACACACAGTGTCCATGATCCTCAACCACAGTGACAACACATCCAAAATTTACTTGATTCTCCGTCAACAGTGCCAACACATTCAAACTGTCCATGATCTTCAACCCCACTGAATATCAATACATCTGCAGTGTTCATAATACTAAACCATGCAGAGAGTCAACACATCCATAGAGTCTACGATCAGACCTGGGGCGGAAGTACTCAGTACTCGTGTACTCGAGTACATTTTTGAAGTACTCGTACTCGTACTCGTACTCATAAAACTTATGGGTCATGTACTCGTACTCGTACTCGTACTCATACTCATTGTACTCAGATTTTACGAGTACATTACGAGTACATCTGAGTACTTTCTCAATATATACTGGGAACAATTTATTTATTTGCAGTTATAAAATCAAACTTTCCTGAAATATTGAAATGCTCAACTATTTTTTTTAATACTTTGTTACTTCACATAGAATGCCACCTTGCCATCCCTACACATAGTACATCCTCATTCTCTGATAGTCATGAGTCCATGACTATGATACCCTAACATGGCAACAGGCAGCATCTTTCCCCAGTCAGAAACACCCTGTTAAGCAAACAATAATTGTAGGCTATCAGTTCAGGCCATAAAACAGTTTAATCAAGCCACCAGGATGTCCATAAAGAGCCAACTACTAGTAGCAGTTAACCCACCTGTTAGACAGGGAATGCATTTAATGTAGTCTGGAGACCATGCCACTTGGCACTGGCCGACAGTGCTAACTGCTAAGAACAAGAACTGCCAGTCTTCCTCTGTAGAAGTAAGGTGGCTCAAGTCAGATGTCACCCTACACTAATATAATCCGGTGCCAACTTAGTGTGACACCAGTGAAGCCATGTGGCATGATAGTCTAGGTCAGAGAGAACATGCACTGAGGGAGCAGAGATAAGAGAAATGCTAAACAAAGACATGTAGCCAGTGGGATGCCAGGTAACAAATCCTCCTGTTGGTTGCTTTGTTTTACATGCTTAACCTGGAGACAACCAGCAAAGTTCAAATGATTGGCTGGGGTATCCACTGGTCAGTCTCTTTTACCCACTCATTTGTGATCATTAAAGACAGATATCAACTTGATTGGCTAAGTTTTTTTCTCAAATGTCAATCGTACTTTATGATTGGTTTATGTGTGCCTAGTTGGTCAGTGAGTCAATATTGCCCCTAGATATATCATGACATTGATACCACTTGCCTACATTGCAGAGAGATCCACTAAATTGTCCATTAAGTTAATTGGAGTATTGTTTGTTCAACTTTGTTGCAAGAGCTGAAGTATAAAACTAGTACTAGTAGCATGTCGACTGTACTTAGCCATTTTGTGATACTACCTAACTCCACAGGGAATGTGTTAGGGAAATGCAAATACTGTAAGATCAAGATAAAAGGCCACATGAAAACGACTTCAAACTTTGTCAAGCATCTGAAGGTAATTGTGATTTTTTTGTCTATGGTTGCATTGGTATTGATATTGTTAATTTAATCACGTCTTTTACCCAAAAATCAAATTTCTGATTCTCCCAGTGCACACTGTGTGTTTCACTAATTTCTTTCTCCATGCTATTTTACCTGAATCTAGGATATCTGCTGTACCTATGCCCATTGTTAGAAACACAAGTGCTAGCATGTTTAGTAAGAGTAAGTACATGCTTATTGCTCTATCCAGTACTGTATCCATAGTCGATGAAATAAAGAGGTTTTTTACAATTTTTTCAACTGCCATTGTATATTCACTTGTGCTGAGTTATATAAATTAGATTAATTTTAATAATTTTACAATACGTTATTATTTAATATTTATATTTACAAAAATGTACTTGTACTCGTACTCATACTCGTGAGAATGTACTCTTACTCGTACTCAGCTTTTAGCAATGTACTCGTCCATCGTCAAAGTACTCGTACTCATAAAAATTTACTCAGCCCCAGGTCTGTGACTACGATTTTCAACCACACAGAATAACAATACATCCACAGCATCCTTGATCGTCTACAGAGTATGAACTGATCAACAGTGACCATGATCTTCAAAAACACAGAGTATAAACAACTCCACTGTGTGCTTGTACCTCAACCATACAATGTCAACACATCCAATCTCTGCGATCCTCAACCACCACATCCACAGTGTCCATGATCGTAAACACATCCTTAGAATCCAAGATCTTCAACGACGCAAAGTGTCAACAAATCCGCAGTATCCATGATCATCAACTACACAGTGCCAAACACATACAAAGTGTTTATAATCCTCAACCATACCGAGTATAAACATTTCCGCGGTGTCTTCGATCATCAACCACACAGTGTACATCACAACAGCAGTATCCTTCGTCATCAACAACAGTGTCCCTCAACTGAAGGGAGTATAAATACATCCACAATGTCCATGGTAATCAGTCACTCACGGTATGGACACACACACAGAGTCCTTGAATATTAATTACAGTGTCCAAACACACCCACAATGTCCATGGGTTTCAACCACACATAGTACCTACACATCCTCAGTGTCCTTGGTCATTAACCACGCAGAGCACCTACACATCCACAGTGTCCCTGATCCTCAACCACACAGTGTTCAACACATCCACAATGTCCAGGGTCATCAACCACACAGTGTTCACATCACATATGCCGTGTCATTCGCGAATACCCACACTGAGTACCTACACATCGACAGTATCATTGACCCTCAACCACACAGTTTACATCACATCTGCCGTGTCCTTGATCATCAACCACACAGTGTCCACGATCGAAAACCACACATTATAAACACATCCTTAGAATCAAAAATTTTCAATGACACAGAGTGTCAATACATCCGCAATATCCAAGATCATCAATTGCACTGTGCCCAACACATCCACAGTGTTTATAATCCTCAATCACACTGAGTATAAACATTTCTGCAGAGTCTTCGATCATCAATCACACAGTATACAGCACATGCGCAGTGTCCTTGATTATCAACAACAACATAGTGTCCATTAATCGCATGGAGTGTAAATACATCCACAATGTTCATGGTAATGAGTCACTCAGTGTAAGTACACATCCACAATGTCCTTGAATATTAACCACACGGTGTCCAAACACATCCACAATGTCCATGGTCATCAACCACATGGAGTACATACATATCCACAGTGTCCTTCGTGATTAACCATAGTGAGTACGTACACATCGAAATATCCTTGAATCTCAACCACACAGTTTTCATCACATCCGCCTTGTCCTTGATCCTCAATCATGCAGAGTGTCAACACATCCACAGTTTCCTTGACCCTCTTCTCCACAGTTGCCAACACATCTGCAATGTTCTTGATCATCAATCGCACAGTATTCGTCACATCCACAGTGTTAGTAATCATCAAACAGACAGAGTTCTATACATACACAGTGTCCACAATCATCAACCAGACAGAGTACCAACACATTCACAGTGTCATTCTTTCTCAACTACACAGTGTCAACACATCCAGTCTTCATAATCCTTAACGGCACATGGTATCTATCAGCACATCCACAATGTCCACGCTCATCAACCACACAGAGTATCAACACATCAACAGTGTCTTTGATAATCAACCACACAGAGTACCAACACAACCACAGTGTCTTTGATCCTCAACTACACAGTTTCAACAAATCAAGTCTCCATGATCCTCAACCAGACTGGGTATTAACACATCCATAATATCTGTAATCCCCAAACATAGAGAGTAGCAATACATATGTTGTGTTCACAATATTAAACCATACAGAGTATCAATACATCAACAGGGTCCTTGATCATCAACCACCCAGCATGTCCAACACCAACACATCTACAGTGCTTACAATACTAAACCACACAGTGGCAACACCCCCCCAGTTTCCACGTTCCGGAATCACACAGTCTTAACATATACACAGCATCATTGATCAGAGTATCGACACATCCACACTGTCCATAATCTCCAATCACACAGAGTATAAATACATCTGGACTTTTTACAATAATACCCCACATAAAGTACCATCACATACACGGTGTCCATGATCCTCAATCACAGTGAAAACACATCCACAATAACACAGTGTCCAACACATCCGCAATGTCCTTGATCATCAACCACACAGTTTTAATCACATCAGCCATGTCCTTGTTCATCAACCACACAGAATACCAACACATCCACACTGTCCTTGATCCTCAACTACACCGTGTCAATACATCCAATTTGCATGATCCTCAACCAGACGAGGAATTAACACATCCACACTGTCCACGATAATCAACCACACGGTGTACAGAAACATTCACAATGTCCGTGGTCATCAACCACATGGAGTACCTACATAACCACAGGGTCCTTCGTGATTAACCACAGTGAGTACTTACACACCGAAGTATCCTTGACTCTCAACTACACAGTTTTCATCACATCCGCCGTATCCTTGTTCATCAACCTCACAGAGTTCCAACACATCCACACTATCCTCGATCCTCAACTACACCGTGTCAATACATCTAATTTGCATTATCCTCAAACAGACAGGGTATTTACACATCCATAGTGTCCATGATAATCAACCACACGGTGTACATACACATTCACAATGCCCATGGTCATCAACCACACGGAGTACCTACATAACCACATGGTCCTTCGTGATTAACCACAGTGAGTGCCTACACATCGAATTTAATGGGACTGGTTAATCTAGAAAAACTTGAAACACTTAAAATATATCTAAATAACATTATTCTAACAAATCATTCAAGCTCTGAATTTTTTTAAATTCCATATTGAAACTTAATTTTATGTCAGAGTGAATCTAGGTGTATACTGTATGATGAAGGCATCAAGAAAATTATTTTGTATCTATCATAAAATTGCTAGAAATCTGTATGCTTGTAGGAGCATGTCACAAAATTCACCACAAATTTAACGAGTGTGAGTTGGAGGCTGCAGTCGCTTCCATTTTGAAATATGCATCAAATAGATGGGGAGGATACAGGTTTGAAGTAAGGAGGAATTTTCTTCTTAAATGTACCAAAGACCACATCACATTTAAAATTAGGACCTGGTGGCAAGCCAATTGGCCACCTCCCCTCCCCTCCCCCATAATTGAATTTCATGTTTCTCCATTTCCCATAACCACATTTTCTCCCCCTACCCTCCCCATCATTAATATATTTTAATATTTGCTCTCACCTCTACTCTTCCCCCCCCCCAGCCCAACATCAACAGCCTATTAAATCGGTTGCCCACTTTAGAGGGTTCTGCACTGCTTTCCATTGTAATCAGGTGGCTACTTTTCAACACAAGTCCTCACACCAAAAGGTGTTGAAAGGACTCCCCTCCATAATTAAATTATGAGTGCACACTATTTATAATTAAGCAGTTTGTGTGACATCGATTTTGATAGCAGAACTGGTACCGTTTGGCCATCCTTGTCCTCTTTATATTCATATTACATTTTTTACAAGAAATACCCAAACCATGAAATTCTAGCTGCTGGTCTGGTGAATTCATGGTAAAATATCAAAGGGATGTCCTTAAATTGCCATAACACTCGTTTGTTGTTGACGTCGTGATCGTTACTGGCCTTCATTAATTTGATTGCTGTCAGATCAGGTTTTTTCCATGACCCCCATTGAATTGAATGTCATTATTTTACCCTTCCCACAACTGTCCTATATTTAAATGCAATAGCCCTAAGCTATTCCCCATAGAAAAAATATGTGGTAGTTATTTTATCCAGATTTATGTTTATCCTCAGAAATGGAGTCTCAGAATTTGGAAATGTTGACATAGAGCTATACGAGTATACATTTATAGAAGACGGCTCAAGACTATTGACTAGCTTGTTCCATCATTTAATTCGAGGGCTATTCCATATTTTCCTCGCCTCCACTCATCTTAAATGTTAAAATAAAATAAGTCATATTTAGATATTCCACTAATTTCTGTTCTCTCCAGCTAGTTTCATTTTAAATGGTAATTACTTGTTCATATATTAAACTAATCATATCCCGTATTTTTTCAGAATCGTGCTACAGCGACAAGACTGACTTTCACATAACCATCATCAGATGAAGAACAGTGATCAATTTAGGTGTAATTTCAGTGAAAATTAAATATTTTAAAATGAAATTGAATGTCTTATGTAATTCATATTTTGAAGGGAAACACTACAAATTAAGGGTGCAGGTGGTCTGAAAAGGGGGTGGGAGTGGGTCGTGCAAAAGTTGCTGAGAGGTGCAGAAAGGGTTGTTGGAAGGTTCCAAAAAGGTTGTGAGAAGGTCACCAATACGTTATGTATTGGTTGCTGGAAGGTCATTTCACTACGTTGTCGAAACGTAGATGGGATTCTACACAATTACGTTACAATTACGTTGCAGCAACTTCACTTCACAACGTGATCATGACCAAAAACTGACGTTGTGGCAACTGATTTTGTATCGTCATCACCATCATTGTGAAGCTGTAGTGTCCCGTTATTGGGCAAAGGCCTCAGCATGTCGTTTCCAAATCTGCCTGTCTTGCGCTATCTCCCTATCTATTAACTCCAAAGTTTAAATCTATATATACCCTAAAATAAAATTCATGTTTTTGAGAGACAAATTACATAATTTTAATCAATTTTAATCACTTTTGGGGACATTGGTCCACAAAATGGGCACCAACCCAACACAATAGCTGTCTCCAAGTTGACAGGTTGTGACACAATAGTCTGTCTGCCACCTGATTCTTCTAGTCTGCACCTATATTTGATGGGTGTGGTCACTGGGGGTCTCCGGTCACTGTGGTTTCTGGCACCATGCTGAAAGCACATGTATGTCAATTTGAATTGCCTGTGTGAAATCCTGCTGTGTCCATATGAGATGTCTGTGTAATAGTAACCAAGACAATTTAAGAAGAAAAGACAGGTAAGTGTGTATTAATTTGTTTTCAGGAGATACATGAAGCAGTGCAAAATGTCATGTGGGAAACTAATCTGCTTTACTTTTTTACCAATGCTGAACCATTATCAGCATTACACAATAACAGTCCTTCCCAATCTGGAGGTGGGTATTAAGTTGCACAATTGTGAAATATATATTTTTAATTCCACTGATTGTAAGCTTTAAAATTATACATAGTTTGTTGAAATATATTCAGTATTTTTTATGATTGTTCAAAATTAAGTAAACTTTAAAAGTTTTGAGAAAAACATTTAAAAAGTCAGGTATGTGCAAAATCAGTGCTCAATGTCAGTATTACATGTACTATTTTATTAGTTTAGATTATTTCTCGAGGAAAATAAGCTAAACACTGAAAGATGAGACTATAAGGGAGGCATTTCTGCCAAAATCAGAAAATTGATGGGATATGACATAGACAGCTATTTTGGCTCGAATGCAGTTTAAGTTTATATTTCATATGACACCTGTTCGCTGTTGCAGGTCACATATACGTTTTACTTGCTCAATATTTGTATTAATAAGTTTGGAAAATGTATCAGATTTTTCAATGTGGGAAGCAGTGGTCGCATACCATCCCTTAATTAGGAAAACCTACTGAACCCCCCTTAACGCTCACCAAACACATCTAAACAAACCCCACACTTTGAGGCTCACTAAAATGGAACTATGATCCACATTTTTACAGCCTATATTAATAATACAATACTAGTTTTTTGGTTCAAACATCAAAATAATAAATACATGGATAAAAACAGTACATTAAAAAATATACAAAGGTAAGATCCACTGATGCCACAATTTCGACGCAGTTACACAGCACATGTTGTTAATTGCATTGTTCTGTATAATGGGATTCACTGACTCTTGCTAATTCTAGTCAATAAATACAAACTAGCCTTTCTGATGACACATGTACGCCCTGCACAAGTTAATATTAGCAGTATCAAACATGGTTTACCATCAAATATGTGGCTAGCACTACCTCTCATAGACAGTCTGTTTCATATCCTGTTGGAATTTAAGTATAATCGAACTAGTGTGCACATGTGTGCATGCGTGTATGTTAACGTCTTCATCTTAGATGGCTTGCAACCTAGGATGCCAAACTTTCAGGGACTAATCTACAACATCTTGGAAGAAAACTAACACCTATAGTAAACTCTATCTTTTCAAAATTCCCCATTGATTACGGGTTTTGTAATGATTTTAGTTTTTGTACCGGATGTTAGACGGACCTAAATTGATTAGTAAAGGTGGTTCCAATCCAGGCGATTGGTCATCCAATCAGTTGAGCACATTATAAGTAAAGTGCATTGTGAATTACGTTATGATGAACATAATTTAAAAATTCTCAGGGCAACTGTCTTTCTGTGTCTGTGTGAATGAAACACCACCCGAAGGATGATCATTTTTGTAGTTGTGGCCAGTCACAAGGTAAAAGCCTTAACTAGAAAACAGTCAAAAGCCTTCCTGTTCAAAAGCCCCCTGCCTTAACCTACATAAATGTGACATCAATATATACAAATATATATGCAATTAGGCAGTATAACACTGGAAGGGCTCCTACTGCTGGAGGCGGGTGGGGGAAATGACCACCCTCACCTTTACTAATCTGAATGTCATTTAATAATTGTTTGTGTAGTACCTCGATGAGAGTATGATTTGTTTTGCTTTATTTCATTGATTGGCATATGTGATCTAATTCCTATTGGTACAATTATTAAATGACCTTTACCAACTACATCCACTCTTGTTTAATTTGTATTTCAAACAAGCTCAGGGTTCTGCCATTGAGCACCAGCAGGGTATAAATGATTATTTTTGTATACGTTAAAACAGTATTTATACAATGTGAGGCAAAAATGCCTATAAATGCTTTGTTCAATGATAGTCTGCCAATGGTCCGGATTAAGTAAACACTTACATGGACTCAAAACGAGGCTGATTTGGGACCATTCCCTTTGTATTGTAATTCGACTGCATAACACGTCTTTGTTTTTCAACACAATGGAAGATTCAATGTGTTTATATATAACCTCGATGAGTATGTTTGTCTATATCTCATCGATCGATTGATATGTGATTTAATTCATGTTAGTAATGATGACCTTTATCAACAATTACTCTTGTGTAATTCATATAGCAAGCGAGCTCAGGGTTCTGCCTTAAGCATCAGCAGGGTATAAATATATATAGACATTAAAAAACACATGTCTATAAAAGGGGTAATGCTTGATCATTTTGTAAGATTAATATTCAATTAAATGTAGTTATTTCCAAACTTTATTGTATTTGATTTGGGGACTCTCTTGGCTTATTTAAATAGTATTGATAACTACACACATGTTAACAAGATTAGTGTTGGCAATTTAAATAATTTATTTAAACCTCACCATTTGATCCAAAATTGAGAGATTCGTTTATTTTAAACTTGACTGTGAACATATTTACTATTTGATTGTTTTGTTTATTAACACTATTACATTTGAAAAAAAATCAAATTTATAGAATTCCTTCTGTGTGCCCGAGCCATAACATACAAAAGAAAAAACGTAAATGGTCATTATCAAAATATTTAACAAACAAAACGTCACCTTGCTTGACCTTCACTCAACACACACTACACCATTTGAAGCTCCCCATGGTATCCCGTATTTACAGGGAGATAGTAGGCTTTCCAGTGGTATATGGCATGGCTATGAGTATATAGGTAGCACTAGCCAGACATTGTATTAAGTAACAATTTATTCCATCCAAAATAACACAAATATTCAGTAATTGAACACCATCTCAACCAGGCATAAGTTAATTTCAATTGTTAATTTGTGAATTAAACTAACTCCATTAACTTAATTTAATTTAATTAATTCACTTTTCTGGAAGAGGTTAATTTAATGTAATTTACTTTTTAAAATATCAATTAACTTTTAATTAACTTTGTTTTATTGGGTATTATTTTATGCATTTCTGAGGTAATTGTCCCTGGCATACTGTCAGTAGATGTAATTGGCCTGTTGTTAGTAGATGTAATTAGCTATGATGATCATAGGGCACACTAAAAGCAGTCACTGATCCAACTGACATCAATTTTAGTAATTAGTTAGGTCCAGGTAATTGTTTGAACTTGAACAGGGTAAAATGTCCAGCCAGTGTCAGACAATGACTGAGCTGGGAGAACTGTGATGTGACTAGGTGCTACAGTTCTATTATGTAAGAGGATGTTCAGGTACACACAAACACATTAGTGGTACCTTGCTGCCTGGCTAAACAACAAAGGGGATATTGACACTTGGACACTGACCTTGCTAATTCACATTCTGTGCAAACAGTAGCTATGGACATTGCCAGGAGTTCTGCCACTGCCAGCCACATGTCTGCATCGTTAGTTTCTAGTACACAACCAAGTACAAAGTATATCTAGAGTCTGGAGGTTTTCTATACATAATACCTTATAACAAAATCCCAAAAGAAAAGTGAACACAATTTGGCAATACAATATTTTAATTTTAATTAAAAAAATTTGCTTTCAAATTTTAGAGATATTAGTACAATGTAACTATACTTTATTAATAGGTTTGCCCTGTTAAGCATTTGTTCCAATGGGGATCCGTTCCAGTTAGCCCCCTTAGTGTTATTGCTTTCTACTAAAATTTATTGTTAACTGAATTGAAGTTAATTGTTAATTTAATTAAACGTAATTGAAATTAATGGTAATTGAATTAAAGTTAATTGTTAATTTAATTAAAAAATGTGGAAAGTTAAGTTAATTTAATTGACCTGATACATGTGTGAAGAATTACTTAACTTTCTAAGTTTTTAACTTTCTAAGCTTATTGACCCATGTCTGATCTCAACTTCTCTGGAGAAACATAATGTGAATGAACTAGTCCAAGCTTTGACATTGCAACATCATCATCTTCGTTTAGAGGCGGTGTTTCCAGACTCTGATGGGTTCGCCTTTCTTCCAATTGCCCTCTTCCACTTGACACGGTCCCGTGCGTCCCGATGGTCGATACCCATCAGATTCAAGTCTGCAGACACAGAGTTCTGCCAGGTCTTCCTTGGTCTACCGATGGGAGCTGTCCCCTCCACCACTAACTTTGTACAGCCCTTCACCCAGTCCTCATTGTCCTTTCGCTCTATATGCCCATACCACCTCAGCCTGCTTCTTCTGATCACATCCCCAATCACCTCCACTCCTACTCTTCTTCTAAGCTCTGCACTGGGTTGTCTGTCGCTGAGAGATGTGCCACACATCCATCTCAACCCTTTCCATCCTCGTGTCATGATCGGTCCTCATGGCCCACATCTCACACCCATACAACAGGCAACTTCTGACACAAGCTACACCTGGCCCTTCATCTTCAGGGGGGGTGCTTTGGAAGTCAGGAAGAGTGTTAACTCCCTGAACTTCTGCCAGGCACACCTCACTCTTGCCGTTACCGCTGCATCCACCCCTTCGCATTTAACATGTGACCCAGATAGCAGAAATTGTCTACTCTGTTGTATGTCTCTCCATCCACCTCTAAGCCCTCTTTCATCGCTTCTGCAAGTGGTACCTCTCCCCGACACTCTTGCACACAAACATTGCGCTCACTGCCTGCAGGCTGCCCTTCACACCACTGCATCTCCTGTGGACCCACTTCGTACATGATGTACACTGAAGCGAGTTTGTGGCTACACCCTTGCTACAGACTCCACATGGCCATGCACCAGACTCTGACATCACTCCTCTGTCACCTATGCTGACCATCACCTTCGACTTCCCGGCGTTCACCTTCAGTCCTTTGGCCACCAGTCTTCGTGTGACACTCCACCAGCTTCCTTTTCAGTTCTTCCCTGGTCATTGCCATAAGGACGAGATCATCTGCATACAGCAGCTCCCAGGGCAGTCCTCCTCTTGCCTACTTCGTCACCACATCCATCACAATGGCAACACAGGATCCAAACCTGGGTTCTCTCGATTGAGAGTCTGATGCTCTGCCACTGCTCCACTGTGCTCTACAATTTATATCTAAGAGCATAATTTGAGAAATGTAGCCTCAATTTGTTGTTTTTGACATTTATTTTTAATTACTGAAAACTTTTACAAATCAACATCTTTTAGGATTACCGTTAGAATGTATGTAGGGTAACTGAATAACTATGTTAAGCTTTCTATAACAGTACTGGTAAAAATGGTGGAGGATGACTTTCAAAGGAAGGAAAGAGTGATGTCGTCATATTACTTCTTGTGTAATGATTTCTCGGGTTACCCTATTTTTATTTATTCATAATAAATCTCTTGGAAATGCAGATCTAATGAATCAGCACTTGTTATTATGATATCTCTATTCAGTTGTCAAATATAGATTGTTTCCCCAGAGTGCGGACAGTTGCCCAGTGGAAAGTTGCCCAGTGGTCAAATGAAGAAGTGGACACTTGCTCAGTGACAATAATTTTTTCTATAAATGTAATAAAATCATGAAATGTAATAAAATCAATTTGACATTAATATTATTTAATGTTATTTATATTATTATATTCCTTAATTTAGGATGAAATTCTTTGTTAGATAATTGACATAGACCTGGAATGTTGGCTTAGAGCAGCTCGCCGGCCATTCTCACCCCTCTGTGTGGACTCTGATAAACGCCCTATGCAAGGACCATGCCCTTGTTGACACCATGATCCTGCAAGACCAGAATGGTCAACCTCCACGTAAGCGGGTTAAGCATACAACACAGCAGCTTCAAACCCAGCTTCGTACTTTGTGCCAAAACTTTGTTGTTGAGGACAAGGAGGTGGGAGACTTCTTCGTTCTGTTGCCCACAGTATTAGACTTGCATGAACGCAAGAACATGAACTATGACAATACGAATGAATGTATTGTGAATGTATTGATTGACATTGGTATGAAATTATGAATGTGCGCATTCATGTATCATGTTTTGTTATTAAAAAAGGACTTTTATTACATTTATGTACATTTTTTGGTCACTGTGCAAGTGTCCACTTTTTCATTTGACCACTGGGCAACTGTCCACTACCCATCCTAATTTTGATCTCATACAACATGCCACTATACAGATGTCTTATAATCCTAATGAACATAAATATTCATTATATTATAGATGTGTAGTTAACCAAAATATATTATATATACCAACCACATACTTATACCACATTGGTACTAATATCCTGTTGATTTTGATCCTTGAATTGTACGGTCTACCCAATATGTAATTTTGGAAAAAAGGAGCCAACTTTAACTGTGCAGTGTTGTCTCAATGTACCGATTTTGACAATTATTTTTATACCTTGCTGATGCTCAATGGCAGAACCCTGAGCTCATTTACTATACAAATTAAATAAGAGTGGATGTAGTTGGTAAAGGTCATTACATAATTGTACCAACAGGAATTAAAACACATACACCAATCGATGAGATAAAGCAAAACAAATCATACTCTCACCAAGGTACTACACAAACAATTATTAAATGACAGTCAGATTAGCAAAGATGGGGGCGGTCATTTCCCCCACTGGCCTCCAGCAGTAGAGGCCAAACCCCCATCCTCATTTGGGATTGGTCTTTAAAAATAGTTTAATAAACAAACATGTTAAATCAAGCAACAAGCCTACCTATTATTGCTATGTTGATGCTAGTCAGGCCTCGACATTAACACGGACCCGCTGGCCCGGCGCCTTTTTTCAAGCTGTTGGGCCAGTTCGGGCCACCAGTTTTCATATTTTACGGGCCCGATGGGCCACTGGTTATAATCCGATTGACCAGTTGTGTTTCCGGTAACCCGATCCTACCTAACAAAATGGGACGACCTTAAAGCCTAATCTTTTTATTTGGTATTTCAATCAATCATATTCGTTTTGTTACATTTGTAACAAATTAAACATCAGCAAATACCCATGTGGATACGATGACATGTATGCACTGCCGAACTCATTTGTGTCTGCTTGCATTATTGGCGAATGACGGCAGTAATTAATTACTAACCCAATAAGCAGTCTTATTACACGTTGACTAGGGGTGGCAAGATGACAGTGGATAATTCAAAGACATCAAAAACATTAAATATAATTTGTTATACTGTCAAAAGGTTGATAGCATTGCAAAAGACAATGGCTGCAGCGGTGGATTTTGTAATAAAGCCTTGACAGAATGAGAGCAAGGACTCTGGACAGCGTTCACACTAACACTTCGCAGACGGATGCGTTGTTTACATCGTCACTGACGCAAGTGATACACATGGTATCGGCGTTCATATGCAAATTTATCATGATATCATGTACACCTGATCCTGGCAATACTGGCCATACAATTGAACCTCAAGCACAATCAAAACATGCTTTTGATGTCCTGATGACAACCAGCTAAAATTTCTAGGCCACCTACCCAGGAAAATACTTGTCATCTTTCAAAACACCTATACTATAGGTACTTGTCAGCTTCGTGAGTTTGTCTTCACAGATTCAGTGACTTTACTCTTAATATAAAATAAAATATTCATGGAAAGTGTCAATGAATGAGTCAATTGTCAATAATAAAAATACGAAGTGTATTTTGATAATATACGAGCTGATAATAGGTCTATTTAATGTCACATTGCAATTTTTTATGTTTGATTTTTATAGTATTCTTGGAATTTAAACCGACTATTATGTGATATGTATACAGAAGTGACACAACACTGACGGTGACTTTTACCATTGATGCAAATGGTTTGTTTTTTATTTATTTTGTTGTAATAAAGTGTGTACATAAATGTGCAAAGATTATTTTTTTGCGAGTGACACCTTTTGCATTAATAGCAGAATAGCACCATGATTAAAAATCTTTGCGTTCTCACATCTTATAGTTGTTATTTTAATTCCATAAAAGAATATATACAAATAACAGCTTTGGAAAACCCTGCATTCATGTCATCGCTCCTAGTGAACCCTCGTGTACTTCTTGTGAAGCAAAGGGCATCTTGGTGTCAGCATTTTTTTAGAAAGTTCGAGCCAGTAACTTTTTGGGAGGGCCAGTGACTTATCAGCCTCCTAAAGCCCAACCCTATGTCCTCATCATGGGAGGTGGAAACGGGTAAAGCCGGCCAACAGGGCACTGGTGAAACTAGGTAGGCCAATCCCCTACCTGGTGGATTCAATGGATTACAGAAGTATCAATGACAAATTTAAGCCAACACGACTTGGGGGAGGAAGGACCTTCAGTTCAAAGGGGGATGATGCTGCATAGTGAAAGCCACAAAATTGACTTAAATTATATAAAATGGTTAAGTGGCTATAGTTGAGCACATCTGTAAAAAATGACAGCAAATTGTTTCTGTAATTCCCTAGTATGTGAATATAGGGTAAACACCCAAAACCACAGACAACATTGTTTACCTATTTTCAAGTGCCTATATACAGAGAAGCTTACAAGTCACACATGTCTGAAATGTAGACATATTGGTATAGGTTGTCTATACAAACGATATGAAAGGGAGAAGAAAGATTACAAAAAATTTTGAAAACGTTTTGTTAATTCTGACAGCGATTTCAGCAGGCTGTATTTCATTGTTATCCCTATAGGTATTATGATACAATGTCCAAATTGCTACCATCTATTGTCAGGGATACTAGCAATAATCTTTGTTTTAATAGATATCTACTTTTATTCTACCCTACTATCATAATAATACAACTTTAATTTTTTTTTTTTAAATTGTCCACATGAAACGGCAATTATTCAAACTTCCTAAAAATATATTGATTTGGCACATGTACCTTCCAAACACAAACTATTTTAACACAAAAGTAAAGTAATTTTTTAATCTATAAAAATAATAATAATAATATATATAATGTGGTACTTTTTGTCTCTTTAACTGGTTTTCCTGTTAGTTTTTGGCTGAACATTACATTTTACCTACTATCTTCTTTCCAACAACCAAATAAGCAATGCGTACACAATGAAAAGAGCTTTCTTCAGAATAAATCTAGTCATTGGCACTTATAGCATAACAAAAACTATGCACATACACATCATCTTATGACACAGATTAATTTCAAAACAGTCTGGGTAACTTCAAAACATCACACCTATGTATGCTCAAATTACATACAATTTCAAAACACTACTGTCACTATATTTTACTGGTGTTTTTACCGGGGATCCATTTTTACCAGCCATTTACAACTGTCACCTTTGTGCTTTTTCCATAGGTATGCATTAAAGAAACCTTGACGTTTTCAGTTCTGTTACCCAGAATCACCCTCTTAAGCCAGGGGTGATAATTATTATTAGGAAGTTTGCCAAATGAGGCTAACTATGCACCTTGCAAATTATAAGTTTTTTACTTTATCCACTGTACAAATTAAATAAAAAATTCCTGGCTATGCCATGTGATAAGTTGACTAGGAAGGCGGTCAACTGCATTTTCATTGAAACACTAAACCTAAATAATTCTAACCATAAATGACCCTGAGTGTGTGTCGACTCATTCACTGGAGCATCAGACTCTGAACTGAGAGAACCCTGGTTTAAATCCTGTTGCTGCCGTTTTGAACTTTCGTTTACTCTATATTGTTCCAGTTCACTCAGCAGTATAAATATATAGACTGTGGTGGATATTTATATATGAATGGTCTTAGCACATTAATTTGCAGTGTGGCTGAGAAGTCTAGATGGCGTTCAATTGGGTTTAGGCCTACAATGGCTACTTCCCGTTATGGCTACATGTTAGGGGAGCAATTAATTAAGCATTCAAACTAGTCCCGTTATAGCTACTTTCTAGATTCTCTTCCTGAACCAAGGAAGACTCAATTCAATTATGCAAAATCAAATATACTTCAAATATTCTGTACAAAATATTCCATAGTATGTCCATTATTATGTATGAAAGTTATGAAAGTCGTGAATTACAGTGTGTATCACTAACATTTCAGCAACCAGGAAACTTAGTACAAATTGTCTTCATACGTATACTTTTGTTTGTTCAAGTTGAACCTTGTCCACTGGTCAACTATATCAACATACACAGCCAGTGGGAAACAGTGTAGATGTTGGTGGGCAGAATTAAAGCCACAGTGTTGGCTTGGAAAAAATCAGGAAATAAAGTCACATTATTTTAAGACTATGTACTAAATACAAATTATTGCACTTTTTGACTGATAATTCAGCACAATACAATTTGATGATTAAGACAAATATATAAAAAAAATACATTACACATGTTCATGGATAATAGAACACAATAAAGATTTATGAATAATAATGACGAATACTCTGATGATGAGACTCTGTCACAGCCTTACATTTTTGTATTTCATGACATATATTGTTGTTGGGTTTTGCTTATCCATTTCCGGATGTTGCAGCCTTGACGGATTGTCTATAGACAGCTATTTCGTTTGCCAGTCTCCCCACTCGCCAGACGTAGGCTCCCATCCATTCCTCTATGTCCTTCCCCCATTGTCTCCTAGGTCTTCCTCTGCTTCTTCTGCCTTCTACTTTTCCTTCCATTATTAGTCTCTCTAGAGACTGATGCCATTTCACATGGCCGAAATAACTTAGTTTCTGTTTCTTTACAAAGTTCAATCAAGTCCCGGGTATAACACCAAGCTCTTCTGTGATGGATTTGTTAGTTCTGCATTCAATCCACGAAACTTGTAATATCTTTCTACAACACTTGTTTTAAAATGCATTTATACGTTTAATAATGTTCTTATTAAGAGTCCAGGTTTCGCATCCATATGTAGCCGTTGGAAATATGCAGACTCGGATAATTCGTAGTTTCATATCTTTGTTCGTTGCTTTCCACAGCTTCTTCATCTCCGTCAACTTTTTACTTGCCATTGCCAACCTCCGCTTGATCTCTTTCGTCCCATCTCCATCCGCTTCTATCAGTGACCCCAGATATTCAAAACTTTCCACTCGTTCTATTTCCTCGCCATCTACTGTGACCTCTGATGGTTCTCAACATCCCTTCACATCCATAATCTTAGTCTTCTTTACGTTTAGTTTCCATCCTTTCATCTCGCTGTGCTCTTTAACAGTAGTTATCAGTTTATCCAATCCCTCTTTTGTATCGGATATTAACGCTGTGTCATCGGCATATCTCAATTCATATATCTCCTGTCCATTCACTCTCAGTCCATTAAAAAACTTGCTTCTCATGTCAGTCTCGACTTCTCTCATGATATTCTCTGTGTATAGACTGAATAGGTGGGGGGACAAAATGCACCCCTGTCTCACTCCCTTGCTGACTGAGAACCAATCTGTGGTACCACACTCTAATCTCACTGCAGACTGCTGTCCAACATATACATTTTGGATAAGTGATGTAATTTTCTGGTCAAATCCCATGTGTATCAAGGTTTTCCAGAGTTGTTGATGACTAACATTATCAAAAGCTTTTGAATAATCTATGAAACAGATCCTAAGGTCATGGTTGAATTCTCTGCATTACTGAATTAACATCTTCAGGTTGAAAATGTGATCTCTTGTTCCTCTTCCAGTCTGGAAACCAGCTTGTGTTCTGTTGACTTCACATTCTAATTTTGTTGTGATTCTCTTCATTATGATTTTTAGCATAATTTTGCTCACATGGCTGATGAGGGATATAGTCCTGTGGTTTGAGCATTCTTGTATGTCACCTTTTTTCGGTATTGGTATAAGGATAGCTCGTTTCCAGTCCATGGGCCATGTTCCACTTCTCCATATTTTCTTGCATAATGTGTGATAGATATCCATGCCTGCTTCTCCACTTGCTCTTATAACTTCTGCAGTGATGTTATCAGTGCCAGGTGATTTTCCATCTTTTATACTTTTTATTGCCCACTCTACCTCTGAACGCAAAGGCTGAAGTTCATCTTCTGGTTCTGTCCTCTGACATATATAAGTGACATTTTTATGAAAGTTATAAAACATATCATTGTGTTTTTCCAATACCGACTCTAGGGGGCCCCACAAGTTTGTGTGGGGTTATATGTTTCACAATGCAGAGGGCACCACATGCTCATGTGGGGGTCCATAATGCAGAGGGTTAGTTTCTATCTGGAATAATGAGGGGTGTGGAGTTGGTGGACCACGTGGTTTCATCTTAAATTCAAACACCACATTAGTATCACCAGCAAGTCAGTAACGAGGTTTTGTTTTGGGAGTGCGTTTTCAGACAAAGTGGGACTCATGTGTGGTCCATTGAGATTTGTCCCATTTTTTACTAATTTACAAAATTAAACCTAATTTACACCTATTTTTATGCATAAAATCCAACATGCAATGATACTATTAATATAACTTAGTTATTTACTTGAAAAGCTTTGCAGGGTGTGCAATTTTTAATATATTTGATTAATAACAATATATTTTTGTCATAAAATGACAATGAAATTTCAAAGATGAAAATGAGTCACCAAGAAGGGTGGATGTGTCAAGTTATTTTAGAATAAACACAGTGTTACAATTTTGTGATAATTACAATCTTTTTTTTAGTCAATAAATTATATTCATGATTTGCAGCTCAAAAGTTCCATAACTGATCAAAATCAGAATTAAATTAGTAATTTAATAAACCTTTAAAAAACATGTTCTGTAACTAGAAGATTAGAACAAAAATGTCCTCTTGAGGAATTTCAATTAAATTACAGGTGTCAAACAGTTGAGTAGCATAACCCCTAGGCCACAATGACAGCAGGAAATACAAACTATAGGCCTAATATAATATGGCTGATGGGGTGTAGATGAGCCTGTGTCGCTCCCGAGATTTTCTGAGTGGACTCAGATTAAAAATTGTCAACGGAAAGTTGGCAAACACATTGTTTTTCGTTACGCTTCGCCGACTCAATGCACATCAGTGACTGGCAGCCCAGCATGTCTTACGCAATACCCTGTCTGTCTTACATAATACTGGACAACAGACATGCGTAAGTCAAAGAGATGCTCCAGGTCCAACTGGCACTTAGGATAATAGATCTCTTCAATGACTTCGCGGTTTTAAACAAGATGAAATCTGTGCTGTTTCCGGGTGAACTAACTTGTCAAATTCAAGAACTTCACTCTATATTATAGGAACTACAAACGCAGCTTGAGGAAAAGGACAATAAGATTCAAAGCCTGGAGAATAAAATTGTCAAACTAGAAGTGCAAATAGATAAAAAATGTACAATATAATCAAAGGGCTAACCTACAAGTGAGTGGTCTAGTCGAAAATTATCAACAGAAAGACCTGGAGGAAAAGGTGCTGACACTATTCAATGAACTCATGAACATTTCTCCTCCCATTGATGTCTGTGACATAGAAAGAGTGCGCAGAACTGGGCTAACTTCAGACAACAAACCACGACAAGTCATCATACGTTTCCGCAGCCAGAGAACGCTCGACGCAATCTACCAACAACGAACTGCACTGAAATTTCTGAACGACAGAAAACCAAAGCAAACATCAAAGATCTACATTAATGAGGACTTGACAACCCTGCACTCAAAAATGGCCTATCAAGCGAGACAACTGAAAAAAATACAACAAAATAAGTGAATGCTGGGCATTTAGTGGAAATGAACTGATCAAGGACAGAAACAATGTCATCCACAAAATGAGTGCCATGACTGATTTCCACAAATACGAGTAATGTGCATCAACTCTGTGATCACTCACATGACATGGATATTTAAAATACATCTCCAGAGATCATTTTAAGACAACTGAACGACAATAAAACTGTGAATGCTATATTCATTGGGACTTAAGACAGTTTATGACAGGAATAAATGTATTGGTCAGACAAGTTAACCATTTCAAAAAAGATACAGAATTACAGCACATGTCATAACAATAAAAAGACAGTTATATACAGTACATAATGTGTACTGGGTACTCATGTGTATTACTCTGATATTGCTGTACAGGCAGTTCTTGTTCTGTCATGTTTACATTGTCAATATGTTTTTTTGAAGAGAAGGAAGGCTCTCTGTTTAGAAGGCCGGTCCGGATACATCCGGTCACGATATGTCTTGTTCATTATGTTTTTTATATATATATATTTCTTATATGTTTATTACTATTGTTGCACAGACATGCATTTCTTGTATGATGACAGATATGGTGACATGCTATGCAGCATGGAGATTACTAACTTCCTATTGCTACGATAAAATAAGGCTTTTTGTTGACAGTGGACAGTCGGCCGTTACTGCATATGTTTCCATCATAATTATTAATTTAAATGATGTTAGCTAACGAATCATTTCCATGGTTTCAAGGAAGATCATTTTTTATTTAATGTATTACACTAATTGACACAGCTGATGACGACTTTCAACCAATATATCATTCCACATATTATGATCTTGACAATTTTAAACTACTAGCAGAAACACATAATGAATGGTTTAGTATACTAAGTTCTAAAATAGAATCTATAAACGCTAAATTTAACGAAATTGAAGCTTTCGTAGAGGAATTTAACCAAATAAAATTTAAATTTAGTTTAATATGTTTTCAGAAAAGCTGGCTTTCCGATAACGATGATTTATCACACCTACAAGTTGGGGGATACCATTGCATCACACAAGGCAAAACAGGTAGCAATAAAGGCAGGCTGGTCATTTATTTAAACAACAAATTCAACTTCAATGTGATCCTCTCTCTAAATCAGTTTTAACACTGGGAAGGATCATTTATCAAAATAACTGAAGATGGACTCTTAAAAGGTATTATAATTGGAAATATTTATCGACCTCCAATAGACGTCATTAAAAATTATCAACAGTTTCAGAGTGAATCAACAGTTTGAATTATCTCATCCTTTGACAAAACAAAATCGACATCATTATGCTGGTAATTTCAATGTTAACCTTCTTAAAATAAATGAAAAAGTGGTTTTAGTGATTTTTTTTATTTATTAATATCTTATAGCATTTACCCTCATATTATGCTACTCACAAGATTTTCAAATAATAATGGAACTCTAATAGATTAACCAATCCTACAATAACATCAAAATCAGGTATTGTATAGAAACAATTATTAGACCATCAACCATACTTTACCTTTCTAAAACACAGTTAGTTCCCTACAAAAAACTACCACCTAAATATATTAAAATATACAAAATCAAGAAACAATTTCCAAATTCATAAATAAAATCACTTCAGCAGACATTTATAATAAAATTAATAAATCGCCATCTGCTGACCCAAACATAAATTATGACATTTTATACAAATCAATAAAATGCACAAAAAACAAACACATGTCATACAAAATTGTTAAGTTAAAAAATATATGCACAGAAAATCGATATATGGATTACACTTGGCCTGCTCAAATCAGTATGATACAGAGACCAGATACAAGAAGTTTAAAATTACTTTGCCTGATTCACCAGAACATTCAACAAATCTGACTAACCTGATATCTTATAAACTTTCCCTAAATCCTGTATATATAACGACAAAATTATAACAAACTAGACGGTTATTGCAAACACATTTAATTAATTTTTTTTACTAATATTGGCCCAAATTTGGCCAAACAAATCAGTAATCCTATAAAAAGAAATTACACATAACATCTGAATGAGCAGTATACCAATTCATTCACTTCTGAATGTGTCAATGGACGAAGAAACTATATCTAAAACAATAGATAATATGCAACCAAATACAACTTGTGTGCATGACGGTATTTCGTCACGATTATTAAAATTAGTCAAACCTGCAATAATAGAAGCATTAACACTAATTACAAATCAAATACCAGCTACTGGTATCTTCCCTGATAAACTTAAAATCGCTCTAAAGTAATTCCAATTTTTTTTAAATATGACAAATCTAAATTCAGCAATTACAGACCAATATCACTCTTACCAGTTATATCAAAAATAGTTGAAAAGATAATTTATAACCAACTAGATTCATTTTACAAAATGCAAAATCTCTTGTTCAAAAATCAATATGGATTTAGAACGGAACATAGCACTGAATTTGCTGCCCTTGAATTAACCGATATGATAATGGCACACATGGATAAAAATTAAATTCCTCTAAATATTTATCTGGACCTTTCCAAAACTTTCAATACCTTGGATCATAAGATATTACTAGATAAATTATAATATTATGGAGTAAATGGAGTAGCGTTAAGTTTAATTAGAAATTATCTAACAAATAGAAAACAATATTTTAAAATAGAGGATATAAAATCAGAAATGCATAATATTTCAACAGGAGTACCTCAAGGCTCGATTTTAGGCCCACTATTCTTTATATACATTAATGACTTTGCCAAGGTCAGGAAAAAGTTTAATGACACCACCCTGTCAAGTATTCTTGACTCATTTTCAATGTGTGAAAAAATTGGAAACGTAGAATTTGCTATAAACATGACGTGACTCATCCATTACTAACCATAAATAACGCTACTATTGATAGAGTGACAGAATTTAACTTTCTTGGAATAACGTTTAATGAACAATGTAACTGGAAAAGTCACATTGAAAAAATAGGTTTTCAAGGACACTAGGTGTCTTAAATACACTAAAATGGTTATTACCTCTTAATATAAAGATCATATTGTACAACACACTAATATTACCACACTTAAACTACAGCGTTACCACTTGAAGTTACTAACGTGACAGAATTCAGAAACTTCAAAAACTTTGCAATTTATTACAATAACATTAAACAAGTGAGTAATACATGAATCACAAATTAAATAATAAAATGAATCATTATAATACAGCTGTATTACTTTTTTAACATGTCATAGAATAGTATATTACAAGTGTACTTATAATCTTCTGTAAAGTACCAGCAAATTAAGATCAAGCTTGCATGTTGTATTATGGTTTCCGTAATATCAAATTTTTATAAAAACGCTCATGAGAAAATAATTGTTTAACCGACACACTTATACTTTTTATTACAATCTCATTGGAACATAAATTTAAAACACCAATCCAACAATGAGTAATAAACTTGTGTCTACGTCTCTAATCCAAATATTATTTATTTTACATCTAATTGGTTGTCTGGTGTTTGCATTCAGAGGGAAGTTTCCATTTCTGTAATTTGGTATTCCTTTTTGGGGTATATATTTATCTTTTAATGAGCTTGACACTGTTTTAAGGATTTCCAACTGATCATTAACATTGTTTTTACAGTCTTTAAATATCTCTTCCCAAACTTTATTTGAAAACTCCTCATTCTGTCATAATTTTGCCTTGATGAAAAAAATGTGTGAATACAAAACATTTGGGGGTTTTGAATTTCACCTCATTAATTGCTATCATATGGCTGCTTGGGTTTTTTTAAACTTGCCTTCTTTAATCATTTTCTTGAATCTTGTTTCGTTCAATTTGGTTCTAATTTCTTTCTCTGATTCAATGATTCTGTTTTCCACTTTCTTTAGAAGATTCGTTCACTTTGGTTCTAATTTCCTCCTCTAATTCAATGATTCATCAATCATTATGTTACAGCTGTATTATTTTTTTAACATAACATAGAATAGTATATTACAAGTGTATTCATAACCTACAGTAAAATATCAACAACTTTAGATAAAGCTTCCATAATATCAAATTGTAATAAAAATGCAGATGAGAAAATAATTGTTTAACCGACACACTTATACTTTTTATTACAAAGATATTAGAATATTAATTTTAATACACCAATTCAAAAATAAGTAATAACTACACAGGGAGTACCTGATTGGTTTAATCAGGAAGCATGTTTGTAAACAATGAATAACCAGTTTATGTTTACAAATGCCGTATTCAGGAGACTAGTGTAGCTGTATGAACAATGAGGCTCATGTCAGTACCAGAAGAATTTGACAAATCACTTAAAATTCACCCATCATTAATTAATTGTAACAATAATCAGATGTGGTTTATTAACTCAACAGTGCTTTCAATTGACACGGGTCCTATAAATCCATATGCACAATGTCCACTCCTGTTGTCCATGCAATTGATTCCATCATATATACATAGAAGGTAGCTAGAAGAATTGTTACAAACTTGGGTGTCAAAGTAGATTGTAACGATAACTGTATTTATCATATACAGTGTATTGAAACAGTTATGGTCTTATACTGTTACTGCCATGATGGGATTTTACATTTATTGTTTTTGGAAACAAAATAGGAATATGACACATCAACAGTTGGTGCGTTTCTTCATTATTATTAATACTAAAGCTTTTATGTTAGAATGTGAAAAATACATTACCTATTAATTGTCCGCCCACATGTTAAAGGATTTGTTTTAATTGGTTTGTGAAGTTCTTCTGGTACTGACATGAGCCTCATTATTCATGTGTTTATTCTTGTCTATGTTCTTTCCTCTGACACATGCAATGGGTACATATACATCTGCCATTGAGACATGAGTGTTCTGCTTGAGGGAAAGTGTTCTGCTCAAGGTCTCTAGAGGGATGCATTTGAAGGTTTTATAGCCTCTATGCTTGTTTACATTTTCAAACAATAACTATTTTGTGCAGAGGTTTAATCATTAATACTGTCTTTATAATCTATTCAACCTAGTCACATGGTTTCGTTACAACAGTATTTAATTAGTTAGATAATTGTTCTGTAAATCCTAACCTTAGCATGTTATATAACACTAATATTCTGCCAAATATTTCTTTATGAAAACATTCTGTTGCAAGCACAATGACAGTATCTTGAGTGGTTATTAAATGGTAAGCTAGTCAACCAACTTAGGACTTTTAGCTGTAAGGATAATATGATAAAAATATGCACTTTTATTGTTATACTTGTATATCCGATTTGGTGTCCATGATTTCTCCAATGTTTTGGAATAGTTGAACCATGGCAACTATCAACATAATCACAAATAATGTATGTCATATTGCCTGCACAACAATTTTCGATCGCATGGGACAATTTTCAAATACCATTTACACAATCAAATTTGTTTTAAATATTTTGTAGCTAATTTTCTATTATTACTTATTGGTTGAATTTATTGAATCTGAAGTACAACATTTTTTGCATGGAAAATGAGCAGTATTACAAAAACTTTCAGCCTTGTGTGTGTCATATGGGACATATGGGACAATTTTGAAACTCGTTTCGAACAACGTTGACAGTCTTCATCCGGAATTGTTATTCCTCTTAATATATGTTTTACCATCTCTCTTTCCAGGTGGATGTGTATTCTTTGTTGGCTTTTCTTTATCTTTCTTATCTTTCATTCTCATGCTGGACCCCAGACTCTGCACAGGTATTCCCTGACCTGTCTGCTACTTCCTGCCTCAGCTCCTTCGTAGAGCTTTTTGGATTCTTCTTTTCTTGTTTGGTTTTGTCATGGCTTATCTTGATGTTTTTGAATTTGTACTTTTTTATGTTTGTTAATGTAATTAGTACCAGTCTGGGATTGGTTGCATTTTCCTTGGTCTGGCCAAGCCTCCGAATTTCTTTGATGTCAGTTTCTGTGAAGTTGTTTATCTTTGTGCTAGTACATATTTCTGCAATTTGTTCTTTATGGTGTTGTCTCTTGGTTTTTTTATATTAATTATGGTGTTGATTCAGGTAAGTTGGAGATGAATACGTTATTATGTCTTTTTTTCTCTGCCATTATATAAATATTTTTTTCTCTGCCTTATGATTCCATGTTTTGTTCTTTTATCAGAATTTCTACAACTTCTTTAACTTCCTTTGGTCTGATGGCTGCTTGGGTTTTTCAAATTTATCATTTTGTTGAATCTTATTTCGTTCACTTTGGTGCTAATTTATTTCTCTGATTCTTTGTTTGTTATTTCTATGCATCCTATGCAGTAGTATATACATTCGAGAAGTTCACGGTTTCGTTATTTGAAGTTTTTTATGCCATGTGCATATCCAAAACATTTACCTACTTTATAGTGGAGTTGGAGTATTCATTTTATGTTATTTTTTTATATTATGTTATCGTATGCAAACGAACAAGGCAGTGCCGGGTGAGATATTGAAACTAGAGGGTTGATTGCAGAATCGGTGGTTTGTTAACACTAATACTAAGAGTGATACCAAAGGGTACTCGGATTATTTAAATACACCTTAACTTGAAAATAAAGTCGATGGTGTGTACTTATTGGTGGACAATTTGGATGAAATAATTAGCTTGTAATTGGAAATTTCTTCGGATATTGATAATTTGTTGTTCTGACCATATTTTTTACTCAAAAAGGCCAACCGCCTTATGTTACTCAAATGGTTCCACCACTCGGCTAGACTGGAATAACGCCATTTGGTAAGTTTGCGTCTGTTGTGCATGTTCTGCGTTTGTTGATAGTCTGTTGTGCGTGTTTTTGTGCGTATATTCGGCGTATGTAGGGGCTTGTGTTTTTGGCGTCTGTTACGTGGTTGTTGTGCGATTGTTCTTCGTATGTTGTACGTCTCTTGTGCGTCTGTTGGGTATATGTTGTGTATTTGTTGAGCGTATTTTCTGCATGTATAGGATGTGTGTTGTGCGCGCATTGTGCATCTGTTGTGCGTGTGTTGGATGTGTGTTGTGTGTCTGTTGTGCATCTGTTGTGAGTCTCTTGTGCGCCTCTTTTTCGTCTCTTGGGCCTCTGTTTGTGTGTCCGTTGTACGAGTATTGCGCATCTGTTGTGCGTTTGTTGTGCATGTGTTGGGTTTCTGTTGGGCATACGTTGGATATATGTTCTGCATTTGTTGTGCATGTATTTGTTATGCATGTGTTGTTACATGTGTTGTGCGTGTGTTGTGCTCCTGTTTGTGCATCTGTTGTGCGTCTCTTGTGTGCCTCTTTTGCGTCTCTTGGGCCTCTGTTGTGCGTCTGTTTTGCGTGTGTTGTGCGTGTGTTTGGGCATCCGTTGTGGATCTGTTGTGCGACTGTTGTGCGATTGTTGTGCGACTGTTGTGCGATTGTTGTGGGACTGTTGTTCGACTGTTGTGTGATCGTTGTGGGACTGTTGTGGGACTGTGGTGCGTCTGTTATGCATGTTTTGTGCGTCTGTTGTGCCATATGTTGTGCCATATGTTGGGGTGTAACGTGCGTCTTTTGTGTTTGTGTTGGTTGTGCTGAGCGGCTGTTAGCTGTCTGTTTTGCGTCTGTTGTGCATATGTTGTGCGTGTGTAGTGCGTGTGTTGGCCGCGTGTGTTGTGCGTGTATTTGTACATATGTTGGGCTTGTGTTGTGCTTCTATTATGCCACAGTATTTCCACTGTTGTGCGTCTGTCGTGGGTGTGTTGTGTGTGTTGTGCGAGTGTTATACGACACCTGTTAGGTGTCTGTTGTGCGTTTGTTGTGCATGTGTTGGGATTCTATTCGGCGTATGTTGGATATATGTTCTGCAGTTGTTGTGCATGTGTTTGTTATGCATATGTTGTTATGTGTTGTGCGCCAGACGCACAAGAGACGTACAACATACGAAGAACAATCGCACAACAACCACGTAACAGACGCCAAAAACACAAGCCCCTACATACGCCGAATATACGCACAAAAACACGCACAACAGACTATCAACAAACGCAGAACATGCACAACAGACGCAAACTTACCAAATGGCGTTATTCCAGTCTAGCCGAGTGGTGGAACCATTTGAGTAACATAAGGCGGTTGGCCTTTTTGAGTAAAAAATATGGTCAGAACAACAAATTATCAATATCCGAAGAAATTTCCAATTACAAGCTAATTATTTCATCCAAATTGTCCACCAATAAGTACACACCATCGACTTTATTTTCAAGTTAAGGTGTATTTAAATAATCCGAGTACCCTTTGGTATCACTCTTAGTATTAGTGTTAACAAACCACCGATTCTGCAATCAACCCTCTAGTTTCAATATCTCACCCGGCACTGCCTTGTTCGTTTGCATACGATAACATAATATAAAACAATAACATAAAATGAATACTCCAACTCCACTATAAAGTAGGTAAATGTTTTGGATATGCACATGGCATAAAAAACTTCAAATAACGAAACCGTGAACTTCTCGAATGTATATACTACTGCATAGGATGCATAGAAATAACAAACAAAGAATCAGAGAAATAAATTAGCACCAAAGTGAACGAAATAAGATTCAACAAAATGATAAATTTGAAAAACCCAAGCAGCCATCAGACCAAAGGAAGTTAAAGAAGTTGTAGAAATTCTGATAAAAGAACAAAACATGGAATCATAAGGCAGAGAAAAAAATATTTATATAATGGCAGAGAAAAAAAGACATAATAACGTATTCATCTCCAACTTACCTGAATCAACACCATAATTAATATAAAAAAAACAAGAGACAACACCATAAAGAACAAATTGCAGAAATATGTACTAGCACAAAGATAAACAACTTCACAGAAACTGACATCAAAGAAATTCGGAGGCTTGGCCAGACCAAGGAAAATGCAACCAATCCCAGACTGGTACTAATTACATTAACAAACATAAAAAAGTACAAATTCAAAAACATCAAGATAAGCCATGACAAAACCAAACAAGAAAAGAAGAATCCAAAAAGCTCTACGAAGGAGCTGAGGCAGGAAGTAGCAGACAGGTCAGGGAATACCTGTGCAGAGTCTGGGGTCCAGCATGAGAATGAAAGATAAGAAAGATAAAGAAAAGCCAACAAAGAATACACATCCACCTGGAAAGAGAGATGGTAAAACATATATTAAGAGGAATAACAATTCCGGATGAAGACTGTCAACGTTGTTCGAAACGAGTTTCAAAATTGTCCCATATGTCCCATATGACACACACAAGGCTGAAAGTTTTTGTAATACTGCTCATTTTCCATGCAAAAAATGTTGTACTTCAGATTCAATAAATTCAACCAATAAGTAATAATAGAAAATTAGCTACAAAATATTTAAAACAAATTTGATTGTGTAAATGGTATTTGAAAATTGTCCCATGCGATCGAAAATTGTTGTGCAGGCAATATGACATACATTATTTGTGATTATGTTGATAGTTGCCATGGTTCAACTATTCCAAAACATTGGAGAAATCATGGACACCAAATCGGATATACAAGTATAACAATAAAAGTGCATATTTTTATCATATTATCCTTACAGCTAAAAGTCCTAAGTTGGTTGACTAGCTTACCATTTAATAACCACTCAAGATACTGTCATTGTGCTTGCAACAGAATGTTTTCATAAAGAAATATTTGGCAGAATATTAGTGTTATATAACATGCTAAGGTTAGGATTTACAGAACAATTATCTAACTAATTAAATACTGTTGTAACGAAACCATGTGACTAGGTTGAATAGATTATAAAGACAGTATTAATGATTAAACCTCTGCACAAAATAGTTATTGTTTGAAAATGTAAACAAGCATAGAGGCTATAAAACCTTCAAATGCATCCCTCTAGAGACCTTGAGCAGAACACTTTCCCTCAAGCAGAACACTCATGTCTCAATGGCAGATGTATATGTACCCATTGCATGTGTCAGAGGAAAGAACATAGACAAGAATAAACACATGAATAATGAGGCTCATGTCAGTACCAGAAGAACTTCACAAACCAATTAAAACAAATCCTTTAACATGTGGGCGGACAATTAATAGGTAATGTATTTTTCACATTCTAACATAAAAGCTTTAGTATTAATAATAATGAAGAAACGCACCAACTGTTGATGTGTCATATTCCTATTTTGTTTCCAAAAACAATAAATGTAAAATCCCATCATGGCAGTAACAGTATAAGACCATAACTGTTTCAATACACTGTATATGATAAATACAGTTATCGTTACAATCTACTTTGACACCCAAGTTTGTAACAATTCTTCTAGCTACCTTCTATGTATATATGATGGAATCAATTGCATGGACAACAGGAGTGGACATTGTGCATATGGATTTATAGGACCCGTGTCAATTGAAAGCACTGTTGAGTTAATAAACCACATCTGATTATTGTTACAATTAATTAATGATGGGTGAATTTTAAGTGATTTGTCAAATTCTTCTGGTACTGACATGAGCCTCATTGTTCATACAGCTACACTAGTCTCCTGAATACGGCATTTGTAAACATAAACTGGTTATTCATTGTTTACAAACATGCTTCCTGATTAAACCAATCAGGTACTCCCTGTGTAGTTATTACTTATTTTTGAATTGGTGTATTAAAATTAATATTCTAATATCTTTGTAATAAAAAGTATAAGTGTGTCGGTTAAACAATTATTTTCTCATCTGCATTTTTATTACAATTTGATATTATGGAAGCTTCATCTAAAGTTGTTGATATTTTACTGTAGGTTATGAATACACTTGTAATATACTATTCTATGTTATGTTAAAAAAATAATACAGCTGTAACATAATGATTGATGAATCATTGAATTAGAGGAGGAAATTAGAACCAAAGTGAACGAATCTTCTAAAGAAAGTGGAAAACAGAATCATTGAATCAGAGAAAGAAATTAGAACCAAATTGAACGAAACAAGATTCAAGAAAATGATTAAAGAAGGCAAGTTTAAAAAAACCCAAGCAGCCATATGATAGCAATTAATGAGGTGAAATTCAAAACCCCCAAATGTTTTGTATTCACACATTTTTTTCATCAAGGCAAAATTATGACAGAATAAGGAGTTTTCAAATAAAGTTTGGGAAGAGATATTTAAAGACTGTAAAAACAATGTTAATGATCAGTTGGAAATCCTTAAAACAGTCTCAAGCTCATTAAAAGATAAATATATACCCCAAAAAGGAATACCAAATTACAGAAATGGAAACTTCCCTCTGAATGCAAACACCAGACAACCAATTAGATGTAAAATAAATAATATTTGGATTAGAGACGTAGACACAAGTTTATTACTCATTGTTGGATTGGTGTTTTAAATTTATGTTCCAATGAGATTGTAATAAAAAGTATAAGTGTGTCGGTTAAACAATTATTTTCTCATGAGCGTTTTTATAAAAATTTGATATTACGGAAACCATAATACAACATGCAAGCTTGATCTTAATTTGCTGGTACTTTACAGAAGATTATAAGTACACTTGTAATATACTATTCTATGACATGTTAAAAAAGTAATACAGCTGTATTATAATGATTCATTTTATTATTTAATTTGTGATTCATGTATTACTCACTTGTTTAATGTTATTGTAATAAATTGCAAAGTTTTTGAAGTTTCTGAATTCTGTCACGTTAGTAACTTCAAGTGGTAACGCTGTAGTTTAAGTGTGGTAATATTAGTGTGTTGTACAATATGATCTTTATATTAAGAGGTAATAACCATTTTAGTGTATTTAAGACACCTAGTGTCCTTGAAAACCTATTTGAAACTTTTTCAATGTGACTTTTCCAGTTACATTGTTCATTAAACGTTATTCCAAGAAAGTTAAATTCTGTCACTCTATCAATAGTAGCGTTATTTATGGTTAGTAATGGATGAGTCACGTCATGTTTATAGCAAATTCTACGTTTCCAATTTTTTCACACATTGAAAATGAGTCAAGAATACTTGACAGGGTGGTGTCATTAAACTTTTTCCTGACCTTGGCAAAGTCATTAATGTATATAAAGAATAGTGGGCCTAAAATCGAGCCTTGAGGTACTCCTGTTGAAATATTATGCATTTCTGATTTTATATCCTCTATTTTAAAATATTGTTTTCTATTTGTTAGATAATTTCTAATTAAACTTAACGCTACTCCATTTACTCCATAATATTATAATTTATCTAGTAATATCTTATGATCCAAGGTATTGAAAGTTTTGGAAAGGTCCAGATAAATATTTAGAGGAATTTAATTTTTATCCATGTGTGTCATTATCATATCGGTTAATTCAAGGGCAGCAAATTCAGTGCTATGTTCCGTTCTAAATCCATATTGATTTTTGAACAAGAGATTTTGCATTTTGTAAAATGAATCTAGCTGGTTATAAATTATCTTTTCAACTATTTTTGATATAACTGGTAAGAGTGATATTGGTCTGTAATTGCTGAATTTAGATTTGTCATATTTAAAAAAAATTGGAATTACTTTAGAGCGATTTTAAGTTTATCAGGGAAGATACCAGTAGCTGGTATTTGATTTGTAATTAGTGTTAATGCTTCTATTATTGCAGGTTTGACTAATTTTAATAATCGTGACGAAATACCGTCATGCACACAAGTTGTATTTGGTTGCATATTATCTATTGTTTTAGATATAGTTTCTTCGTCCATTGACACATTCAGAAGTGAATGAATTGGTATACTGCTCATTCAGATGTTATGTGTAATTTCTTTTTATAGGATTACTGATTTGTTTGGCCAAATTTGGGCCAATATTAGTAAAAAAAATTAATTAAATGTGTTTGCAATAACCGTCTAGTTTGTTATAATTTTGTCGTTATATATACAGGATTTAGGGAAAGTTTATAAGATATCAGGTTAGTCAGATTTGTTGAATGTTCTGGTGAATCAGGCAAAGTAATTTTAAACTTCTTGTATCTGGTCTCTGTATCATACTGATTTGAGCAGGCCAAGTGTAATCCATATATCGATTTTCTGTGCATATATTTTTTAACTTAACAATTTTGTATGACATGTGTTTGTTTTTTGTGCATTTGATTGATTTGTATAAAATGTCATAATTTATGTTTGGGTCAGCAGATGGCGATTTATTAATTTTATTATAAATGTCTGCTGAAGTGATTTTATTTATGAATTTGGAAATTGTTTCTTGATTTTGTATATTTTAATATATTTAGGTGGTAGTTTTTTGTAGGGAACTAACTGTGTTTTAGAAAGGTAAAGTATGGTTGATGGTCTGATAATTGTTTCTATACAATACCTGATTTTGATGTTATTGTAGGATTGGTTAATCTATTAGAGTTCCATTATTATTTGAAAATCTTGTGAGTAGCATAATATGAGGGTAAATGCTATAAGATATTAATAAATAAAAAAAATCACTAAAACCACTTTTTCATTTATTTTAAGAAGGTTAACATTGAAATTACCAGCATAATGATGTCGATTTTGTTTTGTCAAAGGATGAGATAATTCAAACTGTTGATTCACTCTGAAACTGTTGATAATTTTTAATGACGTCTATTGGAGGTCGATAAATATTTCCAATTATAATACCTTTTAAGAGTCCATCTTCAGTTATTTTGATAAATGATCCTTCCCAGTGTTAAAACTGATTTAGAGAGAGGATCACATTGAAGTTGAATTTGTTGTTTAAATAAATGACCAGCCTGCCTTTATTGCTACCTGTTTTGCCTTGTGTGATGCAATGGTATCCCCCAACTTGTAGGTGTGATAAATCATCGTTATCGGAAAGCCAGCTTTTCTGAAAACATATTAAACTAAATTTAAATTTTATTTGGTTAAATTCCTCTACGAAAGCTTCAATTTCGTTAAATTTAGCGTTTATAGATTCTATTTTAGAACTTAGTATACTAAACCATTCATTATGTGTTTCTGCTAGTAGTTTAAAATTGTCAAGATCATAATATGTGGAATGATATATTGGTTGAAAGTCGTCATCAGCTGTGTCAATTAGTGTAATACATTAAATAAAAAATGATCTTCCTTGAAACCATGGAAATGATTCGTTAGCTAACATCATTTAAATTAATAATTATGATGGAAACATATGCAGTAACGGCCGACTGTCCACTGTCAACAAAAAGCCTTATTTTATCGTAGCAATAGGAAGTTAGTAATCTCCATGCTGCATAGCATGTCACCATATCTGTCATCATACAAGAAATGCATGTCTGTGCAACAATAGTAATAAACATATAAGAAATATATATATATAAAAAACATAATGAACAAGACATATCGTGACCGGATGTATCCGGACCGGCCTTCTAAACAGAGAGCCTTCCTTCTCTTCAAAAAAACATATTGACAATGTAAACATGACAGAACAAGAACTGCCTGTACAGCAATATCAGAGTAATACACATGAGTACCCAGTACACATTATGTACTGTATATAACTGTCTTTTTATTGTTATGACATGTGCTGTAATTCTGTATCTTTTTTGAAATGGTTAACTTGTCTGACCAATACATTTATTCCTGTCATAAACTGTCTTAAGTCCCAATGAATATAGCATTCACAGTTTTATTGTCGTTCAGTTGTCTTAAAATGATCTCTGGAGATGTATTTTAAATATCCATGTCATGTGAGTGATCACAGAGTTGATGCACATTACTCGTATTTGTGGAAATCAGTCATGGCACTCATTTTGTGGATGACATTGTTTCTGTCCTTGATCAGTTCATTTCCACTAAATGCCCAGCATTCACTTATTTTGTTGTATTTTTTTCAGTTGTCTCGCTTGATAGGCCATTTTTGAGTGCAGGGTTGTCAAGTCCTCATTAATGTAGATCTTTGATGTTTGCTTTGGTTTTCTGTCGTTCAGAAATTTCAGTGCAGTTCGTTGTTGGTAGATTGCGTCGAGCGTTCTCTGGCTGCGGAAACGTATGATGACTTGTCGTGGTTTGTTGTCTGAAGTTAGCCCAGTTCTGCGCACTCTTTCTATGTCACAGACATCAATGGGAGGAGAAATGTTCATGAGTTCATTGAATAGTGTCAGCACCTTTTCCTCCAGGTCTTTCTGTTGATAATTTTCGACTAGACCACTCACTTGTAGGTTAGCCCTTTGATTATATTGTACATTTTTTATCTATTTGCACTTCTAGTTTGACAATTTTATTCTCCAGGCTTTGAATCTTATTGTCCTTTTCCTCAAGCTGCGTTTGTAGTTCCTATAATATAGAGTGAAGTTCTTGAATTTGACAAGTTAGTTCACCCGGAAACAGCACAGATTTCATCTTGTTTAAAACCGCGAAGTCATTGAAGAGATCTATTATCCTAAGTGCCAGTTGGACCTGGAGCATCTCTTTGACTTACGCATGTCTGTTGTCCAGTATTATGTAAGACAGACAGGGTATTGCGTAAGACATGCTGGGCTGCCAGTCACTGATGTGCATTGAGTCGGCGAAGCGTAACGAAAAACAATGTGTTTGCCAACTTTCCGTTGACAATTTTTAATCTGAGTCCACTCAGAAAATCTCGGGAGCGACACAGGCTCATCTACACCCCATCAGCCATATTATATTAGGCCTATAGTTTGTATTTCCTGCTGTCATTGTGGCCTAGGGGTTATGCTACTCAACTGTTTGACACCTGTAATTTAATTGAAATTCCTCAAGAGGACATTTTTGTTCTAATCTTCTAGTTACAGAACATGTTTTTTAAAGGTTTATTAAATTACTAATTTAATTCTGATTTTGATCAGTTATGGAACTTTTGAGCTGCAAATCATGAATATAATTTATTGACTAAAAAAAAGATTGTAATTATCACAAAATTGTAACACTGTGTTTATTCTAAAATAACTTGACACATCCACCCTTCTTGGTGACTCATTTTCATCTTTGAAATTTCATTGTCATTTTTTGACAAAAATATATTGTTATTAATCAAATATATTAAAAATTGCACACCCTGCAAAGCTTTTCAAGTAAATAACTAAGTTATATTAATAGTATCATTGCATGTTGGATTTTATGCATAAAAATAGGTGTAAATTAGGTTTAATTTTGTAAATTAGTAAAAAATGGGACAAATCTCAATGGACCACACATGAGTCCCAATTTGTCTGAAAACGCACTCCCAAAACAAAACCTTGTTACTGACTTGCTGGTGATACTAATGTGGTGTTTGAATTTAAGATGAAACCACGTGGTCCACCAACTCCACACCCCTCATTATTCCAGATAGAAACTAACCCTCTGCATTATGGACCCCCACATGAGCATGTGGTGCCCTCTGCATTGTGAAACATATAACCCCACACAAACTTGTGGGGCCCCCTAGAGTCGGTATTGGAAAAACACAATGATATGTTTTATAACTTTCATAAAAATGTCACTTATATATGTCAGAGGACAGAACCAGAAGATGAACTTCAGCCTTTGCATACAGAGGTAGAGTGGGCAATAAAAAGTATAAAAGATGGAAAATCACCTGGCACTGATAACATCACTGCAGAAGTTATAAGAGCAAGTGGAGAAGCAGGCATGGATATCTATCACACATTATGCAAGAAAATATGGAGAAGTGGAACATGGCCCATGGACTGGAAACGAGCTATCCTTATACCAATACCGAAAAAAGGTGACATACAAGAATGCTCAAACCACAGGACTATATCCCTCATCAGCCATGTGAGCAAAATTATGCTAAAAATCATAATGAAGAGAATCACAACAAAATTAGAATGTGAAGTCAACAGAACACAAGCTGGTTTCCAGACTGGAAGAGGAACAAGAGATCACATTTTCAACCTGAAGATGTTAATTCAGTAATGCAGAGAATTCAACCATGACCTTAGGATCTGTTTCATAGATTATTCAAAAGCTTTTGATAATGTTAGTCATCAACAACTCTGGAAAACCTTGATACACATGGGATTTGACCAGAAAATTACATCACTTATCCAAAATGTATATGTTGGACAGCAGTCTGCAGTGAGATTAGAGTGTGGTACCACAGATTGGTTCTCAGTCAGCAAGGGAGTGAGACAGGGGTGCATTTTGTCCCCCCACCTATTCAGTCTATACACAGAGAATATCATGAGAGAAGTCGAGACTGACATGAGAAGCAAGTTTTTTAATGGACTGAGAGTGAATGGACAGGAGATATATGAATTGAGATATGCCGATGACACAGCGTTAATATCCGATACAAAAGAGGGATTGGATAAACTGATAACTACTGTTAAAGAGCACAGCGAGATGAAAGGATGGAAACTAAACGTAAAGAAGACTAAGATTATGGATGTGAAGGGATGTTGAGAACCATCAGAGGTCACAGTAGATGGCGAGGAAATAGAACGAGTGGAAAGTTTTGAATATCTGGGGTCACTGATAGAAGCGGATGGAGATGGGACGAAAGAGATCAAGCGGAGGTTGGCAATGGCAAGTAAAAAGTTGACGGAGATGAAGAAGCTGTGGAAAGCAACGAACAAAGATATGAAACTACGAATTATCCGAGTCTGCATATTTCCAACGGCTACATATGGATGCGAAACCTGGACTCTTAATAAGAACATTATTAAACGTATAAATGCATTTTAAAACAAGTGTTGTAGAAAGATATTACAAGTTTCGTGGATTGAATGCAGAACTAACGAATCCATCACAGAAGAGCTTGGTGTTATACCCGGGACTTTATTGAACTTTATAAAGAAACAGAAACTAAGTTATTTCGGCCATGTGAAATGGCATCAGTCTCTAGAGAGACTAATAATGGAAGGAAAAATAGAAGGCAGAAGAAGCAGAGGAAGACCTAGGAGACAATGGGGGAAGGACATAGAGGAATGGATGGGAGCCTACGTCTGGCGAGTGGGGAGACTGGCAAACGAAATAGCTGTCTATAGACAATCCGTCAAGGCTGCAACATCCGGAAATGGATAAGCAAAACCCAACAACAATATATGTCATGAAATTAAAAAAATGTAAGGCTGTGACAGAGTCTCATCATCAGAGTATTCGACATTATTATTCATAAATCTTTATTGTGTTCTATTATCCATGAACATGTGTAATGTATTTTTTTTTTATATTTGTCTTAATCATCAAATTGTATTGTGCTGAATTATCAGTCAAAAAGTGCAATAATTTGTATTTAGTACATAGTCTTAAAATAATGTGACTTTATTTCCTGATTTTTTCCAAGCCAACACTGTGGCTTTAATTCTGCCCACCAACATCTACACTGTTTCCCACTGGCTGTGTATGTTGATATAGTTGACCAGTGGACAAGGTTCAACTTGAACAAATAAAAGTATATGTATGAAGACAATTTGTACTAAGTTTCCTGGTTGCTGAAATGTTAGTGATACACACTGTAATTCACGACTTTCATAACTTTCATACATAATAATGGACATACTATGGAATATTTTGTACTGACTATTTGAAGTATATTTGATTTTGCATAATTGAATTGAGTCTTCCTTGGATCAGGAAGAGAATCTAGAAAGTAGCTATAACGGGACTAGTTTGAATGCTTAATTAATTGCTCCCCTAACATGTAGCCATAACGGGAAGTAGCCATTGTAGGCCTAAACCCAATTGAACCCCATCTAGACTTCTCAGCCACACTGCAAATTAATGTGCTAAGACCATTCATATACAAATATCCACCACAGTCTATATATTGATACTGCTGAGTGAACTGGAACAATATAGAGTGAACGAAGGTTCAAAACGGCAGCAACAGGATTTAAACCAGGGTTCTCTCAGTTCAGAGTCTGATGCTCCAGTGAATGAGTCGACACACACTCAGGGTCATTTATGGTTAGAATTATTTAGGTTTAGTGTTTCAATGAAAATGCAGTTGACCGCCTTCCTAGTCAACTTATCACATGGCATAGCCAGGAATTTTTTATTTAATTTGTACAGTGGATAAAGTAAAAAAACTTATAATTTGCAAGGTGCATAGTTAGCCTCATTTGGCAAACTTCCTAATAATAATTATCACCCCTGGCTTAAGAGGGTGATTCTGGGTAACAGAACTGAAAACGTCAAGGTTTCTTTAATGCATACCTATGGAAAAAGCACAAAGGTGACAGTTGTAAATGGCTGGTAAAAATGGATCCCCGGTAAAAACACCAGTAAAATATAGTGACAGTAGTGTTTTGAAATTGTATGTAATTTGAGCATACATAGGTGTGATGTTTTGAAGTTACCCAGACTGTTTTGAAATTAATCTGTGTCATAAGATGATGTGTGTGTGCATAGTTTTTGTTATGCTATAAGTGCCAATGACTAGATTTATTCTGAAGAAAGCTCTTTTCATTGTGTACGCATTGCTTATTTGGTTGTTGGAAAGAAGATAGTAGGTAAAATGTAATGTTCAGCCAAAAACTAACAGGAAAACCAGTTAAAGAGACAAAAAGTACCACATTATATATATTATTATTATTATTTTTATAGATTAAAAAATTACTTTACTTTTGTGTTAAAATAGTTTGTGTTTGGAAGGTACATGTGCCAAATCAATATATTTTTAGGAAGTTTGAATAATTGCCGTTTCATGTGGACAATTTAAAAAAAAAATTAAAGTTGAATTATTATGATAGTAGGGTAGAATAAAAGTAGATATCTATTAAAACAAAGATTATTGCTAGTATCCCTGACAATAGATGGTAGCAATTTGGACATTGTATCATAATACCTATAGGGATAACAATGAAATACAGCCTGCTGAAATCGCTGTCAGAATTAACAAAACGTTTTCAAAATTTTTTGTAATCTTTCTTCTCCCTTTCATATCGTTTGTATAGACAACCTATACCAATATGTCTACATTTCAGACATGTGTGACTTGTAAGCTTCTCTGTATATAGGCACTTGAAAATAGGTAAACAATGTTGTCTGTGGTTTTGGGTGTTTACCCTATATTCACATACTAGGGAATTACAGAAACAATTTGCTGTCATTTTTTACAGATGTGCTCAACTATAGCCACTTAACCATTTTATATAATTTAAGTCAATTTTGAGACACCAACTATTTGACCATTGGTTGATTTGATGTGGAATGACCCATATACACTCAGTATGCATTGATCGATAACAATTAGGAAGGAGAACATTGTTAAGAACTGAGAAAGAATGGAATTGTTTTACTCTTACATCTAGTACTGATCATCTCAATCTTCTTCCAATACATATATGGTCAATTTGGTTCTCTGTGATATGGTTTGGTGATACCTATGTAGCTTTATGTACCTCTTTGCATGGGAATAAACTTCCCCCGATAGCTAAGTTGTGTTCTACACATAAGTCTGCAAACATTCGTCCATTCTCATTAATTTGCCCTAGTGCATGTTTGCTCATCACCTGTTCGTATCCTATGTTGTCTGATCCTATCTTTACATTCATGTCCCCCATCACTATTGTGATTTCTTTGTTCTTCTGTTTTTCTATGATTTGCTGTACATGTACAGTGTCATAGAAGTTGTTCTTGGCTTCTTCTTCAGCATGATTGGTTGAAGCATAACACTGTATGATTATTGAATTTTATTTTAAATTCTTTGGTGTTTTGTCTTGAATTTGGCACTGATGATCCTCGCACTAACTGGCTCCCAGCTTATCAGTACCTTCTGTGCCTGCCTGTTAAGTGCCACTCCTTGCATGTGTGGTGCATTATCATTGTCATGGCCTGAATACAATACGGTTTCTCCAGATGCAAGCTTGAACTGTCCTGACTGGATCCATCTCGTCTCACATAGTCCTAATATAGCTAGTTTGTATTTGTGCATTTCGCATGCAATCCTGATTCAAACATCATCCTGACATCCCATGTCCCAATTCTTGTTGTTGTCCTTGGAGTCAAAAGGCTCGACTGCCTAGCTTCCTTGTGGATTAATTAAGGCATGATTATTATCATCAGTATGGTTTGCAGGTAATGAAAGGTTTCTACTTAATGTAAAAAAACAAAATAGGTCTTACGAATAGCCGATGATTGTGTTCTGTGCGCGCGCGCGTGCGTGTGTGTGCACGTACACCATACGTTCTTTTGATAAAACAAAATACGAATTATTATTCAATTAATTAAATATAATGCTACCATCAGATATGTATTAATAATAATATATTAATACATTTTTGGATATTCATTACTTGTTAAGCATAATGAATAAATGTTATTTACTTGAAATGTGAATATGGGACGGGAAATATGGTGGTAGAAAAATAGATTTTAATGGTTTGGTCGCATTCTAAAATAATAATTATTACTATCTTAGTGCTTTTCTTATCAATATCACCATATATGCATAGTAGCAATCTCTTTTGGGGAAGTTTTGGTTGGCTCTGAAAAGAGCCTTTGTTTTTTTCTTGGCTCTTAAAAGAGCCGTTGTTTTTGTTCTCGATCTGTTCGTCCTCTACACAGGGTACAAATTGGGCGACGTGGTTCACGATGTGGTGAAATGCTGCATCCCCGTAGCGCCTTCGCCAAATAAACTCTTGGAGGTAGGTGTCAATCAGCGGCCCATTCTTCCTCGTTCCCGACATCCTGTTGAACTTCTTTTTCACCTGCGTCCACGTAGTGCTGGCTGTGGTTTATCGTCTTATGCGTGTACCCAAGTTGCTGTAAGGTGCCGTCGTTATGATCGACACCAGGCAGAACCCACTGCTGGATTATAGGAATCAGCGTTGCGGCATCCCTCTGTTGAACCGGGACTAGGATAATCGCTCCATGATCAGCTCTGTCGACGCCGCGAAGCACCCATACCCCGTCGATGCGACGTCCGCGGTTGAATTTTCTTTTTCTTAACTTGCTTTCGTCGATTTCAACTGTGTGGCCGACACCGCCGATGCGTACCGGGTTGATCTGGATGTGTTGAGCACATATGTCGCGCATGAAATTGCTCCAATCTACCAGCGTTTTCCCTGAAGCTATCCTGAGTTCGGACTGGATGGTGGAATACCCGACGCTGTCCATGCTCCACCTGTACATAAATTATTCAAGATCTTGCAGCGATATGTGGCTTTTCGCGAGAAAAGCTACCATGCCGTGTGGAAAGGCGTGTTCGGCTTGCCTGGTTGGGACACCGCCATGCGTAGCCATCGGCCAACGCAGCCGTCACCTCACAACGACATGCCACGTGGCACGCCGGACAGTTGAGGTTTGCTGCAAGAAGGGGATTCGATTGCAGCCAGGTGACTGTCCTCCTGGTCGATCTCGTCGCGATGACCAAACTTCTCAAACGCAAGCCGCGCAGATTCACATTTACTTGAATCAAAAATCGATATAAAGTAGGAGTCGGAAACATCGCCTTATATACCAATAAGCGAATGGGAATGAAAGAAAATCTTCTCACCAATAAATCAGATCCAATATTGAGATCATTTGATGGTTCGCCTTTGCAACAACTACAGGAAATGTGTTCCAATTGCTTGCGTCTGACGAACATGCAACATAGGCAAATATATGCACTTTTACAGAGAAGTCTATGGGAACGTAATGAATGAAAAATACATTTCCGGCTGTGGCCACTACTTCCCAGAAACGACTTGTGTGAAAGTTGTTCATTCTTTCACGACACCGGCACACCTGCCATTCATTATAATGGTTACATAATGCAGTTTTTTTATTGTGGGAAGAATGGATTAAACAATAAAATTCATCTCCGAATTAAACTCGTCGTAATTTCGCGGCAGTTACAACAAATTGCCGTGGTCACCGCCAATTTGATGTATCACAAGTAGTTTCCTTTTACATACAGAGTGGCAGCAAACTGTGCATAATTTGTTCCAAACCTGCACTTTTAATGGTGACAAAAAAACTATCTGAAAATGAATATTGGCGTCTTAGTTCAGTTTGTCACATTAACTAATTACGGAAATGACTTTCCCAGCTTAGAAAAATACACAATTAAAAAAAATGTTCACATAAACGAATATCTATGATTCATCCTAAGTCTGAATGCCCCCCAAAATGGTGTAATTCGTTGGAGCACCGACTCGTGCCTTGGTCATCAACTGAAAAAGAATTGACCCACGGGAACACCATTATTGGCTATTCGTAAGACATTTTGTTTTTGATATTAAGTAGAAACCTTTCATTACCTGCAAACCATACTGATGATAATAATCATGCCTTATTTAATCGAGCTACTTTTTAACTGAAACAATGCCAATAACAAATATTATAACTACCACACGCACACGCACTCACTCGCCCGTATATATTAACGATATATTATTATATTTATATCGCGCGCGAACATGCGTACAGTAATGATAGCGCCATTGAACGGAATTTCGGTGAAGCTCGACACAATATCAATTTTACGGTAAGCGTGGAGCCGCCGTAGAACTCGAGTTTTACGTTTGTTTTGCAAAATGTTATCGTTGTAGGAATGTAAAATAATTATTTTTGTAACGTAGCGTGTGTATATGTATGCAAGATATGTGAGAAGTTTGGCGGCTGTAGGTGGTCGTTTTCATGGTTAGGTCAGAAAGTAAAAGATCGCCTCACTTTTAACTGATTCAGCATTTCGCAAGCCTTCAGAAAATGTCTAGATTAGTAGCCATCAGAATTTAATAATTATTTCTGTAAACTAAAGACAACAAACTCAGCTACATTTGCTTCACTGGATTGTATTCACTGGATGAATAATAGCAGCAGATATTTTGTTATACCATCATGAAGTTTTATTTTCATGTCAAAAATGACAACTTTAAAACAGATTTTTCTCCTGAACTAATTTTTGATAGGGGCTCTCTTTAAATTCTTGTAACATTGGTTCTGGTGGAAATATTTGAATACAGTAAACGGTATTGGAAGTAAAAATAGTGTTGCTTTCCATTTCTTGAATAAAATACATATTATTTTTGTGTCAATGTGACTGATTTTCCTAGGCTAACTGCCACATACATATTATACTATGACTTTCAACTGATCGATATTCTGCATTTGGCAACGGTTTTAATTGTCCTTTACCCCCTATAGATGAAAACTAACCGTCAGAAAACATCTAGATTGCTGATATTATCAGCTATACTGTCAAACAAGCGAAATGTTATATAACTTCCAATTAATTGATTTTCAGCCTTCACCAACGTTTTTAAAGGATATATACCACACAATAACTAAAAATTAACCGTCAGAAAACATATATATTGCTGTTATTGTAAGATGTACAGTCATACACTCGAAATATTATGCTATATCTTTCAACTGATCGATATTCAGCATTTAGCAACCGTTTTAATTGTTCATTACTACCAATACATGAAAACTAATCGTCAGAAACGTCTACATTGCTGATATTATGAGCTGTACTATCGTACTAGCGAAATATTATTCTACAACTTCCAATTAATTGATTTGAACCTTCACCAACGTTTTTAAAGGATATATACCACACAATAACTAAAAATTAACCGTCAGAAAACATATATTGCTGTTATGGTAAGTTGTACAGTCATACATTCAAAATATCATGCTATATTTTTCCAACTGATCGATATTCAGCATTTGGGAACCGTTTTAATTGTTTATTACCCCTACACATGACAAACTAAATGTCAGAAAACGTATATTTTATTGTTATTGTCAGCTGTACTGTCGTACTAGTGAAATATTGTTTTATTACTTTTAATTTATTGATATTGAGTATTTGGGAACGTTTCTAATTGTTGATTACCCATATAAAATTAAATCTAAACGTCAGAAAACGTCAGGACTGCTGATTTCATCAGCTATACTTTTATACAAGCGAAATATTATTCTATAACTTCCAATTAATTGATTTCAGCCTTCACCAACGTTTCTAAAGGATATATACCACACAATAACTAAAAATTAACCGTCAGAAAACATATATTGCTGTTATGGTAAGTTGTACAGTCATACACTCAAAATATCATGCTATATCTTTCAAATAATCGATATTCAGCATTTGGCAACCGTTTAAATTGTTCATTAACAGCAATACATGAAAACTAACCGTCAGAAAACGTCTAGATTGCTAATATTATCAGCTATACTGTCATTCAAGCGAAATATTATGCTATAACTTCCAATTAATTGATTTTCAGCCCTCACCAACGTTTTTAAAGGATATATACCACACAATAACTAAAAATTAACCGTCAGAAATCAAATATTGCTGTTATTGCAAGTTGTACATTCATAAACGCGAAATATTATGTTATTGTTTCCAACTGATCGATATTCAGCATTTGGGAACGGTTTTGATTGTTTATTACCCCTATACATAAAAACTAACCGTCAGAAAACGTCTATTTTACTGATATTGTCAGCTGTACTGTCGTACTAGCGAAATATTGTTTTATCAATTTTAATTTATTAATATTGAGTATTTGGGAAAGTTTCAAATTGTTGATTACCCATATAAAATTAAATTTAACCGTCAGAAAACTTCTAGATTGCTGATTTGATCAGCTGTGCTGTCATACAAGCGAAATGTTATTCTATAACTTCCAATAAATTGATTTGAGCCTTCACCAAAGTTTCTAAAGGATATATACCACACAATAACTAAAAATTAACCGTCAGAAAACATATATTGCTGTTATTGTAAGTTGTACAGACATACACGCGAAATATTCTGCTACTATTTCCAATTAATTGAGTTTAAGCCTTTACCAACGTTTATATAGGATATATACCACATTATAACTGAAAATTAACCTCCAGAAAACAAATATTGCTGTCATTGCAAGTCATTCATAAACGCGAAATATTAAGTTACTGTTTTCAACTGATCGATATTCAGCCAAATGCTGAATATCGATCAGTTGAAAACAGTAACTTAATATTTCGCATTTGGCAACGGTTTTAATTGTTCATTACCCCCTATACATAAAAACTAACCGTCAGAAAACGTCTAGATTGCTGTTGTTGTAAGCTATACTTTCGTAGAAGCCAAATATTGTTTTATCACTTTTAATTTATTGATATTGAGTATTTGGGAACGTTTCAAATTGTTGATTACCCATATAAAATTAAATCTAAACGTCAGAAAACGTCAGGATTGCTGATTTCATCAGCTATACTTTTATACAAGCGAAATATTATTCTATAAATTCCAATTAATTGATTTCAGCCTTCAACAACGTTTATAATGGATATATACCACACAATAACTAAAAATTAACCGTCAAAAAACATATATTGCTGTTATGGTAAGTTGTACAGTCATACACTCAAAATATCATGCTATATCTTTCAAATAATCGATATTCAGCATTTGGCAACCGTTTAAATTGTTCATTAACACCAATACATGAAAACTAACCGTCAGAAAACGTCTAGATTGCTGATATTATCAGCTATACTGTCATTCAAGCGAAATATTATGCTATAACTTCCAATTAATTGATTTTCAGCCCTCACCAAAGTTTGTAAAGGATATATACCACACAATAACTAAAAATTAACCGTCAGAAATCAAATATTGCTGTTATTGCAAGTTGTACATTTATAAAGGCGAAATATTATGTTACTGTTTCCAACTGATCGATATTCAGCATTTGGGAACGGTTTTGATTGTTTATTACCCCTATACATAAAAACTAACCGTCAGTAAACGTCTATTTTACTGATATTGTCAGCTGTACTGTCGTACTAGCGAAATATTGTTTTATCAATTTTAATTTATTAATATTGAGTATTTGGGAAAGTTTCAAATTGTTGATTACCCATATAAAATTAAATTTAACCGTCAGAAAACGTCTAGATTGCTGATTTGATCAGCTGTGCTGTCATACAAGCGAAATGTTATTCTATAACTTCCAATAAATTGATTTAAGCCTTCACCAACGTTTCTAAAGGATATATACCACACAATAACTAAAAATTAACCGTCAGAAAACATATATTGCTGTTATTGTAAGTTGTACAGACATACACGCGAAATATTCTGCTACTATTTCCAATTAATTGAGTTTAAGCCTTTACCAACGTTTATATAGGATATATACCACATTATAACTGAAAATTAACCTCCAGAAAACAAATATTGCTGTCATTGCAAGTCATTCATAAACGCGAAATATTAAGTTACTGTTTTCAACTGATCGATATTCAGCCAAATGCTGAATTTCGATCAGTTGAAAACAGTAACTTAATATTTCGCATTTGGCAACGGTTTTAATTGTTCATTACCCCCTATACATAAAAACTAACCGTCAGAAAACGTCTAGATTGCTGTTGTTGTAAGCTATACTTTCGTAGAAGCCAAATATTGTTTTATCACTTTTAATTTATTGATATTGAGTATTTGGGAACGTTTCTAATTGTTGATTACCCATATAAAATTAAATCTAAACGTCAGAAAACGTCAGGATTGCTGATTTCATCAGCTATACTTTTATACAAGCGAAATATTATCCTATAACTTCCAATTAATTGATTTCAGCCTTCAACAACGTTTCTAAAGGATATATACCACACAATAACTAAAAATTAACCGTCAGAAAACATATATTGCTGTTATGGTAAGTTGTACAGTCATACACTCAAAATATCATGCTATATCTTTCAAATAATCGATATTCAGCATTTCGCAACCGTTTAAATTGTTCATTAACACCAATATATGAAAACTAACCGTCAGAAAACGTCTATTTTACTGTTATTGTCAGCTGTACTGTCGCACTAGTGAAATATTGTTTTATTACTTTTAATTTATTGATATTGAGTATTTGGGAACGTTTCTAATTGTTGATTACCCATATAAAATTAAATCTAAACGTCAGAAAACGTCAGGACTGCTGATTTCAACAGCTATACTTTTATACAAGCGAAATATTATGCTATAACTTCCAATTAATTGATTTTCAGCCCTCACCAACGTTTTTAAAGGATATATACCACACAATAACTAAAAATTAACCGTCAGAAATCAAATATTGCTGTTATTGCAAGTTGTACATTTATAAACGCGAAATATTATGTTACTGTTTCCAACTGATCGATATTCAGCATTTGGGAACGGTTTTGATTGTTTATTACCCCTATACATAAAAACTAACCGTCAGAAAACGTCTATTTTACTGATATTGTCAGCTGTACTGTCGTACTAGCGAAATATTGTTTTATCAATTTTAATTTATTAATATTGAGTATTTGGGAAAGTTTCAGATTGTTGATTACCCATATAAAATTAAATTTAACCGTCAGAAAACGTCTAGATTGCTGATTTGATCAGCTGTGCTGTCATACAAGCGAAATGTTATTCTATAACTTCCAATAAATTGATTTGAGCCTTCACCAACGTTTCTAAAGGATATATACCACACAATAACTAAAAATTAACCGTCAGAAAACATATATTGCTGTTATTGTAAGTTGTACAGACATACACGCGAAATATTCTGCTACTATTTCCAATTAATTGAGTTTAGGCCTTTACCAACGTTTATATAGGATATATACCACATTATAACTGAAAATTAACCTCCAGAAAACAAATATTGCTGTTATTGCAAGTCATTCATAAACGCGAAATATTAAGTTACTGTTTTCAACTGATCGATATTCAGCCAAATGCTGAATATCGATCAGTTGAAAACAGTAACTTAATATTTCGCATTTGGCAACGGTTTTAATTGTTCATTACCCCCTATACATAAAAACCAACCGTCAGAAAACGTCTAGATTGCTGTTGTTGTAAGCTATACTTTCGTAGAAGCCAAATATTGTTTTATCACTTTTAATTTATTGATATTGAGTATTTGGGAACGTTTCTAATTGTTGATTACCCATATAAAATTAAATCTAAACGTCAGAAAACGTCAGGATTGCTGATTTCATCAGCTATACTTTTATACAAGCGAAATATTATCCTATAAATTCCAATTAATTGATTTCAGCCTTCAACAACGTTTATAATGGATATATACCACACAATAACTAAAAATTAACTGTCAGAAAACATATATTGCTGTTGAGGTAAGTTGTACCGTCTTACACTCGAAATATTATGCTATATCTTAAAATGATCGATATTCAGCATTTGGCAATCGTTTTAATTGTTCATTTCCACCAATACATGAAAACTAACCGTCAAAAAATGTCTAGATTGCTGATTTGATCAGCTGTACTGTCATACAAGCGAAATGTTATTCTATAACTTCCAATTAATTGATTTGAGCCTTCACCAACGTTTCTAAAGGATATATACCACACAATAACTAAAAATTAACCGTTAAAAAACATATATTGCTGTTATGGTAAATTGTCCAGTCATACACTCAAAATATCATGCTATATCTTTCAAATAATCGATATTCAGCATTTGGCAACCGTTTAAATTGTTCATTAACACCAATACATGAAAACTAACCGTCAGAAAACGTCTAGATTGCTGATATTATCAGCTATACTGTCATTCAAGCGAAATATTATGCTATAACTTCCAATTAATTGATTTTCAGCCCTCACCAACGTTTTTAAAGGATATATACCACACAATAACTAAAAATTAACCGTCAGAAATCAAATATTGCTGTTATTGCAAGTTGTACATTTATAAACGCGAAATATTATGTTACTGTTTCCAACTGATCCATATTCAGCATTTGGGAACGGTTTTGATTGTTTATTACCACTATACATAAAAACTAACCGTCAAATATTGTTTTATCAATTTTAATTTATTAATATTGAGTATTTGGGAAAGTTTCAAATTGTTGATTACCCATATAAAATTAAATTTAACCGTCAGATAACGTCTAGATTGCTGATTTGATCAGCTGTGCTGTCATACAAGCGAAATGTTATTCTATAACTTCCAATAAATTGATTTGAGCCTTCACCAACGTTTCTAAAGGATATATACCACACAATAACTAAAAATTAACCGTCAGAAAACATATATTTGCTGTTATTGTAAGTTGTACAGTCATACACGCGAAATATTCTGCTACTATTTCCAATTAATTGAGTTTATATAGGATATATACCACATTATAACTGAAAATTAACCTCCAGAAAACAAATATTGCTGTTATTGCAAGTCATTCATAAACGCGAAATATTAAGTTACTGTTTTCAACTGATCGATATTCAAGCCAAATGCTGAATATCGATCAGTTGAAAACAGTAACTTAATATTTCGCATTTGGCAACGGTTTTAATTGTTCATTACCCCCTATACATAAAAACTAACCGTCAGAAAACGTCTAGATTGCAGTTGTTGTAAGCTATACTGTCGCACTAGTGAAATATTGTTTTATTACTTTTAATTTATTGATATTGAGTATTTGGGAACGTTTCTAATTGTTGATTACCCATATAAAATTAAATCTAAACGTCAGAAAACGTCAGGACTGCTGATTTCATCAGCTATACTTTTATACAAGCGAAATATTATGCTATAACTTCCAATTAATTGATTTTCAGCCCTCACCAACGTTTTTAAAGGATATATACCACACAATAACTAAAAATTAACCGTCAGAAATCAAATATTGCTGTTATTGCAAGTTGTACATTTATAAACGCGAAATATTATGTTACTGTTTCCAACTGATCGATATTCAGCATTTGGGAACGGTTTTGATTGTTTATTACCCCTATACATAAAAACTAACCGTCAGAAAACGTCTATTTTACTGATATTGTCAGCTGTACTGTCGTACTAGCGAAATATTGTTTTATCAATTTTTATTTATTAATATTGAGTATTTGGGAAAGTTTCAAATTGTTGATTACCCATATAAAATTAAATTTAACCGTCAGAAAACGTCTAGATTGCTGATTTGATCAGCTGTGCTGTCATACAAGCGAAATCTTATTCTAAAACTTCCAATAAATTGATTTGAACCTTCACCAACGTTTCTAAAGGATATATACCACACAATAACTAAAAATTAACCGTCAGAAAACATATATTTGCTATTATTGTAAGTTGTACAGTCATACACGCGAAATATTCTGCTACTATTTCCAATTAATTGAGTTTATATAGGATATATACCACATTATAACTGAAAATTAACAGAAAACAAATATTGCTGTTATTGCTCAATAAAGCGAAATATCAATGCGATATTCAGCCAAATCTTTCATAATAACTTAACCGTCAGAAAACATATATTGCTGTTATGGTAAGTTGTACAGTCATACACTCAAAATATCATGCTATATCTTTCAAATAATCGATATTCAGCATTTGGCAACCGTTTAAATTGTTCATTAACACCAATACATGAAAACTAACCGTCAGAAAACGTCTAGATTGCTGATATTATCAGCTATACTGTCATTCAAGCGAAATATTATGCTATAACTTCCAATTAATTGATTTTCAGCCCTCACCAACGTTTTTAAAGGATATATACCACACAATAACTAAAAATTAACCGTCACAAATCAAATATTGCTGTTATTGCAAGTTGTACATTTATAAACGCGAAATATTATGTTACTGTTTCCAACTGATCGATATTCAGCATTTGGGAACGGTTTTGATTGTTTATTACCCCTATACATAAAAACTAACCGTCAGAAAACGTCTATTTTACTGATATTGTCAGCTGTACTGTCGTACTAGCGAAATATTGTTTTATCAATTTTAATTTATTAATATTGAGTATTTGGGAAAGTTTCAAATTGTTGATTACCCATATAAAATTAAATTTAACCGTCAGAAAACGTCTAGATTGCTGATTTGATCAGCTGTGCTGTCATACAAGCGAAATGTTATTCTATAACTTCCAATAAATTGATTTGAGCCTTCACCAACGTTTCTAAAGGATATATACCACACAATAACTAAAAATTAACCGTCAGAAAACATATATTGCTGTTGAGGTAAGTTGTACCGTCTTACTCTCGAAATATTATGCTATATCTTAAAATGATCGATATTCAGCATTTGGCAATCGTTTTAATTGTTCATTTCCACCAATACATGAAAACTAACCGTCAAAAAATGTCTAGATTGCTGATTTGATCAGCTGTACTGTCATACAAGCGAAATGTTATTCTATAACTTCCAATTAATTGATTTGAGCCATCACCAACGTTTCTAAAGAATATATACCACACAATAACTAAAAATTAACCGTCAAAAAACATATATTGCTGTTATGGTAAGTTGTCCAGTCATACACTCAAAATATCATGCTATATCTTTCAAATAATCGATATTCAGCATTTGGCAACCGTTTAAATTGTTCATTAACACCAATACATGAAAACTAACCGTCAGAAAACGTCTAGATTGCTGATATTATCAGCTATACTGTCATTCAAGCGAAATATTATGCTATAACTTCCAATTAATTGATTTTCAGCCCTCACCAACGTTTTTAAAGGATATATACCACACAATAACTAAAAATTAACCGTCAGAAATCAAATATTGCTGTTATTGCAAGTTGTACATTTATAAACGCGAAATATTATGTTACTGTTTCCAACTGATCGATATTCAGCATTTGGGAACGGTTTTGATTGTTTATTACCCCTATACATAAAAACTAACCGTCAGAAAACGTCTATTTTACTGATAATGTCAGCTGTACTGTCGTACTAGCGAAATATTGTTTTATCAATTTTAATTTATTAATATTGAGTATTTGGGAAAGTTTCAAATTGTTGATTACCCATATAAAATTAAATCTAAACGTCAGAAAACGTCAGGATTGCTGATTTCATCAGCTATACTTTTATACAAGCGAAATATTATCCTATAAATTCCAATTAATTGATTTCAGCCTTCAACAACGTTTATAATGGATATATACCACACAATAACTAAAAATTAACCGTCAGAAAACATATATTGCTGTTGAGGTAAGTTGTACCGTCTTACACTCGAAATATTATGCTATATCTTAAAATGATCGATATTCAGCATTTGGCAATCGTTTTAATTGTTCATTTCCACCAATACATCAAAACTAACCGTCAAAAAATGTCTAGATTGCTAATTTGATCAGCTGTACTGTCATACAAGCGAAATGTTATTCTATAACTTACAATTAATTGATTTGAGCCTTCACCAACGTTTCTAAAGGATATATACCACACAATAACTAAAAATTAACCGTCAAAAAACATATATTGCTGTTATGGTAAGTTGTAGTCATACACTCAAAATATCATGCTATATCTTTCAAATAATCGATATTCAGCATTTGGCAACCGTTTAAATTGTTCATTAACACCAATACATGAAAACTAACCGTCAGAAAACGTCTAGATTGCTGATATTATCAGCTATACTGTCATTCAAGCGAAATATTATGCTATAACTTCCAATTAATTGATTTTCAGCCCTCACCAACGTTTTTAAAGGATATATACCACACAATAACTAAAAATTAACCGTCAGAAAACATATATTGCTGTTGAGGTAAGTTGTACCGTCTTACTCTCGAAATATTATGCTATATCTTAAAATGATCGATATTCAGCATTTGGCAATCGTTTTAATTGTTCATTAACACCAATACATGAAAACTAACCGTCAGAAAACGTCTAGATTGCTGATATTATCAGCTATACTGTCATTCAAGCGAAATATTATGCTATAACTTCCAATTAATTGATTTTCAGCCCTCTCCAACATTTTTAAAGGATATATACCACACAATAACTAAAAATTAACCGTCAGAAATCAAATATTGCTGTTATTGCAAGTTGTACATTTATAAAGGCGAAATATTATGTTACTGTTTCCAACTGATCGATATTCAGCATTTGGGAACGGTTTTGATTGTTTATTACCCCTATACATAAAAACTAACCGTCAGAAAACGTCTATTTTACTGATATTGTCAGCTGTACTGTCGTACTAGCGAAATATTGTTTTATCAATTTTAATTTATTAATATTGAGTATTTGGGAAAGTTTCAAATTGTTGATTACCCATATAAAATTAAATTTAACCGTCAGAAAACGTCTAGATTGCTGATTTGATCAGCTGTGCTGTCATACAAGCGAAATGTTATTCTATAACTTCCAATAAATTGATTTGAGCCTTCACCAACGTTTCTAAAGGATATATACCACACAATAACTAAAAATTAACCGTCAGAAAACATATATTGCTGTTGAGGTAAGTTGTACCGTCTTACTCTCGAAATATTATGCTATATCTTAAAATGATCGATATTCAGCATTTGGCAATCGTTTTAATTGTTCATTTCCACCAATACATGAAAACTAACCGTCAAAAAATGTCTAGATTGCTGATTTGATCAGCTGTACTGTCATACAAGCGAAATGTTATTCTATAACTTCCAATTAATTGATTTGAGCCATCACCAACGTTTCTAAAGAATATATACCACACAATAACTAAAAATTAACCGTCAAAAAACATATATTGCTGTTATGGTAAGTTGTCCAGTCATACACTCAAAATATCATGCTATATCTTTCAAATAATCGATATTCAGCATTTGGCAACCGTTTAAATTGTTCATTAACACCAATACATGAAAACTAACCGTCAGAAAACGTCTAGATTGCTGATATTATCAGCTATACTGTCATTCAAGCGAAATATTATGCTATAACTTCCAATTAATTGATTTTCAGCCCTCACCAACGTTTTTAAAGGATATATACCACACAATAACTAAAAATTAACCGTCAGAAATCAAATATTGCTGTTATTGCAAGTTGTACATTTATAAACGCGAAATATTATGTTACTGTTTCCAACTGATCGATATTCAGCATTTGGGAACGGTTTTGATTGTTTATTACCCCTATACATAAAAACTAACCGTCAGAAAACGTCTATTTTACTGATAATGTCAGCTGTACTGTCGTACTAGCGAAATATTGTTTTATCAATTTTAATTTATTAATATTGAGTATTTGGGAAAGTTTCAAATTGTTGATTACCCATATAAAATTAAATTTAACCGTCAGAAAACGTCTAGATTGCTGATTTGATCAGCTGTGCTGTCATACAAGCGAAATGTTATTCTATAACTTCCAATAAATTGATTTGAGCCTTCACCAACGTTTCTAAAGGATATATACCACACAATAACTAAAATTAACCGTCAGAAAACATATATTTGCTGTTATTGTAAGTTGTACAGTCATACACGCGAAATATTCTGCTACTATTTCCAATTAATTGAGTTTATATAGGATATATACCACATTATAACTGAAAATTAACCTCCAGAAAACAAATATTGCTGTTATTGCAAGTCATTCATAAACGCGAAATATTAAGTTACTGTTTTCAACTGATCGATATTCAGCCAAATGCTGAATATCGATTAGTTGAAAACAGTAACTTAATATTTCGCATTTGGCAACGGTTTTAATTGTTCATTACCCCCTATACATAAAAACTAACCGTCAGAAAACGTCTAGATTGCAGTTGTTGTAAGCTATACTTTCGTAGAAGCCAAATATTGTTTTATCACTTTTAATTTATTGATATTGAGTATTTGGGAACGTTTCTAATTGTTGATTACCCATATAAAATTAAATCTAAACGTCAGAAAACGTCAGGATTGCTGATTTCATCAGCTATTCTTTTATACAAGCGAAATATTATCCTATAACTTCCAATTAATTGATTTCAGCCTTCAACAACGTTTTTAAAGGATATATACCACACAATAACTAAAAATTAACCGTCAGAAAACATATATTGCTGTTATGGTAAGTTGTACAGTCATACACTCAAAATATCATGCTATATCTTTCAAATAATCGATATTCAGCATTTCGCAACCGTTTAAATTGTTCATTAACACCAATACATGAAAACTAACCGTCAGAAAACGTCTATTTTACTGTTATTGTCAGCTGTACTGTCGCACTAGTGAAATATTGTTTTATTACTTTTAATTTATTGATATTGAGTATTTGGGAACGTTTCTAATTGTTGATTACCCATATAAAATTAAATCTAAACGTCAGAAAACGTCAGGACTGCTGATTTCATCAGCTATACTTTTATACAAGCGAAATATTATTCTATAACTTCCAATTAATTGATTTCAGCCTTCAACAACGTTTATAATGGATATATACCACACAATAACTAAAAATTAACCGTCAGAAAACATATATTGCTGTTGAGGTAAGTTGTACCGTCTTACTCTCGAAATATTATGCTATATCTTAAAATGATCGATATTCAGCATTTGGCAATCGTTTTAATTGTTCATTTCCACCAATACATGAAAACTAACCGTCAAAAAATGTCTAGATTGCTGATTTGATCAGCTGTACTGTCATACAAGCGAAATGTTATTCGATAACTTCCAATTAATTGATTTGAGCCTTCACCAACGTTTCTAAAGGATATATACCACACAATAACTAAAAATTAACCGTCAAAAAACATATATTGCTGTTATGGTAAGTTGTAGTCATACACTCAAAATATCATGCTATATCTTTCAAATAATCGATATTCAGCATTTGGCAACCGTTTAAATTGTTCATTAACACCAATACATGAAAACTAACCGTCAGAAAACGTCTAGATTGCTGATATTATCAGCAATACTGTCATTCAAGCGAAATATTATGCTATAACTTCCAATTAATTGATTTTCAGCCCTCACCAACATTTTTAAAGGATTATATACCACCAAATTGTTCAAATCATTATACATTGCAAACTAACATCGCGAAATATTATGTTACTGTTTCCAACTGATCGATATTCAGCATTTGGGAACGGTTTTGATTGTTTATTACCTATAACTTCCAATAATTGATTTTCAGCCCTCACCAACATTTTTAAAGGATATATACCACACAATAACTAAAAATTAACCGTCAGAAAAAATATTGCTGTTATTGCAAGTACATTTATAAACGCGAAATATTATGTTACTGTTTCCAACTGATCGATATTCAGCTGTACTGTCGTACTAGCAAAATATTGTCAGAAAACGTCTACTCAACTGTTTAAAATATTGTTTTATTTTTAATTTATTAATATTGAGTATTTGGGAAAGTTTCAAATTGTTGATTACCCATATAAAATTAAATTTAACCGTCAGAAAACGTCTAGATTGCTGATTTGATCAGCTGTGCTGTCATACAAGCGAAATGTTATTCTATAACTTCCAATAAATTGATTTGAGCCTTCACCAACGTTTCTAAAGGATATATACCACACAATAACTAAAAATTAACCGTCAGAAAACATATATTGCTGTTGAGGTAAGTTGTACCGTCTTACTCTCGAAATATTATGCTATATCTTAAAATGATCGATATTCAGCATTTGGCAATCGTTTTAATTGTTCATTTCCACCAAAAACGTACATGAAAACTAACCGTCAAAAAATGTCTAGATTGCTGATTTGATCAACTGTACTGTCATACAAGCGTCAAATGTTATTCTATAACTTCCAATTAATTGATTTGAGCCTTCACCAACGTTTCTAAAGGATATATACCACACAATAACTAAAAATTAACCGTCAAAAAACATATATTGCTGTTATGGTAAGTTGTCCAGTCATACACTCAAAATATCATGCTATATCTTTCAAATAATCGATATTCAGCATTTGGCAACCGTTTAAATTGTTCATTAACACCAATACATGAAAACTAACCGTCAGAAAACGTCTAGATTGCTGATATTATCAGCTATACTGTCATTCAAGCGAAATATTATGCTATAACTTCCAATTAATTGATTTTCAGCCCTCACCAACATTTTTAAAGGATATATACCACACAATAACTAAAAATTAACCGTCAGAAATCAAATATTGCTGTTATTGCAAGTTGTACATTTATAAACGCGAAATATTATGTTACTGTTTCCAACTGATCGATATTCAGCATTTGGGAACGGTTTTGATTGTTTATTAACCCTATACATAAAAACTAACCGTCAGAAAACGTCTATTTTACTGATATTGTCAGCTGTACTGTCGTACTAGCGAAATATTGTTTTATCAATTTTAATTTATTAATATTGAGTATTTGGGAAAGTTTCAAATTGTTGATTACCCATATAAAATTAAATTTAACCGTCAGAAAACGTCTAGATTGCTGATTTGATCAGCTGTGCTGTCATACAAGCGAAATGTTATTCTATAACTTCCAATAAATTGATTTGAGCCTTCACCAACGTTTCTAAAGGATATATACCACACAATAACTAAAATTAACCGTCAGAAAACATATATTTGCTGTTATTGTAAGTTGTACAGTCATACACGCGAAATATTCTGCTACTATTTCCAATTAATTGAGTTTATATAGGATATATACCACATTATAACTGAAAATTAACCTCCAGAAAACAAATATTGCTGTTATTGCAAGTCATTCATAAACGCGAAATATTAAGTTACTGTTTTCAACTGATCGATATTCAAGCCAAATGCTGAATATCGATCAGTTGAAAACAGTAACTTAATATTTCGCATTTGGCAACGGTTTTAATTGTTCATTACCCCCTATACATAAAAACTAACCGTCAGAAAACGGCTAGATTGCAGTTGTTGTAAGCTATACTGTCGCACTAGTGAAATATTGTTTTATTACTTTTAATTTATTGATATTGAGTATTTGGGAACGTTTCTAATTGTTGATTACCCATATAAAATTAAATCTAAACGTCAGAAAACGTCAGGACTGCTGATTTCATCAGCTATACTTTTATACAAGCGAAATATTATGCTATAACTTCCAATTAATTGATTTTCAGCCCTCACCAACGTTTTTAAAGGATATATACCACACAATAACTAAAAATTAACCGTCAGAAATCAAATATTGCTGTTATTGCAAGTTGTACATTTATAAACGCGAAATATTATGTTACTGTTTCCAACTGATCGATATTCAGCATTTGGGAACGGTTTTGATTGTTTATTACCCCTATACATAAAAACTAACCGTCAGAAAACGTCTATTTTACTGATATTGTCAGCTGTACTGTCGTACTAGCGAAATATTGTTTTATCAATTTTTATTTATTAATATTGAGTATTTGGGAAAGTTTCAAATTGTTGATTACCCATATAAAATTAAATTTAACCGTCAGAAAACGTCTAGATTGCTGATTTGATCAGCTGTGCTGTCATACAAGCGAAATCTTATTCTAAAACTTCCAATAAATTGATTTGAACCTTCACCAACGTTTCTAAAGGATATATACCACACAATAACTAAAAATTAACCGTCAGAAAACATATATTTGCTATTATTGTAAGTTGTACAGTCATACACGCGAAATATTCTGCTACTATTTCCAATTAATTGAGTTTATATAGGATATATACCACATTATAACTGAAAATTAACCTCCAGAAAACAAATATTGCTGTTATTGCAAGTCATTCATAAACGCGAAATATTAAGTTACTGTTTTCAACTGATCGATATTCAGCCAAATGCTGAATATCGATCAGTTGAAAACAGTAACTTAATATTTCGCATTTGGCAACGGTTTTAATTGTTCATTACCCCCTATACATAAAAACCAACCGTCAGAAAACGTCTAGATTGCTGTTGTTGTAAGCTATACTTTCGTAGAAGCCAAATATTGTTTTATCACTTTTAATTTATTGATATTGAGTATTTGGGAACGTTTCTAATTGTTGATTACCCATATAAAATTAAATCTAAACGTCAGAAAACGTCAGGATTGCTGATTTCATCAGCTATACTTTTATACAAGCGAAATATTATCCTATAAATTCCAATTAATTGATTTCAGCCTTCAACAACGTTTATAATGGATATATACCACACAATAACTAAAAATTAACTGTCAGAAAACATATATTGCTGTTGAGGTAAGTTGTACCGTCTTACACTCGAAATATTATGCTATATCTTAAAATGATCGATATTCAGCATTTGGCAATCGTTTTAATTGTTCATTTCCACCAATACATCAAAACTAACCGTCAAAAAATGTCTAGATTGCTAATTTGATCAGCTGTACTGTCATACAAGCGAAATGTTATTCTATAACTTACAATTAATTGATTTGAGCCTTCACCAACGTTTCTAAAGGATATATACCACACAATAACTAAAAATTAACCGTCAAAAAACATATATTGCTGTTATGGTAAGTTGTAGTCATACACTCAAAATATCATGCTATATCTTTCAAATAATCGATATTCAGCATTTGGCAACCGTTTAAATTGTTCATTAACACCAATACATGAAAACTAACCGTCAGAAAACGTCTAGATTGCTGATATTATCAGCTATACTGTCATTCAAGCGAAATATTATGCTATAACTTCCAATTAATTGATTTTCAGCCCTCACCAACGTTTTTAAAGGATATATACCACACAATAACTAAAAATTAACCGTCAGAAATCAAATATTGCTGTTATTGCAAGTTGTACATTTATAAAGGCGAAATATTATGTTACTGTTTCCAACTGATCGATATTCAGCATTTGGGAACGGTTTTGATTGTTTATTACCCCTATACATAAAAACGAACCGTCAGTAAACGTCTATTTTACTGATATTGTCAGCTGTACTGTCGTACTAGCGAAATATTGTTTTATCAATTTTTATTTATTAATATTGAGTATTTGGGAAAGTTTCAAATTGTTGATTACTCATATAAAATTAAATTTAACCGTCAGAAAACGTCTAGATTGCTGATTTGATCAGCTGTGCTGTCATACAAGCGAAATGTTATTCTATAACTTCCAATAAATTTATTTCAGTCTTCACCAACGTTTCTAAAGGATATATACCACACAATAACTAAAAATTAACCGTCAGAAAACATATATTGCTGTTATTGTAAGTTGTACAGACATACACGCGAAATATTCTGCTACTATTTCCAATTAATTGAGTTTAAGCTTTTACCAACGTTTATATAGGATATATACCACATTATAACTGAAAATTAACCTCCAGAAAACAAATATTGCTGTTATTGCAATTCATTCATAAACGCGAAATATTAAGTTACTGTTTTTAACTGATCGATATTCAGCCAAATGCTGAATATCGATCAGTTGAAAACAGTAACTTAATATTTCGCATTTGGCAACGGTTTTAATTGTTCATTACCCCCTATACATAAAAACTAACCGTCAGAAAACGTCTAGATTGCTGTTGTTGTAAGCTATACTTTCGTAGAAGCCAAATATTGTTTTATCACTTTTAATTTATTGATATTGAGTATTTGGGAACGTTTCTAATTGTTGATTACCCATATAAAATTAAATCTAAACGTCAGAAAACGTCAGGATTGCTGATTTCATCAGCTATACTTTTATACAAGCGAAATATTATCATATAACTTCCAATTAATTGATTTCAGCCTTCAACAACGTTTTTAAAGGATATATACCACACAATAACTAAAAATTAACCGTCAGAAAACATATATTGCTGTTATGGTAAGTTGTACAGTCATACACTCAAAATATCATGCTATATCTTTCAAATAATCGATATTCAGCATTTCGCAACCGTTTAAATTGTTCATTAACACCAATATATGAAAACTAACCGTCAGAAAACGTCTATTTTACTGTTATTGTCAGCTGTACTGTCACATTAGTGAAATATTGTTTTATTACTTTTAATTTATTGATATTGAGTATTTGGGAACGTTTCTAATTGTTGATTACCCATATAAAATTAAATCTAAACGTCAGAAAACGTCAGGACTGCTGATTTCATCAGCTATACTTTTATACAAGCGAAATATTATTCTATAACTTCCAATTAATTGATTTCAGCCTTCAACAACGTTTATAATGGATATATACCACACAATAACTAAAAATTAACCGTCAGAAAACATATATTGCTGTTGAGGTAAGTTGTACCGTCTTACTCTCGAAATATTATGCTATATCTTAAAATGATCGATATTCAGCATTTGGCAATCGTTTTAATTGTTCATTTCCACCAATACATGAAAACTAACCGTCAAAAAATGTCTAGATTGCTGATTTGATCAACTGTACTGTCATACAAGCGAAATGTTATTCTATAACTTCCAATTAATTGATTTGAGCCTTCACCAACGTTTCTAAAGGATATATACCACACAATAACTAAAAATTAACCGTCAAAAAACATATATTGCTGTTATGGTAAGTTGTCCAGTCATACACTCAAAATATCATGCTATATCTTTCAAATAATCGATTTTCAGCATTTGGCAACCGTTTAAATTGTTCATTAACACCAATACATGAAAACTAACCGTCAGAAAACGTCTAGATTGCTGATATTATCAGCTATACTGTCATTCAAGCGAAATATTATGCTATAACTTCCAATTAATTGATTTTCAGCCCTCACCAACGTTTTTAAAGGATATATACCACACAATAACTAAAAATTAACCGTCAGAAATCAAATATTGCTGTTATTGCAAGTTGTACATTTATAAAGGCGAAATATTATGTTACTGTTTCCAACTGATCGATATTCAGCATTTGGGAACGGTTTTGATTGTTTATTAACCCTATACATAAAAACTAACCGTCAGAAAACGTCTATTTTACTGATATTGTCAGCTGTACTGTCGTACTAGCGAAATATTGTTTTATCAATTTTAATTTATTAATATTGAGTATTTGGGAAAGTTTCAAATTGTTGATTACCCATATAAAATTAAATTTAACCGTCAGAAAACGTCTAGATTGCTGATTTGATCAGCTGTGCTGTCATACAAGCGAAATGTTATTCTATAACTTCCAATAAATTGATTTGAGCCTTCACCAACGTTTCTAAAGGATATATACCACACAATAACTAAAAATTAACCGTCAGAAAACATATATTGCTGTTGAGGTAAGTTGTACCGTCTTACTCTCGAAATATTATGCTATATCTTAAAATGATCGATATTCAGCATTTGGCAATCGTTTTAATTGTTCATTTCCACCAATACATGAAAACTAACCGTCAAAAAATGTCTAGATTGCTGATTTGATCAGCTGTACTGTCATACAAGCGAAATGTTATTCTATAACTTCCAATTAATTGATTTGAGCCTTCACCAACGTTTCTAAAGAATATATACCACACAATAACTAAAAATTAACCGTCAAAAAACATATATTGCTGTTATGGTAAGTTGTCCAGTCATACACTCAAAATATCATGCTATATCTTTCAAATAATCGATATTCAGCATTTGGCAACCGTTTAAATTGTTCATTAACACCAATACATGAAAACTAACCGTCAGAAAACGTCTAGATTGCTGATATTATCAGCTATACTGTCATTCAAGCGAAATATTATGCTATAACTTCCAATTAATTGATTTTCAGCCCTCACCAACGTTTTTAAAGGATATATACCACACAATAACTAAAAATTAACCGTCAGAAATCAAATATTGCTGTTATTGCAAGTTGTACATTTATAAACGCGAAATATTATGTTACTGTTTCCAACTGATCGATATTCAGCATTTGGGAACGGTTTTGATTGTTTATTACCCCTATACATAAAAACTAACCGTCAGAAAACGTCTATTTTACTGATATTGTCAGCTGTACTGTCGTACTAGCGAAATATTGTTTTATCAATTTTAATTTATTAATATTGAGTATTTGGGAAAGTTTCAAATTGTTGATTACCCATATAAAATTAAATTTAACCGTCAGAAAACGTCTAGATTGCTGATTTGATCAGCTGTGCTGTCATACAAGCGAAATGTTATTCTATAACTTCCAATAAATTGATTTGAGCCTTCACCAACGTTTCTAAAGGATATATACCACACAATAACTAAAAATTAACCGTCAGAAAACATATATTGCTGTTGAGGTAAGTTGTACCGTCTTACTCTCGAAATATTATGCTATATCTTAAAATGATCGATATTCAGCATTTGGCAATCGTTTTAATTGTTCATTTCCACCAATACATGAAAACTAACCGTCAAAAAATGTCTAGATTGCTGATTTGATCAGCTGTACTGTCATACAAGCGAAATGTTATTCTATAACTTCCAATTAATTGATTTGAGCCATCACCAACGTTTCTAAAGAATATATACCACACAATAACTAAAAATTAACCGGCAAAAAACATATATTGCTGTTATGGTAAGTTGTCCAGTCATACACTCAAAATATCATGCTATATCTTTCAAATAATCGATATTCAGCATTTGGCAACCGTTTAAATTGTTCATTAACACCAATACATGAAAACTAACCGTCAGAAAACGTCTAGATTGCTGATATTATCAGCTATACTGTCATTCAAGCGAAATATTATGCTATAACTTCCAATTAATTGATTTTCAGCCCTCACCAACGTTTTTAAAGGATATATACCACACAATAACTAAAAATTAACCGTCAGAAATCAAATATTGCTGTTATTGCAAGTTGTACATTTATAAACGCGAAATATTATGTTACTGTTTCCAACTGATCGATATTCAGCATTTGGGAACGGTTTTGATTGTTTATTACCCCTATACATAAAAACTAACCGTCAGAAAACGTCTATTTTACTGATATTGTCAGCTGTACTGTCGTACTAGCGAAATATTGTTTTATCAATTTTAATTTATTAATATTGAGTATTTGGGAAAGTTTCAAATTGTTGATTACCCATATAAAATTAAATTTAACCGTCAGAAAACGTCTAGATTGCTGATTTGATCAGCTGTGCTGTCATACAAGCGAAATGTTATTCTATAACTTCCAATAAATTGATTTGAGCCTTCACCAACGTTTCTAAAGGATATATACCACACAATAACTAAAAATTAACCGTCAGAAAACATATATTTGCTGTTATTGTAAGTTGTACAGTCATACACGCGAAATATTCTGCTACTATTTCCAATTAATTGAGTTTATATAGGATATATACCACATTATAACTGAAAATTAACCTCCAGAAAACAAATATTGCTGTTATTGCAAGTCATTCATAAACGCGAAATATTAAGTTACTGTTTTCAACTGATCGATATTCAGCCAAATGCTGAATATCGATCAGTTGAAAACAGTAACTTAATATTTCGCATTTGGCAACGGTTTTAATTGTTCATTACCCCCTATACATAAAAACTAACCGTCAGAAAACGTCTAGATTGCAGTTGTTGTAAGCTATACTTTCGTAGAAGCCAAATATTGTTTTATCACTTTTAATTTATTGATATTGAGTATTTGGGAACGTTTCTAATTGTTGATTACCCATATAAAATTAAATCTAAACGTCAGAAAACGTCAGGATTGCTGATTTCATCAGCTATTCTTTTATACAAGCGAAATATTATCCTATAACGTCCAATTAATTGATTTCAGCCTTCAACAACGTTTTTAAAGGATATATACCACACAATAACTAAAAATTAACCGTCAGAAAACATATATTGCTGTTGAGGTAAGTTGTACCGTCTTACTCTCGAAATATTATGCTATATCTTAAAATGATCGATATTCAGCATTTGGCAATCGTTTTAATTGTTCATTTCCACCAATACATGAAAACTAACCGTCAAAAAATGTCTAGATTGCTGATTTGATCAGCTGTACTGTCATACAAGCGAAATGTTATTCGATAACTTCCAATTAATTGATTTGAGCCTTCACCAACGTTTCTAAAGGATATATACCACACAATAACTAAAAATTAACCGTCAAAAAACATATATTGCTGTTATGGTAAGTTGTTCAGTCATACACTCAAAATATCATGCTATATCTTTCAAATAATCGATATTCAGCATTTGGCAACCGTTTAAATTGTTCATTAACACCAATACATGAAAACTAACCGTCAGAAAACGTCTAGATTGCTGATATTAGCAGCTATACTGTCATTCAAGCGAAATATTATGCTATAACTTCCAATTAATTGATTTTCAGCCCTCTCCAACATTTTTAAAGGATATATACCACACAATAACTAAAAATTAACCGTCAGAAATCAAATATTGCTGTTATTGCAAGTTGTACATTTATAAAGGCGAAATATTATGTTACTGTTTCCAACTGATCGATATTCAGCATTTGGGAACGGTTTTGATTGTTTATTACCCCTATACATAAAAACTAACCGTCAGAAAACGTCTATTTTACTGATATTGTCAGCTGTACTGTCGTACTAGCGAAATATTGTTTTATCAATTTTAATTTATTAATATTGAGTATTTGGGAAAGTTTCAAATTGTTGATTACCCATATAAAATTAAATTTAACCGTCAGAAAACGTCTAGATTGCTGATTTGATCAGCTGTGCTGTCATACAAGCGAAATGTTATTCTATAACTTCCAATAAATTGATTTGAGCCTTCACCAACGTTTCTAAAGGATATATACCACACAATAACTAAAAATTAACCGTCAGAAAACATATATTGCTGTTGAGGTAAGTTGTACCGTCTTACTCTCGAAATATTATGCTATATCTTAAAATGATCGATATTCAGCATTTGGCAATCGTTTTAATTGTTCATTTCCACCAATACATGAAAACTAACCGTCAAAAAATGTCTAGATTGCTGATTTGATCAGCTGTACTGTCATACAAGCGAAATGTTATTCTATAACTTCCAATTAATTGATTTGAGCCATCACCAACGTTTCTAAAGAATATATACCACACAATAACTAAAAATTAACCGGCAAAAAACATATATTGCTGTTATGGTAAGTTGTCCAGTCATACACTCAAAATATCATGCTATATCTTTCAAATAATCGATATTCAGCATTTGGCAACCGTTTAAATTGTTCATTAACACCAATACATGAAAACTAACCGTCAGAAAACGTCTAGATTGCTGATATTATCAGCTATACTGTCATTCAAGCGAAATATTATGCTATAACTTCCAATTAATTGATTTTCAGCCCTCACCAACGTTTTTAAAGGATATATACCACACAATAACTAAAAATTAACCGTCAGAAATCAAATATTGCTGTTATTGCAAGTTGTACATTTATAAACGCGAAATATTATGTTACTGTTTCCAACTGATCGATATTCAGCATTTGGGAACGGTTTTGATTGTTTATTACCCCTATACATAAAAACTAACCGTCAGAAAACGTCTATTTTACTGATAATGTCAGCTGTACTGTCGTACTAGCGAAATATTGTTTTATCAATTTTAATTTATTAATATTGAGTATTTGGGAAAGTTTCAAATTGTTGATTACCCATATAAAATTAAATTTAACCGTCAGAAAACGTCTAGATTGCTGATTTGATCAGCTGTGCTGTCATACAAGCGAAATGTTATTCTATAACTTCCAATAAATTGATTTGAGCCTTCACCAACGTTTCTAAAGGATATATACCACACAATAACTAAAATTAACCGTCAGAAAACATATATTTGCTGTTATTGTAAGTTGTACAGTCATACACGCGAAATATTCTGCTACTATTTCCAATTAATTGAGTTTATATAGGATATATACCACATTATAACTGAAAATTAACCTCCAGAAAACAAATATTGCTGTTATTGCAAGTCATTCATAAACGCGAAATATTAAGTTACTGTTTTCAACTGATCGATATTCAGCCAAATGCTGAATATCGATTAGTTGAAAACAGTAACTTAATATTTCGCATTTGGCAACGGTTTTAATTGTTCATTACCCCCTATACATAAAAACTAACCGTCAGAAAACGTCTAGATTGCAGTTGTTGTAAGCTATACTTTCGTAGAAGCCAAATATTGTTTTATCACTTTTAATTTATTGATATTGAGTATTTGGGAACGTTTCTAATTGTTGATTACCCATATAAAATTAAATCTAAACGTCAGAAAACGTCAGGATTGCTGATTTCATCAGCTATTCTTTTATACAAGCGAAATATTATCCTATAACTTCCAATTAATTGATTTCAGCCTTCAACAACGTTTTTAAAGGATATATACCACACAATAACTAAAAATTAACCGTCAGAAAACATATATTGCTGTTATGGTAAGTTGTACAGTCATACACTCAAAATATCATGCTATATCTTTCAAATAATCGATATTCAGCATTTCGCAACCGTTTAAATTGTTCATTAACACCAATACATGAAAACTAACCGTCAGAAAACGTCTATTTTACTGTTATTGTCAGCTGTACTGTCGCACTAGTGAAATATTGTTTTATTACTTTTAATTTATTGATATTGAGTATTTGGGAACGTTTCTAATTGTTGATTACCCATATAAAATTAAATCTAAACGTCAGAAAACGTCAGGACTGCTGATTTCATCAGCTATACTTTTATACAAGCGAAATATTATTCTATAACTTCCAATTAATTGATTTCAGCCTTCAACAACGTTTATAATGGATATATACCACACAATAACTAAAAATTAACCGTCAGAAAACATATATTGCTGTTGAGGTAAGTTGTACCGTCTTACTCTCGAAATATTATGCTATATCTTAAAATGATCGATATTCAGCATTTGGCAATCGTTTTAATTGTTCATTTCCACCAATACATGAAAACTAACCGTCAAAAAATGTCTAGATTGCTGATTTGATCAGCTGTACTGTCATACAAGCGAAATGTTATTCTATAACTTCCAATTAATTGATTTGAGCCTTCACCAACGTTTCTAAAGGATATATACCACACAATAACTAAAAATTAACCGTCAAAAAACATATATTGCTGTTATGGTAAGTTGTCCAGTCATACACTCAAAATATCATGCTATATCTTTCAAATAATCGATATTCAGCATTTGGCAACCGTTTAAATTGTTCATTAACACCAATACATGAAAACTAACCGTCAGAAAACGTCTAGATTGCTGATATTATCAGCTATACTGTCATTCAAGCGAAATATTATGCTATAACTTCCAATTAATTGATTTTCAGCCCTCACCAACATTTTTAAAGGATATATACCACACAATAACTAAAAATTAACCGTCAGAAATCAAATATTGCTGTTATTGCAAGTTGTACATTTATAAACGCGAAATATTATGTTACTGTTTCCAACTGATCGATATTCAGCATTTGGGAACGGTTTTGATTGTTTATTACCCCTATACATAAAAACTAACCGTCAGAAAACGTCTATTTTACTGATAATGTCAGCTGTACTGTCGTACTAGCGAAATATTGTTTTATCAATTTTAATTTATTAATATTGAGTATTTGGGAAAGTTTCAAATTGTTGATTACCCATATAAAATTAAATTTAACCGTCAGAAAACGTCTAGATTGCTGATTTGATCAGCTGTGCTGTCATACAAGCGAAATGTTATTCTATAACTTCCAATAAATTGATTTGAGCCTTCACCAACGTTTCTAAAGGATATATACCACACAATAACTAAAATTAACCGTCAGAAAACATATATTTGCTGTTATTGTAAGTTGTACAGTCATACACGCGAAATATTCTGCTACTATTTCCAATTAATTGAGTTTATATAGGATATATACCACATTATAACTGAAAATTAACCTCCAGAAAACAAATATTGCTGTTATTGCAAGTCATTCATAAACGCGAAATATTAAGTTACTGTTTTCAACTGATCGATATTCAGCCAAATGCTGAATATCGATCAGTTGAAAACAGTAACTTAATATTTCGCATTTGGCAACGGTTTTAATTGTTCATTACCCCCTATACATAAAAACTAACCGTCAGAAAACGTCTAGATTGCAGTTGTTGTAAGCTATACTTTCGTAGAAGCCAAATATTGTTTTATCACTTTTAATTTATTGATATTGAGTATTTGGGAACGTTTCTAATTGTTGATTACCCATATAAAATTAAATCTAAACGTCAGAAAACGTCAGGATTGCTGATTTCATCAGCTATTCTTTTATACAAGCGAAATATTATCCTATAACTTCCAATTAATTGATTTCAGCCTTCAACAACGTTTTTAAAGGATATATACCACACAATAACTAAAAATTAACCGTCAGAAAACATATATTGCTGTTGAGGTAAGTTGTACCGTCTTACTCTCGAAATATTATGCTATATCTTAAAATGATCGATATTCAGCATTTGGCAATCGTTTTAATTGTTCATTTCCACCAATACATGAAAACTAACCGTCAAAAAATGTCTAGATTGCTGATTTGATCAGCTGTACTGTCATACAAGCGAAATGTTACTCGATAACTTCCAATTAATTGATTTCAGCCTTCACCAACGTTTCTAAAGGATATATACCACACAATAACTAAAAATTAACCGTCAAAAAACATATATTGCTGTTATGGTAAGTTGTCCAGTCATACACTCAAAATATCATGCTATATCTTTCAAATAATCGATATTCAGCATTTGGCAACCGTTTAAATTGTTCATTAACACCAATACATGAAAACTAACCGTCAGAAAACGTCTAGATTGCTGATATTATCAGCTATACTGTCATTCAAGCGAAATATTATGCTATAACTTCCAATTAATTGATTTTCAGCCCTCACCAACATTTTTAAAGGATTATATACCACACAATAACTAAAAATTAACCGTCAGAAATCAAATATTGCTGTTATTGCAAGTTGTACATTTATAAACGCGAAATATTATGTTACTGTTTCCAACTGATCGATATTCAGCATTTGGGAACGGTTTTGATTGTTTATTAACCCTATACATAAAAACTAACCGTCAGAAAACGTCTATTTTACTGATATTGTCAGCTGTACTGTCGTACTAGCGAAATATTGTTTTATCAATTTTAATTTACTAATATTGAGTATTTGGGAAAGTTTCATATTGTTGATTACCCATATAAAATTAAATTTAACCGTCAGAAAACGTCTAGATTGCTGATTTGATCAGCTGTGCTGTCATACAAGCGAAATGTTATTCTATAACTTCCAATAAATTGTTTGAGCCTTCACCAACGTTTCTAAAGGATATATACCACACAATAACTAAAATTAACCGTCAGAAAACATATATTTGCTGTTATTGTAAGTTGTACAGTCATACACGCGAAATATTCTGCTACTATTTCCAATTAATTGAGTTTATATAGGATATATACCACATTATAATTGAAAATTAACCTCCAGAAAACAAATATTGCTGTTATTGCAAGTCATTCATAAACGCGAAATATTAAGTTACTGTTTTCAACTGATCGATATTCAAGCCAAATGCTGAATATCGATCAGTTGAAAACAGTAACTTAATATTTCGCATTTGGCAACGGTTTTAATTGTTCATTACCCACTATACATAAAAACTAACCGTCAGAAAACGTCTAGATTGCAGTTGTTGTAAGCTATACTGTCGCACTAGTGAAATATTGTTTTATTACTTTTAATTTATTGATATTGAGTATTTGGGAACGTTTCTAATTGTTGATTACCCATATAAAATTAAATCTAAACGTCAGAAAACGTCAGGACTGCTGATTTCATCAGCTATACTTTTATACAAGCGAAATATTATTCTATAACTTCCAATTAATTGATTTCAGCCTTCAACAACGTTTATAATGGATATATACCACACAATAACTAAAAATTAACCGTCAAAAAACATATATTGCTGTTATGGTAAGTTGTCCTGTCATACACTCAAAATATCATGCTATATCTTTCAAATAATCGATATTCAGCATTTGGCAACCGTTTAAATTGTTCATTAACACCAATACATGAAAACTAACCGTCAGAAAACGTCTAGATTGCTGATATTATCAGCTATACTGTCATTCAAGCGAAATATTATGCTATAACTTCCAATTAATTGATTTTCAGCCCTCTCCAACATTTTTAAAGGATATATACCACACAATAACTAAAAATTAACCGTCAGAAATCAAATATTGCTGTTATTGCAAGTTGTACATTTATAAAGGCGAAATATTATGTTACTGTTTCCAACTGATCGATATTCAGCATTTGGGAACGGTTTTGATTGTTTATTACCCCTATACATAAAAACTAACCGTCAGAAAACGTCTATTTTACTGATATTGTCAGCTGTACTGTCGTACTAGCGAAATATTGTTTTATCAATTTTAATTTATTAATATTGAGTATTTGGGAAAGTTTCAAATTGTTGATTACCCATATAAAATTAAATTTAACCGTCAGAAAACGTCTAGATTGCTGATTTGATCAGCTGTGCTGTCATACAAGCGAAATGTTATTCTATAACTTCCAATAAATTGTTTGAGCCTTCACCAACGTTTCTAAAGGATATATACCACACAATAACTAAAATTAACCGTCAGAAAACATATATTTGCTGTTATTGTAAGTTGTACAGTCATACACGCGAAATATTCTGCTACTATTTCCAATTAATTGAGTTTATATAGGATATATACCACATTATAACTGAAAATTAACCTCCAGAAAACAAATATTGCTGTTATTGCAAGTCATTCATAAACGCGAAATATTAAGTTACTGTTTTCAACTGATCGATATTCAAGCCAAATGCTGAATATCGATCAGTTGAAAACAGTAACTTAATATTTCGCATTTGGCAACGGTTTTAATTGTTCATTACCCCCTATACATAAAAACTAACCGTCAGAAAACGGCTAGATTGCAGTTGTTGTAAGCTATACTGTCGCACTAGTGAAATATTGTTTTATTACTTTTAATTTATTGATATTGAGTATTTGGGAACGTTTCTAATTGTTGATTACCCATATAAAATTAAATCTAAACGTCAGAAAACGTCAGGACTGCTGATTTCATCAGCTATACTTTTATACAAGCGAAATATTATGCTATAACTTCCAATTAATTGATTTTCAGCCCTCACCAACGTTTTTAAAGGATATATACCACACAATAACTAAAAATTAACCGTCAGAAATCAAATATTGCTGTTATTGCAAGTTGTACATTTATAAACGCGAAATATTATGTTACTGTTTCCAACTGATCGATATTCAGCATTTGGGAACGGTTTTGATTGTTTATTACCCCTATACATAAAAACTAACCGTCAGAAAACGTCTATTTTACTGATATTGTCAGCTGTACTGTCGTACTAGCGAAATATTGTTTTATCAATTTTTATTTATTAATATTGAGTATTTGGGAAAGTTTCAAATTGTTGATTACCCATATAAAATTAAATTTAACCGTCAGAAAACGTCTAGATTGCTGATTTGATCAGCTGTGCTGTCATACAAGCGAAATCTTATTCTAAAACTTCCAATAAATTGATTTGAACCTTCACCAACGTTTCTAAAGGATATATACCACACAATAACTAAAAATTAACCGTCAGAAAACATATATTTGCTATTATTGTAAGTTGTACAGTCATACACGCGAAATATTCTGCTACTATTTCCAATTAATTGAGTTTATATAGGATATATACCACATTATAACTGAAAATTAACCTCCAGAAAACAAATATTGCTGTTATTGCAAGTCATTCATAAACGCGAAATATTAAGTTACTGTTTTCAACTGATCGATATTCAGCCAAATGCTGAATATCGATCAGTTGAAAACAGTAACTTAATATTTCGCATTTGGCAACGGTTTTAATTGTTCATTACCCCCTATACATAAAAACCAACCGTCAGAAAACGTCTAGATTGCTGTTGTTGTAAGCTATACTTTCGTAGAAGCCAAATATTGTTTTATCACTTTTAATTTATTGATATTGAGTATTTGGGAACGTTTCTAATTGTTGATTACCCATATAAAATTAAATCTAAACGTCAGAAAACGTCAGGATTGCTGATTTCATCAGCTATACTTTTATACAAGCGAAATATTATCCTATAAATTCCAATTAATTGATTTCAGCCTTCAACAACGTTTATAATGGATATATACCACACAATAACTAAAAATTAACTGTCAGAAAACATATATTGCTGTTGAGGTAAGTTGTACCGTCTTACACTCGAAATATTATGCTATATCTTAAAATGATCGATATTCAGCATTTGGCAATCGTTTTAATTGTTCATTTCCACCAATACATCAAAACTAACCGTCAAAAAATGTCTAGATTGCTAATTTGATCAGCTGTACTGTCATACAAGCGAAATGTTATTCTATAACTTACAATTAATTGATTTGAGCCTTCACCAACGTTTCTAAAGGATATATACCACACAATAACTAAAAATTAACCATCAAAAAACATATATTGCTGTTATGGTAAGTTGTAGTCATACACTCAAAATATCATGCTATATCTTTCAAATAATCGATATTCAGCATTTGGCAACCGTTTAAATTGTTCATTAACACCAATACATGAAAACTAACCGTCAGAAAACGTCTAGATTGCTGATATTATCAGCTATACTGTCATTCAAGCGAAATATTATGCTATAACTTCCAATTAATTGATTTTCAGCCCTCACCAACGTTTTTAAAGGATATATACCACACAATAACTAAAAATTAACCGTCAGAAATCAAATATTGCTGTTATTGCAAGTTGTACATTTATAAAGGCGAAATATTATGTTACTGTTTCCAACTGATCGATATTCAGCATTTGGGAACGGTTTTGATTGTTTATTACCCCTATACATAAAAACGAACCGTCAGTAAACGTCTATTTTACTGATATTGTCAGCTGTACTGTCGTACTAGCGAAATATTGTTTTATCAATTTTTATTTATTAATATTGAGTATTTGGGAAAGTTTCAAATTGTTGATTACTCATATAAAATTAAATTTAACCGTCAGAAAACGTCTAGATTGCTGATTTGATCAGCTGTGCTGTCATACAAGCGAAATGTTATTCTATAACTTCCAATAAATTTATTTCAGTCTTCACCAACGTTTCTAAAGGATATATACCACACAATAACTAAAAATTAACCGTCAGAAAACATATATTGCTGTTATTGTAAGTTGTACAGACATACACGCGAAATATTCTGCTACTATTTCCAATTAATTGAGTTTAAGCTTTTACCAACGTTTATATAGGATATATACCACATTATAACTGAAAATTAACCTCCAGAAAACAAATATTGCTGTTATTGCAATTCATTCATAAACGCGAAATATTAAGTTACTGTTTTTAACTGATCGATATTCAGCCAAATGCTGAATATCGATCAGTTGAAAACAGTAACTTAATATTTCGCATTTGGCAACGGTTTTAATTGTTCATTACCCCCTATACATAAAAACTAACCGTCAGAAAACGTCTAGATTGCTGTTGTTGTAAGCTATACTTTCGTAGAAGCCAAATATTGTTTTATCACTTTTAATTTATTGATATTGAGTATTTGGGAACGTTTCTAATTGTTGATTACCCATATAAAATTAAATCTAAACGTCAGAAAACGTCAGGATTGCTGATTTCATCAGCTATACTTTTATACAAGCGAAATATTATCATATAACTTCCAATTAATTGATTTCAGCCTTCAACAACGTTTTTAAAGGATATATACCACACAATAACTAAAAATTAACCGTCAGAAAACATATATTGCTGTTATGGTAAGTTGTACAGTCATACACTCAAAATATCATGCTATATCTTTCAAATAATCGATATTCAGCATTTCGCAACCGTTTAAATTGTTCATTAACACCAATATATGAAAACTAACCGTCAGAAAACGTCTATTTTACTGTTATTGTCAGCTGTACTGTCACATTAGTGAAATATTGTTTTATTACTTTTAATTTATTGATATTGAGTATTTGGGAACGTTTCTAATTGTTGATTACCCATATAAAATTAAATCTAAACGTCAGAAAACGTCAGGACTGCTGATTTCATCAGCTATACTTTTATACAAGCGAAATATTATTCTATAACTTCCAATTAATTGATTTCAGCCTTCAACAACGTTTATAATGGATATATACCACACAATAACTAAAAATTAACCGTCAGAAAACATATATTGCTGTTGAGGTAAGTTGTACCGTCTTACTCTCGAAATATTATGCTATATCTTAAAATGATCGATATTCAGCATTTGGCAATCGTTTTAATTGTTCATTTCCACCAATACATGAAAACTAACCGTCAAAAAATGTCTAGATTGCTGATTTGATCAACTGTACTGTCATACAAGCGAAATGTTATTCTATAACTTCCAATTAATTGATTTGAGCCTTCACCAACGTTTCTAAAGGATATATACCACACAATAACTAAAAATTAACCGTCAAAAAACATATATTGCTGTTATGGTAAGTTGTCCAGTCATACACTCAAAATATCATGCTATATCTTTCAAATAATCGATATTCAGCATTTGGCAACCGTTTAAATTGTTCATTAACACCAATACATGAAAACTAACCGTCAGAAAACGTCTAGATTGCTGATATTAGCAGCTATACTGTCATTCAAGCGAAATATTATGCTATAACTTCCAATTAATTGATTTTCAGCCCTCTCCAACATTTTTAAAGGATATATACCACACAATAACTAAAAATTAACCGTCAGAAATCAAATATTGCTGTTATTGCAAGTTGTACATTTATAAAGGCGAAATATTATGTTACTGTTTCCAACTGATCGATATTCAGCATTTGGGAACGGTTTTAATTGTTCATTAACACCAATACATGAAAACTAACCGTCAGAAAACGTCTAGATTGCTGATATTATCAGCTATACTGTCATTCAAGCGAAATATTATGCTATAACTTCCAATTAATTGATTTTCAGCCCTCTCCAACATTTTTAAAGGATATATACCACACAATAACTAAAAATTAACCGTCAGAAATCAAATATTGCTGTTATTGCAAGTTGTACATTTATAAACGCGAAATATTATGTTACTGTTTCCAACTGATCGATATTCAGCATTTGGGAACGGTTTTGATTGTTTATTAACCCTATACATAAAAACTAACCGTCAGAAAACGTCTATTTTACTGATATTGTCAGCTGTACTGTCGTACTAGCGAAATATTGTTTTATCAATTTTAATTTATTAATATTGAGTATTTGGGAAAGTTTCAAATTGTTGATTACCCATATAAAATTAAATTTAACCGTCAGATAACGTCTAGATTGCTGATTTGATCAGCTGTGCTGTCATACAAGCGAAATGTTATTCTATAACTTCCAATAAATTGATTTGAGCCTTCACCAACGTTTCTAAAGGATATATACCACACAATAACTAAAATTAACCGTCAGAAAACATATATTTGCTGTTATTGTAAGTTGTACAGTCATACACGCGAAATATTCTGCTACTATTTCCAATTAATTGAGTTTATATAGGATATATACCACATTATAACTGAAAATTAACCTCCAGAAAACAAATATTGCTGTTATTGCAAGTCATTCATAAACGCGAAATATTAAGTTACTGTTTTCAACTGATCGATATTCAGCCAAATGCTGAATATCGATTAGTTGAAAACAGTAACTTAATATTTCGCATTTGGCAACGGTTTTAATTGTTCATTACCCCCTATACATAAAAACTAACCGTCAGAAAACGTCTAGATTGCAGTTGTTGTAAGCTATACTTTCGTAGAAGCCAAATATTGTTTTATCACTTTTAATTTATTGATATTGAGTATTTGGGAACGTTTCTAATTGTTGATTACCCATATAAAATTAAATCTAACCGTCAGAAAACGTCAGGATTGCTGATTTCATCAGCTATTCTTTTATACAAGCGAAATATTATCCTATAACGTCCAATTAATTGATTTCAGCCTTCAACAACGTTTTTAAAGGATATATACCACACAATAACTAAAAATTAACCGTCAGAAAACATATATTGCTGTTGAGGTAAGTTGTACCGTCTTACTCTCGAAATATTATGCTATATCTTAAAATGATCGATATTCAGCATTTGGCAATCGTTTTAATTGTTCATTTCCACCAATACATGAAAACTAACCGTCAAAAAATGTCTAGATTGCTGATTTGATCAGCTGTACTGTCATACAAGCGAAATGTTATTCGATAACTTCCAATTAATTGATTTGAGCCTTCACCAACGTTTCTAAAGGATATATACCACACAATAACTAAAAATTAACCGTCAAAAAACATATATTGCTGTTATGGTAAGTTGTTCAGTCATACACTCAAAATATCATGCTATATCTTTCAAATAATCGATATTCAGCATTTGGCAACCGTTTAAATTGTTCATTAACACCAATACATGAAAACTAACCGTCAGAAAACGTCTAGATTGCTGATATTATCAGCTATACTGTCATTCAAGCGAAATATTATGCTATAACTTCCAATTAATTGATTTTCAGCCCTCACCAACGTTTTTAAAGGATATATACCACACAATAACTAAAAATTAACCGTCAGAAATCAAATATTGCTGTTATTGCAAGTTGTACATTTATAAACGCGAAATATTATGTTACTGTTTCCAACTGATCGATATTCAGCATTTGGGAACGGTTTTGATTGTTTATTACCCCTATACATAAAAACTAACCGTCAGAAAACGTCTATTTTACTGATAATGTCAGCTGTACTGTCGTACTAGCGAAATATTGTTTTATCAATTTTAATTTATTAATATTGAGTATTTGGGAAAGTTTCAAATTGTTGATTACCCATATAAAATTAAATTTAACCGTCAGAAAACGTCTAGATTGCTGATTTGATCAGCTGTGCTGTCATACAAGCGAAATGTTATTCTATAACTTCCAATAAATTGTTTGAGCCTTCACCAACGTTTCTAAAGGATATATACCACACAATAACTAAAATTAACCGTCAGAAAACATATATTTGCTGTTATTGTAAGTTGTACAGTCATACACGCGAAATATTCTGCTACTATTTCCAATTAATTGAGTTTATATAGGATATATACCACATTATAACTGAAAATTAACCTCCAGAAAACAAATATTGGTGTTATTGCGTCATTCATAAACGCGAAATATTAAGTTACTGTTTTCAACTGATCGATATTCAGCCAAATGCTGAATATCGATCAGTTGAAAACAGTAACTTAATATTTCGCATTTGGCAACGGTTTTAATTGTTCATTACCCCCTATACATAAAAACTAACCGTCAGAAAACGTCTAGATTGCAGTTGTTGTAAGCTATACTTTCGTAGAAGCCAAATATTGTTTAATCACTTTTAATTTATTGATATTGAGTATTTGGGAACGTTTCTAATTGTTGATTACCCATATAAAATTTAATCTAAACGTCAGAAAACGTCAGGATTGCTGATTTCATCAGCTATACTTTTATACAAGCGAAATATTATCCTATAACTTCCAATTAATTGATTTCAGCCTTCAACAACGTTTTTAAAGGATATATACCACACAATAACAAAAAATTTACCGTCAGAAAACATATATTGCTGTTATGGTAAGTTGTACAGTCATACACTCAAATTATCATGCTATATCTTTCAAATAATCGATATTCAGCATTTGGCAACCGTTTAAATTGTTCATTAACACCAATACATGAAAACTAACGGTCAGAAAACGTCTAGATTGCTGATATTATCAGCTATACTGTCATTCAAGCGAAATATTATGCTATAACTTCCAATTAATTTATTTTCAGCCCTCACCAACGTTTTTAAAGGATATATACCACACAATAACTAAAAATTAACCGTCAGAAATCAAATATTGCTGTTATTGCAACTTGTACATTCATAAACGCGAAATATTATGTTACTGTTTCCAACTGATCGATATTCAGCATTTGGGAACGGTTTTGATTGTTTATTACCCCTATACATGAAAAACTAACCGTCAGAAAACGTGTATTTTACTGTTATTGTCAGCTGTACTGTCGTACTAGCGAAATATTGTTTTATCAATTTTAATTTATTGATATTGAGTATTTGAGAACGTTTCTAATTGTTGATTACGCATATAAAAATACGGAAAGTGATCAGAAATATTGCTCACTAAAATATCGGCTGAGGATTTGAAGAATCTTTTTGACAAATTGCATAACAAATTACCAATGAGTGTTCCATGATATTCTGAAAGTCGAGTTGGCATAGTAATTTTAAGAAGAAACCATGTGAAATGATTGTGTCAAAATAGTCACATATTTTGGGTTTTTCGTTAATTTTATGCAAGTCAATATTGTTATTTCCTGCAATTATTATTTCACTTTTAGATTTTTGTAAATCAACTAAATTTGATGCCAAAATTCTTTTGTAAATATTCAGTAGTTTTTGATTATATCTCTAGGTGGTCTATATATATTTCCAAGAATTTTTTTTTATGCAAGCAACAACACAAGAGTCCAATATAGTGATGAAAAAAGGCCAAATGAATGACGTTTATTTATTAACGTGATAAGAGAGAAATGTGGGCTCGACATCCCAAGGCCAGGCCTGTGACTGAGCCCATACTAGTCTCCTATACCTCAGGTTGACAGAGCCCACATTTTGGCACATAAAACAAGCAGTATTGGTATACATGATATCATATATCAAACAATGTCATTACTGCTAAAATCACCATAGACCTACTGCACAGTATAATACTAGCCAAGCACACCAGTCAACCACACCAAATCTAAAACCAACACTACCCGCTTACGCATTACACTATATATAACTGAGGCTAAACCTTAAAAGTGGGGTCGATTATGCCACCGGTCACCTCAACCTGTGACCACCCCCGAAGAATTTTTTTTTTCACGGCACAACATGTTATTTTAATAAATTGACCCTCCCATGAGTCTGTATTAGCATGGATTTTTACAGGTTTGTAATTGTACTTGTTGCTGAGGTAGATTGCCAAGCGGGCATGTGCACTACAGATTTTGCCTTGGCATATTAATATATATCCATCTATTTGAAATAAAGAAGTGTCAGCCTCTTCATCGAGCCATGTTTCCTGTAAACATAGAGAACTAATCTTACAGCCACTACTTCTGAATGTCTCTAGCTTTATTTTAATTTCGTCAGTTTTTGCATTTACACTGACAGTTTAAGCTTAGCATGATAAATTTGCTTTGTTTGTTCGTTAAATGGTTTATTAAATTATCATCGTCAAAGTATGGTGAATGTTGAAATGGTCCAACATCCCCATCTTCATTCATTTCATCCCTTTTTAATATGTGATGGAGAGAATTTTTCTCTAGAAAACAAAATTGCACTAAGAAATAATTGTTATCAATCATATTAGAAAATTTAATAAACAATAGTGCTCTATGTTTACAGGACACATCATATAAACATAGACTAGACGTTGTGAAAGAGCTGCACAAGCTATATAACCTGAGCATAATACAAATACATTTTGTAAAAGAGAATATTACGAATATTCCGCATTCATATATAACACTATGTATTTATTGCATCAGTGCAAAATGTGTGAACATAAATTACAGCATATGTACTGCCACAACATGAACGTAGAGTGAGAATAATGTAAGTATATCGAACAAAACACAAACTGATTATTGCGTAGACGCCAAGCTTTGGGGAAATACTATATATAGTGCATTGTCCCAAAAATAAAAATGTAAAGTAATTAACACTAAATGTAGTGAAAAGAAAATGTATCAACAATGCCCTCCCCAAAAATGAAAACAACGTAAATATTGACCGTATATCAATATATATATATATCGATGCACACCATACAGCTGTAGACTAAAATGTAAATAATATTAAATTGCACTATTTAAATACAACGTCATTTCATGTGGAGCAGTTCGCTCAAGAGTAAATGTCAACAAAAAGCATATATCAAAAACATTCGATGCTTTATAGAAAACATCTTAAATACTATAAAGTTCTTTGATAACATTTTGCAAGTGATGCAATAACGTTAACATAGCTAAAACGAATTTTGACGTAGCATTAAGAAAATCGTTAAAAAAAGGTCCCGTTTGGTTTTGTAATGATAACATTCAAAAGCAAATTACAATTAAATGTTACTTTGATTAAACGCAAGTGAAGGGTAAGAAAGATAAGGAAAAGAACAAGTAAGGAAAAAAACAAAAAGTGACTAGGCATGTTAGTCACGCTGGAGTCTGACTCAGCATAACTGATTATAATAATAAATGCAATATGAATGCAATTAAAAAATGTAAATTACACGAGTCATGTTATACAAATTCTCTACTGGCCCAGTTGAAGTCCACCTGGCAAAACTTGTCTTATTGTTCCCTTTATGAATGGATGAGTTTTAAATATAATACAAATTGCATATCTAAGTTCATTATTCTATAGGTAATAAAATTACATAATGCAATGATTTTTATATACCTTTTGTGAAGGGCTTTTGCTTGAAGTGAGTTCTTAGGTGCTTTGGTGTCCATGGAAATGTTTTGGAATAGTTGAACCTTGGCAACTATAAACATAATCACAAATAATGTGTGTCATATGACCTGTACGACAATTCTTGGGTCTTATGGGAAAATGTTCAAATATCATTTACACATAATCTGATTTTTTTTTTTTTTGTGATTATGAGTCGTTTATATTTTATTATACGAGTCTTTTTTTTCTGCAATTTATTTATATGAGTATGTTTCTCTGCCTTGTGATTCCTTGTTTTGTTCTTTTACCAGAATTTCTACTTCTTTAATTTTGTTTGGTCTGATGACTGCTTTGTTTTTTTTCAAACTTACCTTCTTTAAAGATTTTATTGAATCTTGTTTCGTTAAATTTCGTTCTAATTTCTTTCTATGATTCAATGATTCTGTCTTCCATTTTCTTTAGAAGATTCGTTCACTTTGGTTCTAATTTCTTTCTCTGATTCTTTGTCAGTTATTTCTATGCATCCTACGCAGAACTGTTTGTCATAATATTTACATTCCAGAAGTTTGTGGTTTCACAATTAGTTTTTATAATGCAAGATAAGTATGACTGTTTAACTGCAAGATAAGTATTACTGTAAAACTGCTATAAAAGCTGCTATAACAGAGCCAACACATAGGCTGTTTTTCTTACCCACCATCCTCCCCTCTCTACCTCCTAGGTTTCATGTTGCTTACCTTGTTATGTTCTTGTATTAGGGGGACATAAGACCGGCCCCACCTTTGCTACTTCTACTTTTGACATTTAATAATTGTTTAGCAATGAGCAACTTTGTATACACAGTTAAGCATTTGATATATATATATATTGTATTTTCTTGATGACCATTTTTGTGCTGGCTGTTAAGCTATATTCTTAATGTATATTGTTATGTTGTTAGTATAATTATTAAATGATCTTTATAGACACTTACTCTTTGTGTGTTCCTGTAGCAAACAAGCTCAGGTTTCTGCCATTGTGTATCATTAGTAAGGTATAAGCATTAAGCATCAGCAGGGGATAAATGAGTATTACTGTAAAAAGATTGTGCAATTTATTACAATCATATTGAACAAGTGGGTAAATACATGAATCACATTAAATGACATAAAATCAATCATTATATTACATCTGTACTACTTTTTTAACATAACGTACAATAGTATATTACAAATGTATTCATAATATACTATAAAATATCAACAACTTTAGATGAAGATGGCATATTGTCCTATGGTTTCCATAATATCAAATTGTAATCAAAATGCCAGTGAGAAAATAATTGTTTAATGAGTAGTGTTTAATGTTTAACTTCATACTTTTTATTACAATCACATTAGAATATTAATTTTAATATACCAATCCAACAATAAGTAATAACTGGACAGGGAGTATTTCCAAACCAGTCAGGAAGTCTTTATTACAGTTAACAAATATGGTACATGTTTGTAAACTATGAATAACCAGTTTGTTTTTACAAATGCAGTATTCAGGAGACTGGTGCAGCTGTCCAGTATAAATATGTGGTCCAGGTATGTGCATTAATATTGCCGTGCTCATCACTCAGTCTCGTGTGTTTATTCTTGTCTATGTCCTTTCCTCTGACACATGCAACATATGCAACTGCTATTGAGACATGAGTGTTCTGCTTGAGGGAAAGTGTTCTGCTCAAGGTCTCTAGAGGGGTGCAGTTGGAGGTTTTATGGCCTCTGCTTATTTACATTTTCAAACAATAACTATTGTATGGAAAGGTTTAATAATTAATATTGTTATTATAATTTATCTATCCTAGTCACATGGTTTGATTACAACAGTACTTAATTAGTTAGATCGTTGTTTTCTAAATCCTAACCTTAGCATGCTATATATAACACTAATATTCTGCAAAATATCTCTTTATGAAACCATTCTGTTGTAAGCACAATGACAGTACCTTTAGTGTTTATTAAATCGTCAAGCTAGTCAACTAAGTTAACTAGCTTACCATTTAATAAACTAAGTTAACTAAGCTAGTTAACTAACTTAAGACTTAGCTGTAAGGATAAAATCATAAAAATATGCACTTTTAATGTTAAACTGTATAATGTATACCCAATGTTTTCGAAAAACAAACTCTTCTTAAATTTATATACACACATTAACTAACTAATAAAATAATGAGTAGTCCCTTGCTTTTGATTGTTTCATAACGATATTAAATATTTCACTGTTTACACTGCAACATTAACATATAATATCAAATAAAATTGACCTTGTGTGTAGTTTAGCACTATTCAAACACTAGTTTCTACGTAAGCTAAAACTAGTCGTCGGATGCAACAGGATGGTGATCAAAATGCACAAATTTATTAATATTAGTATGACATCTAAAGAATATGTCATACTGATGTCTTCTGGCCCAGTTGAAGTCCACCTAGTAAAACTTGTGTCTTGTTGTTCTCTTTATAAATGGGTGAGTTTTGATAGTTTTTAATATAATGCAAATTGCATATATAAGTTCATTATTGCTATAAGTGATAACATTACAATAATTTGATATACTTTTTACAAAGGGCTTTTGCTGAAATAAGTCATTAGGTGCATTGGTGTCCATGATTTCTCCAATCTTTTGGATCAGCTATAAACATAATCACAAATAATGTGTCACATGACCTGTACGACAATTTGTTGGTTCATATGGAACAACTTTCAAATATAAATTACACATAATCAATTTTTTTTTATTTTATGACTAATTTTCTATTATTCTTGGTTGAATGTATTGAATCTTAAGTACATTGTTTTCAAAATGAACAGTATTATTACAAATTTCAGCCTTGTTGTGTGTGGTATGGGACATGACACTAAATTAATTACCAACACCATTATTAATAATTATGTTTAATGTTGTATATGTACATTGGATATACCCCTAATTAATTAACTTAAAGCACTTAGTAACTTAAAAAAGCTTATTTAAACAATAAATGAGTTAATGAAAGACAGATTTTGTAAATGTCTGAATCAGTCTTTACTATTCTTCGAAATTATACAGAAAACGCAGTGTAAATTTTTTCATAAAAAAAACTCAATTGCCCCAGTCACCTGATATGCTTAAAGCACATGAATCACCAATCTACAGGTTGTTCAGAACAATTTTCAAATTTAGCATGCAAGGACACCTTTCTATGGAATGTGATTTCAAGTAATTTTCCATGCATTTACATACTAAGAGATGTTAGGCTTATTGGACGATAATTGCAAGTTAATTTCTGATTTCCTTTTCTACTCTACTTTTATACTTTTTGGATTCCGGTCTGGGACTGCTTGCATTTTCATTGGCCTGGCCAAGCCTCCGAATTTCTTTCATGTCGTTTATCTCTGTGCTAGTACATATTTCTAGAATTTGTTCTTTGTGATGTTTTTAGTTGTGATGTTGAATCCGGTAAGTTGGAGATGATTTCGTTATTATGAGTCTTTTTTCTCTGCCATTATATGAGTATTTTTTCTCTTCCTTGTGATTCCATGTTTTGTTCTTTTATTAGAATTTCTACGTCTTTAAATTTGTTTGGTCTGATGACTGCTTGTTTTTTTTTTAACTACTTTCTTTAATCATTTTCTTGAATCGTGTTTCGTTCACTTTGATTATAATTTCTTTCTCTCATTCAATGATTCTGTCTTCCATTTTCTTTAGTAGATTCGTTCACTTTGGATCTAATTACTTTCTCTGATTCTTTTTGTTATTTCTTTCCACACTATGTTTTACATTCCAGAATTTATGGTTTCGCAATTAATTTTATAATGTAAGATAAGCATAAAACTGCAGATTTGTTTTATTGTGTGCATTTTTTCACATTAAACAAGTGAGTAATACATTAATCACATTAAATAACATAAAATCAATCATTATATTACATCTGTATTACTTTTTTTTAACATAATATATAGGATAGTGATATTACAATTGCATTCATAATCTACTGTAAAATATAAACAACTTTAGATGAAGCTTGCATATGGTCTTATGGTTTCCATAATATCAAATTGTAATAAAAATGACTATCACAAAAAATTATCGTTTAACCAACACTCATACTTTTTATTACAATCACATCAGACTACACCAATAAAACCAATCAATATCAATAAAGATATCAAAGAAAATTAAGATGAAAAAAAATCACCTGGGGTTCACGGGATACCACCATGACTGCTTAACGAAATTGTAGACCATTTTCTCACAGGACAATAAATGACTGGAACAAAATATATGATGATTGTGTTATAATGCTAGCAGTGTGAATATGTTCAAAAATAAAATTGACAGCTATCTGGCGAGGGCGACTTTATAGGTGGACAATTGTTGGACTTCCTTCCCCGCATTACATCTGGAGCTTAGGGCTCTGGATGCCAATCTTGTTAAATTTTGGTTAAACAGTAAGTAATAACAGTCAGGAAGACTTTCTTACAGTTGAATAAATGTGGTAAAGCAATCTAAACGTTTTCTGACAGTTTTCATTTATGGGGGTAATAAACAGATAAAACGTTACAAAATAGAATAGAAAGTGATCACATAATATTTCGCGTGTACGACTGTACAACTGACAATAACAGTAATATACATGTTTTATGACGGTTAATTTTTAGTTATAATGTGGTATATATATCCTAATTTTTTTTGGCTAATATCGATCAATTGAAAGTTATTACACAAACATTGCTTGTATGACAGTATAGCTTACAATAACAGCAATGTAGACGTTTTCTGATGTTTAGTTTTCATGTATTGGTGGTAGTGAACAATTAAAACGGTTGCCAAATGTTGAATATCGATAATTTTAAGATATAGCATAATATTTCGAGTGTAAGACTGTACTGTATGTTTTCTGACGGTTAATTTTTAGTTATTGTGTCGTATATATCCTTTAAAAACGTTGGTGAAGGCTGAAACTAAATTAATTGGAAGTTATAGAATAATATTTCGCTTGTATGACAGTATAGTTTATAATATGAGCAATCAAGACGTTTTCTGAAGTTTAGGTATAATTGTATATTAGTTATAAACATTATAAAACGTTGCCAAATACTCAATATCAATAAATTCAAAGTGATAATACAATATTTGGCTTGTTATGACAATATAGCTTACAATAAAAGCAATGTTGACGTTTTCTGACGGTTAGTATTCATGTTCAAATGTTAAATATCGATCAGTTCAAAATAATAACAATATTTCGCGTGTATGACAGAACAACTTACAATAAAAACAATATATGTTTTCTGACATTTAATTTTTAGTTTTAGTGTGGTGTATATCCTTTTAAAACGTTGGTGAAGGCACAAAATCAATTGATTGGAAGATGTAGCGTAATATTTCGCTTTCATGACAGTACGGCTGATAATATCAGCAATCTAGACCTTTTGTGACGGTTAGATTTAATTTTATATTTCAATCAATAATTAAAACCGTTGCCAAATGATGAATATCGATCAGTTGAAAGTCATAGCATAATATTTTGTGTATGACCTTACAACTTACCACAACAGCAATATTCATTTTCTGGCGGTTAATTTTTAGTTATAATGTGGTATATATCCTATATAAACGTTGGTAAATTAATTGGAAGTTATAGCATAATATTTCGCTTGAATTACAGTATAATAGATAATATCAGCAATCTAGACGTTTTCTGATGGTTAGTTTTCATGTATTGGTGGTAATGAACAATTAAAACGGTTGCCAAATGCTGAATATCGAACGTTTTAAAATATAGCATAATATTTTGAGTGTAAGACTGTACAACTTAACACAACAGTAATATATAGGTTTTCTGACGGTTAATCTTTAGTTATTGTGCGGTATATATCCTTTAAAAACGTTGGTGAAGGCTGAAATCAATTAATTGGAAGTTATAGAATAAAATTTCGCTTGTATGACAGTATAGCTGATCAAATCAGCAATCCTGACGTTTTCTGACGGTTAGATTTAATTTTATATGGGTAATCAACAATTAGAAACGTTCCCAAATACTCAATATCAATAAATTAAAAGTAATAAAACAATATTTCGCTAGTACGACAGTACAGCTAACAATAACAGCAATCTAGACGTTTTCTGAGGTCAGTTTTTCATGTATCGGGGGTAATAAACAATTAAAACCGTTGCCAAATGCTGAATATTATAAACTATACTGTCATACAAGCGAAATATTATTCTATAACTTCCAATTAATTTAGTTTCAGCCTTCACCAACGTTTTTAAAGGATATATACGACACAATAACTAAAAATTAACCGTCAGAAAACATACAGTACAGTCTTACACTCGAAATATTATGCTATATCTTAAAATTATCGATATTCAACATTTGGCAACCGTTTTAATTGTTCACTACCACCAATACATGAAAACTAAACATCAGAAAACGTCTACATTGCTGTTATTGTAAGCTATACTGTCATACAAGCAATGTTTGTGTAATAACTTTCAATTGATCGATATTAGCCAAAAAAAATTAGGATATATATACCACATTATAACTAAAAATTAACCGTCATAAAACATGTATATTACTGTTATTGTCAGTTGTACAGTCGTACACGCGAAATATTATGTGATCACTTTCTATTCTATTTTGTAACGTTTTATCTGTTTATTACCCCCATAAATGAAAACTGTCAGAAAACGTTTAGATTGCTTTACCACATTTATTCAACTGTAAGAAAGTCTTCCTGACTGTTATTACTTACTGTTTAACCAAAATTTAACAAGATTGGCATCCAGAGCCCTAAGCTCCAGATGTAATGCGGGGAAGGAAGTCCAACAATTGTCCACCTATAAAGTCGCCCTCGCCAGATAGCTGTCAATTTTATTTTTGAACATATTCACACTGCTAGCATTATAACACAATCATCATATATTTTGTTCCAGTCATTTATTGTCCTGTGAGAAAATGGTCTACAATTTCGTTAAGCAGTCATGGTGGTATCCCGTGAACCCCAGGTGATTTTTTTTCATCTTAATTTTCTTTGATATCTTTATTGATATTGATTGGTTTTATTGGTGTAGTCTGATGTGATTGTAATAAAAAGTATGAGTGTTGGTTAAACGATAATTTTTTGTGATAGTCATTTTTATTACAATTTGATATTATGGAAACCATAAGACCATATGCAAGCTTCATCTAAAGTTGTTTATATTTTACAGTAGATTATGAATGCAATTGTAATATCACTATCCTATATATTATGTTAAAAAAAAGTAATACAGATGTAATATAATGATTGATTTTATGTTATTTAATGTGATTAATGTATTACTCACTTGTTTAATGTGATTGTAAAAAAATGCACACAATAAAACAAATCTGCAGTTTTATGCTTATCTTACATTATAAAATTAATTGCGAAACCATAAATTCTGGAATGTAAAACATAGTGTGGAAAGAAATAACAAAAAGAATCAGAGAAAGTAATTAGATCCAAAGTGAACGAATCTACTAAAGAAAATGGAAGACAGAATCATTGAATGAGAGAAAGAAATTATAATCAAAGTGAACGAAACACGATTCAAGAAAATGATTAAAGAAAGTAGTTAAAAAAAAACCAAGCAGTCATCAGACCAAACAAATTTAAAGACGTAGAAATTCTAATAAAAGAACAAAACATGGAATCACAAGGAAGAGAAAAAATACTCATATAATGGCAGAGAAAAAAGACTCATAATAACGAAATCATCTCCAACTTACCGGATTCAACATCACAACTAAAAACATCACAAAGAACAAATTCTAGAAATATGTACTAGCACAGAGATAAACGACATGAAAGAAATTCGGAGGCTTGGCCAGGCCAATGAAAATGCAAGCAGTCCCAGACCGGAATCCAAAAAGTATAAAAGTAGAGTAGAAAAGGAAATCAGAAATTAACTTGCAATTATCGTCCAATAAGCCTAACATCTCTTAGTATGTAAATGCATGGAAAATTACTTGAAATCACATTCCATAGAAAGGTGTCCTTGCATGCTAAATTTGAAAATTGTTCTGAACAACCTGTAGATTGGTGATTCATGTGCTTTAAGCATATCAGGTGACTGGGGCAATTGAGTTTTTTTTATGAAAAAATTTACACTGCGTTTTCTGTATAATTTCGAAGAATAGTAAAGACTGATTCAGACATTTACAAAATCTGTCTTTCATTAACTCATTTATTGTTTAAATAAGCTTTTTTAAGTTACTAAGTGCTTTAAGTTAATTAATTAGGGGTATATCCAATGTACATATACAACATTAAACATAATTATTAATAATGGTGTTGATAATTAATTTAGTGTCATGTCCCATACCACACACAACAAGGCTGAAATTTGTAATAATACTGTTCATTTTGAAAACAATGTACTTAAGATTCAATACATTCAACCAAGAATAATAGAAAATTAGTCATAAAATAAAAAAAAAATTATTATGTGTAATTTATATTTGAAAGTTGTTCCATACGAACCAACAAATTGTCGTACAGGTCATGTGACACATTATTTGTGATTATGTTTATAGCTGATCCAAAAGATTGGAGAAATCATGGACACCAATGCACCTAATGACTTATTTCAGCAAAAGCCCTTTGTAAAAGTATATCAAATTATTGTAATGTTATCACTTATAGCAATAATGAACTTATATATGCAATTTGCATTATATTAAAAACTATCAAAACTCACCCATTTATAAAGAGAACAACAAGACACAAGTTTTACTAGGTGGACTTCAACTGGGCCAGAAGACATCAGTATGACATATTCTTTAGATGTCATACTAATATTAATAAATTTGTGCATTTTGATCACCATCCTGTTGCATCCGACGACTAGTTTTAGCTTACGTAGAAACTAGTGTTTGAATAGTGCTAAACTACACACAAGGTCAATTTTATTTGATATTATATGTTAATGTTGCAGTGTAAACAGTGAAATATTTAATATCGTTATGAAACAATCAAAAGCAAGGGACTACTCATTATTTTATTAGTTAGTTAATGTGTGTATATAAATTTAAGAAGAGTTTGTTTTTCGAAAACATTGGGTATACATTATACAGTTTAACATTAAAAGTGCATATTTTTATGATTTTATCCTTACAGCTAAGTCTTAAGTTAGTTAACTAGCTTAGTTAACTTAGTTTATTAAATGGTAAGCTAGTTAACTTAGTTGACTAGCTTGACGATTTAATAAACACTAAAGGTACTGTCATTGTGCTTACAACAGAATGGTTTCATAAAGAGATATTTTGCAGAATATTAGTGTTATATATAGCATGCTAAGGTTAGGATTTAGAAAACAACGATCTAACTAATTAAGTACTGTTGTAATCAAACCATGTGACTAGGATAGATAAATTATAATAACAATATTAATTATTAAACCTTTCCATACAATAGTTATTGTTTGAAAATGTAAATAAGCAGAGGCCATAAAACCTCCAACTGCACCCCTCTAGAGACCTTGAGCAGAACACTTTCCCTCAAGCAGAACACTCATGTCTCAATAGCAGTTGCATATGTTGCATGTGTCAGAGGAAAGGACATAGACAAGAATAAACACACGAGACTGAGTGATGAGCACGGCAATATTAATGCACATACCTGGACCACATATTTATACTGGACAGCTGCACCAGTCTCCTGAATACTGCATTTGTAAAAACAAACTGGTTATTCATAGTTTACAAACATGTACCATATTTGTTAACTGTAATAAAGACTTCCTGACTGGTTTGGAAATACTCCCTGTCCAGTTATTACTTATTGTTGGATTGGTATATTAAAATTAATATTCTAATGTGATTGTAATAAAAAGTATGAAGTTAAACATTAAACACTACTCATTAAACAATTATTTTCTCACTGGCATTTTGATTACAATTTGATATTATGGAAACCATAGGACAATATGCCATCTTCATCTAAAGTTGTTGATATTTTATAGTATATTATGAATACATTTGTAATATACTATTGTACGTTATGTTAAAAAAGTAGTACAGATGTAATATAATGATTGATTTTATGTCATTTAATGTGATTCATGTATTTACCCACTTGTTCAATATGATTGTAATAAATTGCACAATCTTTTTACAGTAATACTCATTTATCCCCTGCTGATGCTTAATGCTTATACCCTACTAATGATACACAATGGCAGAAACCTGAGCTTGTTTGCTACAGGAACACACAAAGAGTAAGTGTCTATAAAGATCATTTAATAATTATACTAACAACATAACAATATACATTAAGAATATAGCTTAACAGCCAGCACAAAAATGGTCATCAAGAAAATACAATATATATATATATCAAATGCTTAACTGTGTATACAAAGTTGCTCATTGCTAAACAATTATTAAATGTCAAAAGTAGAAGTAGCAAAGGTGGGGCCGGTCTTATGTCCCCCTAATACAAGAACATAACAAGGTAAGCAACATGAAACCTAGGAGGTAGAGAGGGGAGGATGGTGGGTAAGAAAAACAGCCTATGTGTTGGCTCTGTTATAGCAGCTTTTATAGCAGTTTTACAGTAATACTTATCTTGCAGTTAAACAGTCATACTTATCTTGCATTATAAAAACTAATTGTGAAACCACAAACTTCTGGAATGTAAATATTATGACAAACAGTTCTGCGTAGGATGCATAGAAATAACTGACAAAGAATCAGAGAAAGAAATTAGAACCAAAGTGAACGAATCTTCTAAAGAAAATGGAAGACAGAATCATTGAATCATAGAAAGAAATTAGAACGAAATTTAACGAAACAAGATTCAATAAAATCTTTAAAGAAGGTAAGTTTGAAAAAAAACAAAGCAGTCATCAGACCAAACAAAATTAAAGAAGTAGAAATTCTGGTAAAAGAACAAAACAAGGAATCACAAGGCAGAGAAACATACTCATATAAATAAATTGCAGAAAAAAAAGACTCGTATAATAAAATATAAACGACTCATAATCACACAAAAAAAAAAAATCAGATTATGTGTAAATGATATTTGAACATTTTCCCATAAGACCCAAGAATTGTCGTACAGGTCATATGACACACATTATTTGTGATTATGTTTATAGTTGCCAAGGTTCAACTATTCCAAAACATTTCCATGGACACCAAAGCACCTAAGAACTCACTTCAAGCAAAAGCCCTTCACAAAAGGTATATAAAAATCATTGCATTATGTAATTTTATTACCTATAGAATAATGAACTTAGATATGCAATTTGTATTATATTTAAAACTCATCCATTCATAAAGGGAACAATAAGACAAGTTTTGCCAGGTGGACTTCAACTGGGCCAGTAGAGAATTTGTATAACATGACTCGTGTAATTTACATTTTTTAATTGCATTCATATTGCATTTATTATTATAATCAGTTATGCTGAGTCAGACTCCAGCGTGACTAACATGCCTAGTCACTTTTTGTTTTTTTCCTTACTTGTTCTTTTCCTTATCTTTCTTACCCTTCACTTGCGTTTAATCAAAGTAACATTTAATTGTAATTTGCTTTTGAATGTTATCATTACAAAACCAAACGGGACCTTTTTTTAACGATTTTCTTAATGCTACGTCAAAATTCGTTTTAGCTATGTTAACGTTATTGCATCACTTGCAAAATGTTATCAAAGAACTTTATAGTATTTAAGATGTTTTCTATAAAGCATCGAATGTTTTTGATATATGCTTTTTGTTGACATTTACTCTTGAGCGAACTGCTCCACATGAAATGACGTTGTATTTAAATAGTGCAATTTAATATTATTTACATTTTAGTCTACAGCTGTATGGTGTGCATCGATATATATATATTGATATACGGTCAATATTTACGTTGTTTTCATTTTTGGGGAGGGCATTGTTGATACATTTTCTTTTCACTACATTTAGTGTTAATTACTTTACATTTTTATTTTTGGGACAATGCACTATATATAGTATTTCCCCAAAGCTTGGCGTCTACGCAATATTCAGTTTGTGTTTTGTTCGATATACTTACGTTATTCTCACTCTACGTTCATGTTGTGGCAGTACATATGCTGTAATTTATGTTCACACATTTTGCGCTGATGCAATAAATACATAGTGTTATATATGAATGCGGAATATTCGTAATATTCTCTTTTACAAAATGTATTTGTATTATGCTCAGGGTATATAGCTTGTGCAGCTCTTTCACAACGTCTAGTCTATGTTTATATGATGTGTCCTGTAAACATAGAGCACTATTGTTTATTAAATTTTCTAATATGATTGATAACAATTATTTCTTAGCGCAATTTGGTTGTCTAGAGAAAAATTCTCTCCATCACATATTAAAAACGGATGAAATGAATGAAGATGGGGATGTTGGACCATTTCAACATTCACCATACTTTGACGATGATAATAAACCATTTAACGAACAAACAAAGCAAATTTATCATGCTAAGCTTAAACTGTCAGTGTAAATGCAAAAATTGACGAAATTAAAATAAAGCTAGACATTCAGAAGTAGTGGCTGTAAGATTAGTTCTCTATGTTTACAGGAAACATGGCTCGATGAAGAGGCTGACACTTCTTTATTTCAAATAGATGGATATATATTAATATGCCAAGGCAAAATCTGTAGTGCACATGCCCGCTTGGCAATCTACCTCAGCAACAAGTACAATTACAAACCTGTAAAAATCCATGCTAATACAGACTCATGGGAGGGTCAATTTATTAAAATAACATGTTGTGCCGTGAAAAAAAAATTCTTGGAAATATATATAGACCACCTAGAGATATAATCAAAAACTACCGAATATTTACAAAAGAATTTTGGCATCAAATTTAGTTGATTTACAAAAATCTAAAAGTGAAATAATAATTGCAGGAAATAACAATATTGACTTGCATAAAATTAGCGAAAAACCCAAAATATGTGACTATTTTGACACAATCATTTCACATGGTTTCTTTCCTAAAATTACTATGCCAACTCGACTTTCAGAATATCATGGAACACTCATTGGTAATTTGTTATGCAATTTGTCAAAAAGATTCTTCAAATCCTCAGCCGATATTTTAGTGAGCAATATTTCTGATCACTTTCCGTACTTTCTAAGTCTGGACTATGTCGAAACCACTAGTGCAATACCAAGGTTTACATGAAGAAAAAAAATCCTGACTCACTCATTAAATTAAAAATTTAAATAATAAACTAAAATATTTATGATAAACTTAACACAGATACTTATGCGGATCCGAATGAAAACTACAATATCCTCGATGAAATTGTTACTGCAGCTATGGATAAATTTCTACATATTATAGTAATTCAATTTAACAAGTATAAACATATGAAAACTCCTTGGATTACCAAGGGCTTTATTGTGTCGATAAAATTTAGAAACAAATTGTATTCGAGAATGAAACAGGTTCACGTAAACACAGAGCATTATCATAAACTTAAAACTGACATACATACTTATAATAAAATTCTTAAAAGTAACATTAGATTAGCTAAGCAAATGCATTACCAATCCAGTTTTGAAAAGCATAAGCATGATGTTGAAAAGATGTGGTGTTTAATTAAAGAAATTATTTAAAAAAGTTAAAGAAAGAACAATTTCCAGATTTGTTCAAAGTCGATGGGGAAATGATTAGTGACAAATGCATTATTGCAAACAGATTTAACATGTTTTTTGCTAATGCTGGTCCTACTCTAGCCTCTAAAACAACTACTAGTGGAGTTAAATCATACAAAGATTACCTGAAAAACCCGATATATCACACCTTCAGCTTTAACCTGATTGACATGAAAACTACTGTTAATACAATTGATTGTTTACCTCCAAAATCAAGTTGGGGAAAAGACGGTATTTCAACACAATTACTAAAATTTAAAAAAATTGATATCAGTAATGCAGTCACTAATTATTAATCAATCAATAATAACTGGTATATTTCCAGACAAATAAAAAATTGCAAACCCCTTTTCAAAAAAGGTGATGTTTCCGACTTTAACAATTATCGTCCTATTTCTATCCTGCCAGTGATTTCAAAACATTTTGAAAGGGTTATGTTTGATCAAATCCACAATTACTTCCATTCTAAAGCATTACACTACAATAGCCAATATGCGTTTAGAAAGAAACATTCTACTGAGCTTGCTACACTCGAAATCATAGACAGAATTATACAAGAACTTGATAAATTGGTTACTCCAATAAATATATACCTTGATTTATCAAAAGCATTTGACACAATTGATCACAATATATTGGTACAGAAGTTGAATTACTATGGATTAAATGACAAGGCTCTGGACCTTTGTAAGAGTTATTTACAAAGTCATAAGCAGTACGTAGAAATTGAAAATGTTAAGTAAGGAAATAGTCATCAACACTGGTGTGTCCCTCAAGGTTAAATTTTAGGGCCGCTCTCATTTATTATACAATATATATATATATAAATGATATAGCACTTTATAGTGACCATTTCAAATTGATAACGAATGCTGACGACACCACCCTTACTAGTACACTAAATACATTTAACGATTCAGAAGGCCAAATTCGATGTGGAAATATTAACAAAGAACAAAGAAAGCAATTGGTTAAAAGCTAATAAACTGCCACTAAATGTCAAAAAGACTAAATTCATGATTTTTCATATGCCTCAAAAGAAAGTAGAATACCCTGTGTTACAAATAGATGGGGCACACATTGAATGTGTAAATTATTTCAATTTTTTTGGCATCACAATAAATAACCATTTAAACTGGCAGAGTCATACAAACAAAACAGCAAATAAAATATATTAAACAATAGGCATACTAAATAAACACTTTTTATCACCTAATACATTATATATTATGTACAATGCTTTTATTCTCCCTCATATTAATTATGGCTTACTTTTATGGGGTCATCAGGCACATCAAATTTTCAAATTACAGAAAAAAGCAATACGAATAATATAAAAGTAAATATAATGCTCACACAAGTCCTGTTTTTAAAATACTTCAGTCGCTAAAGTTGGATGACATTTATAAATTCCAACAATTAAAATCTTACTATAAATTAATTAACAATCTTTTACCCTACTACTTCAATGTTTTTCCAAACACACACATATATGATATTCATCAGCACTGCACACGTGAAAGAAATGATCTGTATATGTCCAGATTCAAACATGAATTTGCCAAAAAAATGCATTAGACATAACATAGTAGAGACAGTTAACAATACACATATTATTATTAATAAAATTGACACCCACAGTTTATGTTTTTTTTAACATACACAGAACACTTTTTTATTTTAAATTATGAATCCAGTTGTCGTATTTATAATTGCTTAATTTGTAATTCGTAATATGTATTGAAATGTATGCCTAAGTATCCATATGTACGTCAATTTGTACAAGAGTACATATAATCAGTCCTTGTATTATGTATGTATGTTGATACACTGAGTAATTATCAACTGTAAAACAAGGCATATGCTATTCTGATTTGTGACATGTAAATTTTTTTGTTTATATTTATGGGATGGCTCCTGTGCTAGCGATATTATATATCTTAATGGGAGTCTCCCGACCTTATCTATTACTTACGTTATTCATTATATATGTATTGTATTTATAGGTCAAATAAATTGATCCTGAGTTCTAACAACAGTATGGAATGTTCTTCAGAAATAATACTAATATTAATAAAATTTAACATTATTATTTTATCAGTTAGTTAAAGTTTGTCTGCCAATTTAACAAGTTCGGTTTTCCAAAATATTAGGTATACAAGTATAACAATAAAAGTGCATATTTTTTATCATATTATCCTTACAGCTAAAAGTCCTAAGTTGGTTGACTAGCTTACCATTTAATAACCACTCAAGATACTGTCATTGTGCTTGCAACAGAATGTTTTCATAAAGAAATATTTTGCAGTATATTAGTATTATATAGCATGCTATGGTTGGGATTTAGAGAACAATTATCTAACTAATTAAATACTGTTGTAATCAAACCATGTGACTAGGATAGATAAATTATAGACAGTATTAATTATTAAACGAACGTTATTGTTTGAAAATGTAAACAAGCATAGAGGCTATAAAACCTTCAACTGCACCCCCTAGAGACCTTGAGGGTCTCTAGGGGGATGGCTTTTAGCTGAACACTTTCCCTCAAGCAGAACACTCATGTCTCAACAGCAGTTGCATATATACCCATTGCATGTGTCAGAGGAAAGGACATAGACAAGAATAAATACACGAGACAGTAATTTTCTCATAGGCATTTTTATTACAATTTGATATTATGGAAGCTTCATCTAAAGTTGCTGATATTTTACTGTAGATTATGAATTGTAATATACTATATATATATATGTTATGTTAAAACAAGTAATACAGCTATATTTTAATGATTGATTTTATGTTATTTAATGTGATTTATGTTTTAATCACTTGTTCAATATGCCTGTAATAAATTGCACATAATAAGGCAATCTGCAGTTTTACAGTAATACTTATTTATCCCCTGCTGATGCTTAATGCTAATACCCTCCTGAGCTTGTTTGCTACAGGAACACACAGAGTAAGTGTCGATAAAGATCATTTAATAATTATACTAACAATATACATTGAGAATATAGCTTAGCAGCCAGCACAAAAATGGTAATCAAGAAAATACAATACATATGTATCAAATGCTTAACTGCATATACCAACTTTCTCATTGCTGAACAATTATTAGGTGGAGGCGGTCTTATGTCCCCCTAATACAAGAACATAACAAGGTAAGCAACATGAAACGGGAGGATGGTGGGTAAGAAAAACAGCCGATGTGTTGGCTCTGTTATAGCAGTTTTACAGTAATACTTATATTGCAGTTAAACAGTGATACTTATCTTGCATTATAAAACTAATTGTGAAACTACAAACTTCTGGAATGTAAATACTATGACAAACACTACTGCATAGGATGCGTACAAATAACAGACAAAGAATATGAGAAAAAAATTAGAACCAAAGTGAACGAATCTCCTAAAGAAAGTGGAAGACAGAATCATTGGTTTAGAGAAACAAATTAGAACCAAAGGTAACGAATCTCCTAAACATAGTGGCAGACAGAATCATTGGATTAGAGAAAGAAATTAGAACCAAAGTGAATGAATCAAGATTCATCAAAATTATTTAAAAAGGTTAAGTTTGAAAAACCCAATTTGGCTAATCAGATCAAACAAGTTAAACAAGTTGCAGAAATTCTGATAAATGAACAAAACATGGAATCACAAGGCAGAGAAAAAATACTCATATAATGGCAGAGAAAAAAGCCTCATAATAACATAATCACCTCCAAATTACCTAAATCAACATCATAACTAAAAACTATTATACAACATAACAAAGAACAAATTCTAGAAATATGCACTAATACATAGATAAACAACAACTTCACAGAAACTGACATCAAAGAAATTTGGAGGCTTGGGCAGGCCAAGGAAAATGAAACCAATCACAGACCAGTACTAATCACATTAACAAACATTAAAAACTAACCTTTCTACGAACATTCCATCACATCAAAAAACAATACAAATTCAAAAACATCAAGATAATCCATGACAAAACCAAACAAGAAAGGAAGAATCCAAAAAGCTCTTCGAAGACGCCGAGGCAGGAAGCAGCAGACATGTCGGGGAATACCTATACAGAGTCTAGGGTCCACCATGTGAATGAAACATAAGAAAGTTAAAGAAAAGCCAATAAAGAATACACATCCAACTACAATGACAGATGATAAAACATATATAAAGAGAGGAATAGTAATTCCGGATGAAGACTGCCAACGTTGGTCGAAACGAGTTTCTAATTTATAGTTGTGTATAACAAAATATTATTCAAATGTAAATAAAGATAATATTATTGAGATTGGCAGCAGTCATAGTTTTTAAACAATTACATACCAATTGAGGAACAAGCATAATTTATATGAACAAATAATTAAAGCACTAAAACACTGTATGATAGCAATTAATAAGGTGAAATTCAAAACCCCGAAATGTTTTATGTCCACACAATTTTTATCAAGGCAAAATTATGATGGAATGAGGAGTTTTCAAATAAAGTTTGGGAAGAGATATTTAAAGACTGTAAAGATAATGTTAATGATCAGTGGGAAATCCTTAAAACAGTCCCAAACTCGTTAGAAGATAAATGCGTACCTCAAAAAGAAATATCAAATTACAGAAACAAAAACTTCCCTGTGAATGCAAACACCAGAAAACCAATTAGATATAAAATAAATTATATATGGATTAGAGAGATAGACACAAGGTTATTACTCATTGTTGGATTGGTGTTTTAAAATTAATGTTCCGATGTGATTGTAATAAAAAGTATAAGTGTGTTGATTAAACAATTATTTTCTCATGAGCATTTTTATTAAAATTTGATATTATGGAAACCATAATACAACATGCAAGCTTAATCTAAAGTGGCTGATACTTTACAGAAGATTATGAGTACACTTGTAATATACTATTCTATATCATGCTAAAAAGTAATACAGTTGTATTATGATGATTTTTTTTATTTTTATTTAATTTGTGATTCATGTATTACTCACTTGTTCAATGTGATTGTAATAAATTGCACATAACAAGACAATATGCAGTTAAACAGTGGCAGTTAAACAGTAATACTTATCTTGCATTATAAAGCTAATTTATATTATATATAACAATTGATCTGTTGCATGTGACATTTAATAATACATTATTATATGGATGTTTTGCTGTGTATTGTCTCAGATCCTCCACAATTGTTACGTAATGTATACATGTATCATATTACTGCTACATCTGTGCTATACTGAACATTGTGTATCAATAAAGATTATTATTATTTGTAAACAGTTATATTAATGGTAGTGGAACAGCAATACATAATAAAACATTATGCCAAAGGAAATATGTTTCTATATAAAAATTCCTGATGTGAATGTTGCGTTGCGAACATTTTTTATTAGTATAACGCTTGTATGATTTCACCACATCAAACAAATGATTATGGTGTGGGTTTATGGAAGTAAAGCGGATTCCAATACAGTAATTTCCTCCTTCGAACGTTGTAAACAGAATGACATTCAACTTCCGGCGTTCAGCAATATGACCTAATTTTCGCGCATGTGCGAGCCTGCCAACCTCATCTGGAACGTGGGCCCAGGTCTGCGATAGCTTTCACGATTTTTGACGTAGACGTCGGTTGGATAATTTTGATTTCACCAGTCTATTTTCGTAAGTACTTCCCTCAAAACAACTTTTCTAACACAGTTACAATTTGTTTGTATACATTTGACGGAACAGGTGTTATAGATTTAGTATATAGATATCTTACGGAAGAATTTGATCAAGTTTTTGTTATTTAAAAAAAAACGGCAACAAAATCGTTTGGAAGCACGACTAGTGCTCCCTGGGCCGGGGTTGGTTTCATGAAGCGGCTAAGAACGTTCTTAACGCTAAGATGATTGTCTTAGTAAATCACGTATTTTTTTAATATAAGCGAACATAGTCATAGGAGTTTACGCAAACACGTGACGCTAAGTAATTGCGTAACTTTAAGTACGCTTCATGAAACCACCAGACCAGTAATCAGTATAATGTATTTAGGCGTACTTACTTGTGAGACTGTGGCTTTACAATTTGCGATAGCTTGGCGCTTTCCAAGCCCAAGGGTTGTTGTGTGCACTTGCGAGTTAGTTTATCTCGAGAGACATTGCTTGTCTACTCTAGTCTCTAACCTGTCTTCAGTCTTGTGACTTGCCACAGACACAGCCACAGGTGCACTTCATGTGGGTTGAGACGAGTTCTGGTGTGACGCCTGGTGCGGCTGGTGTGCTGCCACTATACGAAAATTATAAACGCTGTGAGAAACAATGCAAAGCCCGCGAATGATTTGCTATTTGTGGGGAACCCATTGCCATTGTGTGGCGTTGACGAAGTGATGACATAAAGCCGCTGGTCGTTTCCTAGATTACATAACCTGTCTACTACATTATAGTGCACTAATCAGTAAACGCACTACGTCCTTACGACTTTACTAGGCCAAAAATCTAAAACAAATGACATCGGGGTACCTAATGTTACAAGCTGTCAGCCAGGCCAGGATTTATCTATGATCTTTACCGGTTATAACCAGCCCGGATGACACTTTCTACTGTGATTTTCTAGTGAGCTAGCTATTTTGTGAAAATGAAGGCAGGGCTTGTTGATTTTGAACATGTGCATAATCGACTATTTATATCCTGCTGACGCTCAGTGGCAGAACCCTGAGCTTGTTTGCTATACAAATTAAACATGAGTGGATGTAGTTGGTAAAGGTCATTTAATAATTGTACCAACAGGAATTAAATCACATACATCAATTGATGAGATAAAACTTAAGCGGTAAACAAATCATACTCTCATCGAGGTACTACAAAAGCAATTATTAAATGACAATCAGATTAGCAAAGGTGGGCCGGTCATCCCCACCACATCTCAGACAAATATATGTGGTATCAAGAAATCACACAAGCACCGTAGACAATTAGACGCACAAAAATCGTCTCTAACCCTATGGGAAATTACAAGAAGTAAAGTGTATGCACAAAGTGCAGTATGTTCATCATAGACTTGAAATTAATGTAACATTAAAAACAGAATAGAACATCATGATCACATGTTATACAACATTAGCACAGTGGTGGGAGAGAGGGGAGGAAGGTGGGATTAATTAATTAAATCTTCCATTTCCCCCACCGGCTCCAGCTGTAGAGACCCAACCTCCACAAATAGTCGCTCTCATGGGAGCCACCAGTTATATTGATAACATATCCTGGTGTATAAATTTTTGTTAGCCTAAATCGGTTAACAGAGTAAGTCAGACAAGGCTTATAACGACATGATGATTTTTGACAAATGGCTATTCATCCAAAGAGGTACACGTAAAAGCTTATTCATATTTTGTTGTTCTCTCATAATGACAAATGTAACAATTTTGTAATGTGCATACAGGTAAATAAGTCTGCAAATAATGATGTTTAACATACATTGCAAACCCGTGTAAGCTGTGAGTGTATATTTTACTTGTTATTAAATCAGATGCATTATTGATAGTTTGCGGCAAGGTGTATCTGAGTCTGTTTCGCAAATTCGTGTTCTACCCTGATTGTATGTATATTGCATTGTCCACGTGTGTTGAAATTGTGAATGCTGTTGTTCTGATGAAGCAGCAAATTTTGAAGGTAAACAGGAAGTTTGTTATGCATGAATTTATAATACAATTTTAGTTCTTGCGATTTTAATGTGTTCTATTTTTTTTATTTAAGACTTAAACAGTTGTTCAGTGTGAGCATTATATTTGGTTAACTTACACTAATAATTCAGACAAGTTTCTTTTGAAGTTTCTGAATTCTGTCACATTAGTAACTTCAAGTGCTAACGTTGTAGTTTAAGTGTGGCAATATTAGTGTGTTGTACAATATGATCTTTATATTAAGAGGTAATAACCATTTTAGTTTATTTAAGACACCTAGTGTCCTTGAAAACCTATTTGAAACTTTTTTTATGTGACTGTTCTAGTTACATTGTTCATTAAACGTTATTCCAAGAAAGTTAAATTCTGTCACTCTATCAATAGTAGCGTTATTTATGGTTAGTAATGGGTAAGTCATGCTTTGAAGCTTTTCATTAATTCTGTTTAGTTCTGTGTTTATAGCAAATTCTACGTTTCCAATTTTTTCACACATTGAAAATGAGTCAAGAATACTTGACAGGGTGGTGTCATTAAACTTTTTGCTGACCTTGGCAAAGTCATTAATGTATATAAAGAATAGTCGGCCTAAAATCGAGCCTTGAGGTACGCCTGTTGAAATATTATGCATTTCTGATTTGATATCCTCTATTTCAAAATATTGTTTTCTATTTGTTAGATAATTTTTAATTAAACTTAATGCTACTCCTTTTACTCAGATAATATTCTAATTTTTCTAGTAATATCTTATGATCCAGGGTATTGAAAGTTTTGGAAAGGTCCATATAAATATTTATGGGAATTTAATTTTTATCCATGTGTGTCATTATCATATCGGTTAATTCAAGGGCAGCAAATTCAGTGCTATGTTCCGTTGTAAATCCATATTGGTTTTCGAACAAGAGATTTTGCATTTTGTAAAATGAATCTAGCTGGTTGTAAATTTTCTTTTCAACTACTTTTGATATAACTGGTAAGAGTGATATTGGTCTGTAATTGCTGAATTTAGTTTTGTCACATTAAAAAAAAATTGGAATTACTTTAACAATTTTAAGTTTATCAGGGAAGATGCCAGTAGCTGGTATTTGATTTGTAATTAGTGTTAATGATTTTATTACTGCATGTTTAACTACTTTTAGTAATCCTGACAAAATACCGTCATACCCACTACTTGTTTTTGGTTGAATATTATCTATTGTTTTAGAAATAGTTTCTTCGTCAATACGTTCAAGTGAGTAAATTGGTATACTGCTCGTTCAGATGGTATCTATTTTTATTTATAGGATTACTGATTTGTTTGGCCAAATTTGGGCCAATATTGGTAAAAAATGTATTTATACCCTGCTGATGCTTACTGGCAGAACCCTGAGCTTGTTTGCTATAATAATTGAACAAGAATTAATGTAGTTGGTAACGGTCATTTAATAATTGTAACCAACAGGAACAAACCAAATACATCACTCGATGAGATAAAGCTTAAGCGATAAACAACTGATACTATTATCGAGGTACTACAAACAATTATTAAATGACAAATCAGATTAGCAAAGGTGGGTGGTAATTTTTCCCCACCCGGCCTCCTGCATTAGAGGCCCAACCCCACCCCCCAACAAATGTATTAGATGTGTTTGCAATAAGTCTGTTTTTTTAAATAATTTTGTTGTTATACAGTGTATATCAAGGATTTAGGAAGTTTTCTTTTTGTGTGTTCTAGACAAAATATCACTTATAGTTCTCCATGTTTTTTTATTTTATTTTTGTACTTGATAAAACAAGATTAATAATGCAGTTGTTTGGCTGTTCGTATGCTTTTTTTAAAGTATGCTGTTATAAGATATCAGGTTAGTCTGAATTGTTGAATGTTCTGGTGAATCAGGAAGTCATTTTAAGCTTCTTGTATAACTGGTCTCTGTATCTTATTGATTTGAGCAGGCCAAGTGTAATCCATATTGATTTTCTGTGCTTATATTTTTTGAACTTAGCTATTTTGTATGGCATGTGTTTTTGTTTTTGCCCATTTGATTGATTCGTATAAAATATCATAATTTATGTTTGGGTCAGCAGAAGGCGATTTATTAATTTTATTAGTCCTTTGGCCGAAGATCCAAGGGACTATTGCCATCACTCTGCGTCCGCCGTCTGCCGTTAGCTGCCGTATCTCAGAAACCGTTCAGCAACTTTTTCTCTAATTTTGCATAGACATATCTTGGGGCACTGCCACTATGCACGAGAAATTTGATTGAATCATGTTAAGGGCTCCCTAGGGCCTCCAAGGACCCCAAAACTGGTAAAAATGTAACATTTGGCCTATCTTTTTAAAAACTGTTCAGCAACTTTTTTTCTAATTTTGCATAGATGTATCGTAGGGTGCTGCCACTAGTACAATAAATCTGTATTTGATTGTATCATTCTAAGGGCACCTAAGGGGCCCCCAAAGTGCAAAAGGTTTACATTATCTAGTGATGTGGTTTTGAGAAGGGCCCTTGAGATCACCCCCAACAGTAGATGTTGTGTAATGTGCCAGAAATTCTAAAGCTGTGACTAATTTCTACAGCCTAGGCCATTGAGACCATGACTAATCTTTAATTGGTCACAGCACCCAGGCAGAGTAGACACACTTAACCCCTGTTAGACTGAACAGTTGCCTAACACTTTTAAACTGTATCTTCAAAACTATTGATTTTCTATAATTGCAAGTTGTGTTTATTTTGATGTTCATTTAATTATTATAAAATGGTGTGACTGTGGTGTCTATTGGTTAAAGATGTATTGTCTGTAGAAACTTGTAGGTGACAAACATAGAAAATTAATATTCTGGACAACTATAGAGTGAAATATCCCACACTTTATTTATATCAAATGCATTCTACAGTTCTGTTTATGCTTGCCAAGCCTTGTGTAGACATGGTACTGTGTAAATCAATTGTATCAATATAGACTAATAATTACAGATTCACAATATAGTTGACACCTGAAACAACCAAATGTCAACCATTAGAAGAGTTGACATAGTTAAGGCACAATAAAACCTTTTGTGTCAAGACAAATACAATTCAACCAATACCCCTATCTGAACACTGCCTGTTCTTCACCTATTACATTCGCTTTGTTTAGGTATGTGGTTCTTTTTTATAGACAATTTTAGTTTCTTTCTATACCTGTCTACGTATGATAACCATTTGTCCGCCCTGCTCACAATAAACATCACATGAATGATAAAAGGAAGATCACTACCACTTAACTTGTGGATTATTATTATTATAAAACTGCTCTGCTACTGCTTGGTGGACAGTTAATTAGTGGATCAAGTTCCAATACATCAGCACGTTTTTCACACCTGCATGGTAGTTTAGGCTCAGTAGTGTGCTGGCAGCTACTAAACCTATAGGCTTGTGTGAAAAGGATAGTTGGCAGAAGAACTAACTTCAAAGCACCATTGCATCCATTTAGCCAGGCAGCAGTCACACTGTCCCAGTGTCTGCTGCTATGTTTATATAATAATTATATAGGCTTAATGATCCCAATACACCAATCTGTTGGCACAATGTCAGATAATGGAACTAGGTTAAACATCTTAACAATAACTATAATTAGTTCTGTGGAGCTGTTTTTTTCAGTGAACAGTGAACATGTAAACATTTTACTTCCATTATAACCCTTAATGATCTGTAACTATGATTCACCAAAAAACATTTGATTAATAATTACCTACAGGGTTGTTTGATTTATGCCGGGCAGAAACTGTTTCTGCCCGGCAACAATAGGAAATACATGCCATTGATAGGCAAACATGTTCTTTTTATAGAAAATTTCAGTTTCTTTCTGTACCTGTCTACGTATGATAACCATTTGTCCGCCCTGCTCACAATAAACATCACATGAATGATAAAAGGAAGATCACTGCCACTTAACTTGTGGATTATTATTATTATAAAACTGCTCTGCTACTGCTTGGTGGACAGTATGCTGCAACTGTCTTTGAGTTTGTTTACATTTTGACAAACTACTATTATATAGCACTAATTTTTGAATGAATCACATTTTGAGAATGCATGTCATTGTTTGCGGTGTAACTTATGTATGCTTCATTTTCTGCTGCTACAAGTTGCATTCATCTGAAAGATTATTCAATTACCTATCCAATGATAATACATATGTTGTGGTGTTACAAATATATAGCTTTGGTATATTGTACACGAGGGTTGTGATAGGAAACTATTGGACATTGCAACAGTGCAGAGAGACAGTACGAGATGTGTCACTCAGTATATGAAGTGTGACTTTCAGATACTTCATTTTGTAGTGCTATGGATTATGATGGGCCTCTCCTTTAGCTCCCTATATATTTGTAAGTTAGGTGAGTAACACCTTCGAAGTTCTGACAGCAGGACACCGCCTTCGGTGAAGTCGAGACAAAAGTTTTACAAAGGCTTCAATTTCAAACGGTCTATCGCCGTCTAGCTGACCCATTTTTTTTTTCAAAAACTTTTCAGCAACTTTTTCTTTAATTTTTCATAGACTTTTCATGTGGTAGTGCCACTATACACAATAAATCTGTATTTGATTGATTCATTATAAGGGCACCAAAGGTCCCCTAAAATGCTAAATTTGCTAACTAAAATTAATTGTCTACCTCAGAGTAGCTATATTTATAACTTGTTGTGTATTACACCCAGCTGTGGAGCTAAGATTCTCTGCCTGCTATTGTTTGATGGAAACTGTGACTAATCTGTAGTTGGTCACTGGCAGAAGCTTGTGTCAACAGACAGCATTAAGCCACTAGACCCCTGTTAAACTGGACAGTTGCCTGAAGTTTTTAAACTGTGTCAAACAGTGAGTCTACCTTTTGCTCTCAAATAATCTGTCCTCTTAGTTTTACACATAAAGACATAATCTGGCATAACTTGATAAGTCTTTGTAGCAGCACATTTGTACTTCCAGTGTATCATTGCAACATAACATACATATTACATACTGTGTGCCACATTTGAATGTTGTGCATGTAATATTTCCATGCAATCCATTTGCATATATAATTTCAACAGCCGTTTTCTTCATTTTCACTTTTTGACCCCTACCATGTTCAATGTTCCATAACTTCGCTGATTTTTGTAGCAGTCATATAATTTTTGAAACCGTGTAAAGCACCCTACCAAACCTTTACAAGGATGTAAGAAAACAATGTTATAATTTGTCTGACTTATCACTCATTTTGTCAGACAGGGTCACATATAGACAGAGGACTTCAGGGCCACTTGGCCCATTTTTATAAATGTCTGCTGAAGGGATTTCATTTATGAATTTGGAAATTGTTTCTTGATTTTGTATATTTTAATATATTTAGGCGGTAGTTTTTTGTGGGGAACTGTGTTTTAGAAAGGTAAAGTATGGTTGATGGTCCGATAATTGTTTCTTTAGAATACCTGATTTTGGTGTTATTGTAGGATCGGTTAATCTACAAAACAAGTTATCTATTAGAGTTCCATTATTATTTGAAAATCTTGTGGGGAGTGTAATATGGGAGTAAAAGCTATAAGATATTAATAAATAAATAAAAACCTCTTTTTAATTTATTTTAAGAAGGTTAACATTGAAATCACCAGCAATAATTATGTAAGATTTTGTTTTGTCAAAGGATGAGATAATTGGTGTGAATTCACCTTGAAACAGTACTGTTGATAATTTTCAATGAGGTCTCTTGGAGGTAGATAAATATTTCCAATTATAATACCTTTTAAGAGTCCATCTTCAGTTATTTTGATAAATCATCCTTCCCAGTGTTGAAACTGATTTAGAGGCAGGATCACATTAAAGTTGAATTTGTTGTTTAAATAAATGACCATCCTGCCTTTATTGCTACCTGTTTTGCCTTGTGTGATGCAATGGTATCTCACAACTTGTAAGTGTGATAAATCATCGTTATCGGAAAGCCAGCTTTTCTGAAAATATATTAAACTAAATTTAAATTTTATTTGGTTAAGTTTCTCTAAGAAAGCTTCAATTTAGCATTTATAGGTTCTATTTTAGAACTTAGTATACTAAACTGTTCATTTTGTGTTTCTGCTAGTAGTTTAAAATTGTCAAGATCATAATATGTGGAATGATATATTGGTTGAAAGTCGTCATTAGCTGCCTCATTTAGCTGTAATACATTAAATAAAGAATTCACTTCCTTGAAAACATGAAAATGATTCATTAGCTAATATCATTGAAATTAATAATTATGATTGAAACGTGCAGTAACGCCCGACTGTCCACTCAACAAAAAGCCTTATTTTATCATAGCAATAGGAAGTTAGTAATCTCCATGCTGTGTAGCATGTCACCGTATCTGTCATCATACAAGAAATGGATGTCTGTGCAACAAAAGTAATAAATATATAAGAAATATATATATATAAAAAAACATAATGAACAAGACGTGTCGTGACCGGATATATCCGAACCGGCCTTCTAAACAGGGAGCCTTCCTTCTCTTCTAAAAACATTGAGAATAAAAATATGACAGAACAAGAACTGCCTGTACAGCAGTATCAGAGTAATACACATGAGTACTCATACACACATTATGATTTGTAATTAGCAAAAGCAAAATAAATACAAAAAAAGAAGAAAAATACATGCTACAAAATAATGCCAAAATATTGGGACAATTTTGATGCATATATAACCCGAGTACATTTTTGAAAATAAATAAAATACCACCAGTTTTAATGACATAATCATACATTGAAGGAGAGCAGATCAATATAATTAACTGCCTGATATAATGTTGACTTAAGACAGTTTATCACATGAGTAAATATGTTGGTCAGACAAGTTAACCATTTCAAAAAAGATACAGAATTACAGCACATGTCATAACACTGAAAATTCAGTTATATGTAGTACACATAAACAGTGATACAAAAATGCATTGCAAACCCACTTTTTATAAACAACATTTATGTGAACTAAAGTCATATTGGCTTTGCAAATATAATATACGTTTACAACTCAATGCAAAAATAACTTACTGTTTTAAATGTCCATACTGAGTGAGTGCCCACAATGTTAATGATGCAGATTTCTAGTATTTGTGGAGATCAACCACTGCATTAACTTTGTGGAAGACAGCATTTTTATCCTCGATCAGTGTAATTCCATTTTATTGTCCTTCGGTTGTCTTAGAATGATCACTGGAGACGTATCCAAGTTATGTGAGTGGCCACAGAGTTAATGATGCACATTATTCATATTTGTGGAGATCAGTCATGGCACTCATTTTGTGGACGACGTTGTTTTTGTCCTTGATTAGTGCATTTCCATTAAATGTCCAGCATTCACTTATGTTGTTTTCTTTTTTCAGTTGTCTCGCTTGATAGACCATTTTTGAGCGCAGGGTTGTTATTAGTCCTCGTTAATGTAGATCTTTGATGTTTGCTTTGATTTTTCATCGTTCAGAGATTTCAGTGCAGTTCGTTGTTTGAAGACTACATCGTGCATTCTCTGGCTGCAGAAATGTATGATGACTTGTGGTCTAGCTTTGTTGTCTGAAGTTCGCCCAGTTCTGTGCTCTCTTTCTATGTTGCAGACATCAATGGGAGGAGAAATGTTCCTCCAGATCTTCCCCTTGATCACTTTTCAACTAGACCACTCACTCGTAGATTAGCGCTTTGATTATATTGTACATTTTGATCTATTTGTTATTCTCCAGGCTTTGAATCTTATTGTCCTTTTCCTCAAGCTGCGTTTGTAGTTTCTTTAATGTGGAGTGAAGTTCTTGGATTTGATCAGTTAAATCACCCGGAAACAGCACAGATTTCATCTTGTTTAAAACCGCCAAGTCATAGAAGAGATCTATTATCCTAAGTACCAGTTGATCATCAACACTGGGCCAGGAGCTTCTCTTTGTAGACTTAGGCATGTCTGTTGTCCAGTATTATGTAAGACAGACAGGGTATTGCATAAGATATGGAGGGCTGCCAGTCATTGATGTGCATTGAGTCAGCAAAGCGTATAAAAAAACAATGCGTTTGCCAATTTTCAATTCAAGTCCACTCACTTTCAAGAGCTTGTTACTTGTACACAAGCATCGTGGTTCAACTTGCAAGGCAGTAAGTCGATTCATTGTTTCCTGACCTGGACATGTTTTTAAAGGTTTATTAAATTACTAACTTAATTCTGTTTTTGATCAATTATGGAACTTTTGCGCTGCAAATCATATAAATGTCATTTATTGACTGAAAAAAGATTGTAACTATCACAAAATTGTAACACTACGTGTTTATTCTAAAAATAACTTGACACATTCATCCTCCTTGATGACTCGTTTGGCACCTTTGAAATTTCATTGGCGATTTATGACAAAAATATATTGTTATTAATAAAATATATTCAAAATTGCACAGCCTGCCAAGCTTTTCAAGTAAATAACTAAGTTATATTAATAGTAATTGGATTTTATTAATAAAAATAGGTGTAAATTAGGTTTAATAAGCAAAAATATGTAACAAATCTCAACAGACAGCACATCAGTCCCACTTTGTCTGAAAACGCACCCCCAAAACAAAACCTCGCTACTGATTTGCTGGTGATACTAATGTGGTGTTTGAATTTAAGATGAAACCACACGGTCCACCAACTTCACACCCACATTATTCCAGATAAAAACCTAAGCCTCTGTAATTATGGACCCCCAAAAGGGCATGTGGTGCCCTCTGCATTGTGAAACAACCCCACACAAACATTGTGGGGCCCCCTAGAGTCGGTATTGGAAAAACACAATACTATTTTTTATAACTTTCATAAAAGTCAATTATACATGTCAGGAAATTATAAAATGTAAGGCTGTGACAGAGTCTCAACATCAGAGTATCATCTTAATTATTCATAAGTCTTTATTGTGTTCAATTATTCATGAACATATGTAGAATATCTTTGTATATATTTGTCTTAATCATCAAATTGTATTGTACTGAATTATTAGTCAAAAAGTGCAATACTTTGTATTTAGTACAGTCTTAAAATAATGTTGTGACATTATTTCCTGATTTTTTCCAAGCCAACACTGTGGCTTTAATTCTGCCCACCAACATCTACAATGTTTCCCACTAGGTGTGTATGTTGATATAGTTGACCAGTGGACAAGGTTCAACTCGAACAAACAAAAGTATATGTATGAAGACAATTTGTGTTAAGTTTCCCGGTTGCTGAAATTTTAGTCATACACACTGTAATTCACAACTTTCATACATAATAATGGACAACTATGGAATATTCTGTACTGAATATTTGAAGTATATTTGATTTTGCATTATTGAATTGAGTCTTCCTTGGTTCAGGAAGAGAATCTCGAAAGTAACTATAACGGGACTAGTTTCAATGCTTAAGTAATTGCTCCCCTAACCTGTAGACATAACGGGAAGTCGCTATAGCAGGCCTAAACCCAATCGAACACCATCTAGACATCTTTGGGAAGCATTCAGCCACACAGCAATTAATGTGCTAAGACCATTCATACACAAATATCCACCACAGTCTATATTCATACCGCTGAGTGAACTGGAACAATATAGAGTGAACGAAGGTTCAAAACGGCAGCAACAGTATTTAAACACAGGTTCTCTCAGGTGAGAGTCTGATGCTCCAGTGAATGAGTCGTCACATTCAGGGTCAGTGACGGTTAGAATTATTTAGGTTTAGTGTTTCAATGAATATGCAGTTGACCAACCTCCTAGTCAACTTGTCACATGGTGTAGCCAGGAATTGTTTATTTAATTTGCACAGTGCATAAATTAAAAAACTTATAATTTGCAAGGTGCATAGCTAGCCTCACTTGGCAAACTTCCTAATAATAATTATGACCCCTGGCTTAAGAGGGTTATTCTGGGTAACAAAATTGAAAATGTCAAGGTTTCTTTAATGCATGTTTCCTTAGTTTGATGTTTTGAAGTACCCGTACTGTTTTGAAATTAATCTGTGTCATAGGGTGAGGTATATGTGAATAGTTTTTGTTATGCTATAAGTGCCATTGACTAGATTTATTCTGAAGAAAACTCTTTTCATTGTGTACGCATTGCTTATTTGGTTGTTGGAAAGAAAATAGTAGGTAAAATGTAATGTTCAGCCAAAAATTAACAGGAAAACAAGAGTTAAGAGACAAAAAGTACCAGATTATATATATTATTACTATTATTTTTTATAGATTATAAATTGCTTTACTTTTGTGTTAAAATATTTTGTGTTTGGAAGGTACATGTGCCAAATCAACATATTTTCAGGAAGTTTGAATAATTGCTGTCTCATGTTGGAATTTTTTAGATATACAAAAAACAATTAAAGTTGAATTATTATGATATTAGAGCAAAATAAAAGTAGATACCTATAAAACAAAGATTATTGCTAGTATCCCTGACAATAGATGGTAGCAATTTGGACATTGTATCATAATACCTATAGGGATAACAATGAAATACAGCCTGCTGAAATCAGTGTCGGAATTAACAAAATGTTTTCAATTTTTTTATAAATTCTCCCTTTCATATCTTTTGCATAGACAACCTATACCAATATGTCTACATATTTAGTTAATTTCAGACACGTGTGACTTGTAACCTTCTCAGTACATAGGCACTTGAAAATAGGTAAACAATAATGTCTGTGGTTTTGGGTGTTTACCCTATATTCACATTCAAGGGAATTACAGAAACAATTTACTTGTCTTTTTTTGCAGATGTGCTCAACTATAGCCACTTAACCATTTGGTATAATTTAAGTCAATTTTGAGACAATAACTATTTGACTATTGGTTGATTTGACGTGAAATGACCCATAAGCGCTCAGTATGCATTGTTTGATAACAATTAGAAAGGAGCACATTGTTAAGAACTGAGAAAGAATGGAATTCTGAAAGATGTGAATCCTGGTGAAAGTAGAAAAACTTGTGCTGAGAAAGTGACAATTTAGAAAGTTGAAATTTTGATAATATATATATATATATTAAAATGTGTTGTTTTCCTAGTGTTATTTTGTATTTATAAATTTATTTTTTGGCCAAGTAAGTTACTTTCTTTCCATTACTTTCCTCATTGTTACTTTTTCCTAGCAAGAACTGTTACTTTTTATCCATTACTTTTTCATGTCATTTTTGTCTTTTCAATTACTGTGTATTTAGCACATATTATAAAACTGATTAGGAAGCATTTGATAGCTTGTTGACATCTGAACAGAATTATATATATACTTACGAATCTGTGACTGTGTGTACTAGCAGGCCTTGACATTAAGGTTTTGTATGCACTGGCCTCGGGGGCCGGTTGATCTGATAAGTTACTGGTCAACTTGACGTAACCCTTTTCACTCTCTGGTGGAGAATAGGCCATCAACAACACTTTTCCACTAGACATGGTTTTGGGCAGTCATTTCCAGTTCTTTCCAATTCCATCCTGCTTTTATGATGTCTGCTTCTACCTCCCTGCACCAAGTGTTTCTTGGGATATTGAGATTTCTCTGGACTTCGATATATTGTTTAGTACAATGTAAGCTGCCCTTGCTTTTCCAGTTCTAGCTCTTACATCACTATCTGTTCCTCCATTTGTGTCCACTACACTTCCTAGATACGAGAATGACTACTTCGTCTAGAGCTTCTCCCTGTAGTACAATTGGGCTGTTGTTCTTGCCATTGATTCTCATGATCTTGGTTTTACCATTGTTCACTTTTAGTCCTAAGGTGGCTGCAGTTGTTTCTATTAATGATGTTTTTTCTTGCATTCGGTTTTGTGAAATCATCTAGTTTTCCCCATACAGTCCACTGTATGCCATTTTGACTTCCTAGTGTAGCTGTTCTCATGGTCCAGTCAATAGCCATCAGAAATATAAATGGTGATAGGATGCATCCCTGTCTCACACCTGTCTTTATATCGAACTTGTCTGTGGTACTCCCTTCATGCAGGACTCTGCAGGTCATTCCCTTGTATGTGCTTTTGATTATGGAGATGAACTTCTCTGGAATTCCGTAATGTCTCATCAACTTCCACATGGTGTCACCGTCTAGTCTGTCGAAAACTTTTTTAAAGTCTATAAAATTTATATATAATAATAATAATAAGATAACTTCTATTGCGCCGGAAACCAAGCTCAGAGGCGCATCAAAACAAAATGGTTGGTCAATCTCAAAATCCATAAGTAGTTTTCCAGTTGTCAACAGATGGGTCAAGGCACTAGGGAGCTACGGTGGGTAAGCAAGGTTGTAAAGATACGTTTTTAAATGACAACAGAATTTTGTAATATTTTCAACTGATCTAACACTAAGAGGAAGCATATTCCAAAGAGTTGGTGCAGCAACAAAAAAAGCCCTAGTTCCAATGTTAGTGTTGACTCTAGGAACAAAAAGTAGGTCAGAACTAGATGATCGAAGCTGGATAGGTTTTCTTACAGGAGTAAGCAATAAATGCAAATAAGAGGGTTGCTTATTGGACAGTGCCTGGTATGTAATGGTACAGATCTTAAATATTATACGATAGCATACAGGAAGCCAATGCAAAGACTTCAAAAGTGGTACAGAGCGAGAAAAATGAGGAGATCTTGTAACTACTCTTGCTAGACAATTTTGGACACGCTGAAGTTTTGTGATATCCTTGCTAGCGATATTATAAAGGAGGGAATTGCAATAGTCAAGTCTGCTGCTAACAAGCGCTGTTGCAATAGTCTTAGCAACAGAAAATGACATATACCGACGAATACAGCGAAGATCACGAATATGACAAAAACAGCAGCGACATGTTTGAGATATGTGTTGTCGGAAATTGAAGTTACTATCAAAGATCACTCCTAGATTCCGAACCGAGGTTGCTGGCGTGATATACTGATTCAAAATACGCGTAGGAAAAAAACCATCCAGTTTACAACGCTGCATTGGAGTACCAATAATGATCAATTCAGTTTTATTTGCATTTAATTTCAACTTGCTGTCAGTCATCCAGTGGAAGATATCTTGAAGGCAATCACTAAGTTGGTTAAGGGAGCGATTTGTATCCGGGGTAGCCAACGAAATGTGGATCTGAGTATCATCAGCATAAAGATGATGATCTAAGTTATGTCTTTGTATAACACAGCTTAGTGGCGTGGTGTAAAGAGTAAAAAGCAAAGGCCCAAGAACAGAACCCTGGGGAACACCAAATAAAGCCGGCAGTGCAGCTGAAAAGTTTGGTATCTATCAGTTAGATATGAAGAAAACCAGCTTAGAGCTGTGCCAGATATGCTGTACCACTTTAATAAGCGTTCAATGAGAATGCTGTGATCAGTCGTGTCAAACGCGGCAGAGAGATCTAGTAAGGTAAGTGCAGTCACTTTACCATTATTAATGTTCAAGTTAATGTCATTATGAACCTTTAAGAGGGCAGTCTCTGTTGAATGAAACTGCCTATATGCTGATTGTGACACATTAGTTAAGACATTTGTGCTAATGTGAGACCTTAGACGACTTGCTACAACTTTTTCTAGTATTTTGGAAATGAAGCTGAGATTAGATATAGGTCTATAACTGTTTAGGTCTTGTTTAGGCAGAGATGACTTCTTAAGAAGTGGTGTGACATGGGCATATTTAAAATCATCAGGAAAACAGCCAGAGCAAAGTGATGCATTTATAATATTTGTTATAGGTCCAATTAGTGTATTGAGACATGCTTTTAGCAGTATTGTTGGAAATGGATCAAGTGCACAAGATTTATTTGGGGAGGACATAATTATTTTCCTAACTTCATCAACTGTTGCAGGTTCAAATGATACAAGTTGAGAATTTACTTGTGGAAAGTCCACACTGACATTACTTATATTATGATGTGGGAAAGCAGAACGAATAATACTGATTTTATTCTTGAAGTGATTAGAGAACGAATCACATAGAGACTTAATTGACACATGATCAGGTAGCGATGGAGTAGGCCGTCTGTGTAGAATGTTATTGATGCAGTTCCATAACTGATGCGGATTATCAGACTTATTTATGACCATATTTGTAAAATAATCTGATTTAGCTTTAGCCATTTGTCTGTTACAGAGGTGACATTGCTTAGAATAGCGCGATCTATCTAATGACGAGCGTGATTTGCGCCATACGCGCTCTAAATAACGACGATGCCTTTTAGATAGTATAATTTCGGAAGTCATCCATGGAACCGGTGGCCTTTCTTTTTTATGCAAGTGAGTTCCATTCTATAGACTGCTCATTTATGATGCGGAAGGTTGTTATTATCTGGTCAATGCATGATCTTTCCTGTCAGAAGTCTGCCTGGTGGTCCCTCAGATTTGAGTCAACTTGTTGGCATTACCATTTTCAAGAATAGTAAACATTAATATATTTACTTGTAGCTGTACTTTTGTTAGTGTTTCCATTGGTTAGACTTAACATACATAGTTTAGTATATCAATACCAGTAGCAAATGGCAGCTGTGTATTGTCTATGAGTCACTATGGTCACTGCGATGAATCACACAAAGTCGTTGCTACGAACAAAAGCAACGTTTGACAATTTGTACAAGTGCCGTCCCAGTCAATACCTGTTCAAATCGACGTCAGTGCGGAATTCCTTTATAACACCATTCAGGGACTTTACGACCACTTTGCCGTTCCTTTAAAAGTCCAGCTAAAGGTTACGTGTAATACAGTGTACAGATGTTAGTTTGTAGAATACAGTGTAGAATACAGTGTAGCGATGGTTAGTCTGTAGATTTCTACTCCTCATATGCAATAGAGCGTTAACATCACGCACGGCTAACAAGCAGCAATAATAACAATAATCATTATTACACATATCTGCATATAAATATTGCTTACTATCAACATTTCCATTGATGATGCTTATATAGGCCTACAAAACCCAAATGTTATATAATAAACATAAGTTTCATTATGTCGATGTTCATTCGTAAAATAACCCAACACAAATTTCAGACGCTCATGTGTAATAGAACACATTTGGCATTACCATTTTCAAGAATAGTAAACATAAATATATTTACTGGTAGCTGTACTTTTGTTAACGTTTCCATTGATTGGACTTAACATACATATTTTTGTATACCAGTAGCAAGTGGCAGCTGTGTATCGTTGGTGAGTCACTAGTCACTGCGATGAGCCACACATGAGTCACACAAAGTCATTGCTGCGAACAAAAGCAACGTTTGACAATTTGTACAAGTGCCATCCCAGTCAATACCCATTCAAATCGGCGTCAGTGCAGATTTCTTTTATAACATCGTTCAGGGACTTTGCGGTTGAAAGTCCAACAATCGTTTATTTGCTTAGATTTTTTCATCTGTTGGGTCTTCTTTGCCAACGCTGCTCGTCGACGTGTTAAATTGACGTACATTGTCAGTCCATCGCCGCTTTCCCGCAGGCGATGTCTCGCACGAATGACCACATCGCACACGTGGGGAGTAGCAAATTTTATGATCACTGGTGGAAGTTGCGCGTCCGCACCTGGCTGTCGCCATCCAAGATGATGGCTGGTCACTACATCCGCGCTCACAATGGGAGGTGTGACTCCCATTGTTTTGTTGACAATAAACAGCAACTTGCCTGTGGTATCTTTCCCCTTGTCCGACTCGGGAATTCCGAAGAATCGTAGGTTTGATCTACGGGAATAGTGCTCCAATTAATCTAGATCAACCTCCATCGAGACAGTCTTGCATCTAGAGTAGCAACATGTTTATCCTTCTTGTCCAACCGCTCATTCAACTGAGTAACAGTTGCGGACAATGCATCTAACTTGTCAGTCAGACCCTTCGGCTAGAGCACGCTACATAGCTTATTAATGACTGCCACATTGCCTAAAAGATCCAAGAACTGTAGTAGCATAGCGTCTGTCTCCGATGTCACTTCGGTAACATCCGAGGCACTACCTCCTCTTCGTTTTGTCGGCATAATGCATTCCAAAACTGTGTCCAAACAATAAATCACTTACGTCTGAATCCTCTATCTCGCTCCCGAAACCTTCCATCCTTGCCTGTCTGGCTGGTCCTTCAGTTATTAGGTTTCCAGATTTGTCTTTTACTGCATTCGCTGTCTTGTGTTTGTCATTAATAAGTGTCTTGGTGATGTTGTAGACTTCTTTCATCCTTCCATTCCCGGCTGCTTTCTATGCTTCTGCGGCCAGGTTGTCTACCCACCTTCTATGATCTTGTTTCATGCTTTTTTTACGTCTTTGTCTCTTTGTTGATACTCATCCTTGTAGCTCTGCTTTATCCTTTACTTGTTCTATGTTGTTGTTTAGTTGTTTCCTGTCTTCTACCAGCTCCCATGACCCTTTGCTGATCCATGGTTGTTGTCCTCTCTTTTAGTAACCCAGTAATTCTTCAGCTGTTTCGTTGTAGGCCACCTCAAATTCTTGCCATTTTCCCTCAACAATGTCATTATCTGTTTCGTTGTAGTCCTGTAGTACATCATATCTGTTCCATAGCTTCAACGAGAATTGGATTTTTATGGTTGGTTTTTGTAGCTTGATTGTGTAGAATTTCTTTCTGTTCTCACTGGTCTTTTGCTTCCTCTTTAGCTTCAGCCTGTTCTCCGAGCGCACTAACTGGTGGTCACTCCCAATGTCTGCTCCCCTCAGCACTCTGGTGTCCATAACTGATGTTCTGTGCTGCCTGCTCACTAGTACATGGTCAATTTGGTTTTTGGTTCGCCCTCCTGAAGATGTCTATGTCTGCTTATGGATGAGTCGATGTGGAAATATGGTACCTGTTACCACAAGGTTGTTTAATCCATGAAGTAATTAGTCTTTCTCTATTTTTTTTTACCAATTCCATGGCTTCCCATTATGTCTTCATAGCCCTCATTGTCTTCTCCCAACTTTGGCATTTAGGTCCCTCATTACTTTTAGCATGTCATATTAATATATATATTATGTATATATTCAAATGTAGGATAGTCACAGTAAAAAACTTTAAATTTATAATTCTTTGTTTTTACAATATAAGTAAATTTAGGTGAATAATTGCAAAATATTATACTTATAGTGTACTCTTCAAAACAAAATTATGCTGTAACTTTATTTCTTGTGATTTATTTTGTGGTAGATAATTATAAGTTTACAACTTCATATTTACTCCTTTTCAAACAATATATCTTTTCTCTTTTATTATCTCATTATGTACAATTTCTTTCATATATTGTACGCATGACTATATTTTGATTTATTATTTGTCTAGGTTTGTTTTGTTCAGCTGTTGCTGTGAACAAAGCAAATCTAGACAAATAGTAAATAAAAAACATCACAGCTGCAGCATCACTTATGTCCCCCTGATGACCAAGTCAGTCAAGGGACTAAAAATATGTTTTGTAATATGTTTGAAATCAATTTATTGATTGATATTGATTGATTATTGTCTTACAAATGTATTTTCCTAGACAAAACTTTTTGTGAGTTTTTCCTGTGTCTTTATTTCCGCCCACCATGTGTCTGCTTAGTTTTCACCATTCACCACTGAATGCTTGGATAATACATTTTACATTAGTCCAGCAGTCAAACACCCTTTTGAAGGTGTACTGTGCATTAGGATTCACACAATGTTTTTTTTTTTGCATTTTTTTGATCTTCTAACCTTTTAGATCAATAATCTGACTGATGTCACCCAGGGACCCTTGAGCGTTTTGGTATAAAACAAATTTATATGCAAATTAGTTATCGCTATTAAAATGTGTACCACTTTTCTGCATATCTCGAATTGTAACATTGAAATAAAATTATGTGTACAAACGCATGTTTTCAGGATATCCGTACAAACACCCTCATCACCCCATCACAGCTAGACCTGTTGTAGAACTGCCAAGTGGTGCAATACGCGTGACTCCAAGGTAAAACAATGTCACCTTCAAATGATGAATTTTTGAAATTGTGCGCTTCTGCAAACATCTTAAAATTACAATTATTGCATATCTAATTTCTTTGATTACAAAATAGCCACATATATATATATATATATATTTAGAAAGATTCTTGCAATACCGCGAACGCATAAAGTTACAATGACTCTGTGCATGTACTTCATTTTATGGATACATAATATGCACTCTGATAGGTCAATTTCTTCCCGTCAGAACGAGATATAACTTGGAGGTGTCAGTTGAAGGAGTTTGCGTGGAGCGAAGATCAAACAGTATCACCATCAAGTGATAAATGTTTGGAATTGCGCCATCCCGCAAATGTTATACAATATCAGATGTGAATTATATCTACGTTACCTATATACTCATGGCCATGTCATATACCACTGAATAGCCTACTGTCTCCCCGTAAATATGGGATACGATGGGGGCTATCAAGTGGTGTAGTGTGTGTGTTGAGTGAAGGTCAAACAAGGTGACGTTTTGTTTGCTAAATATTTTGATAATGACCATTTACGTTTTTCCTTTTGTTTGTTATGGCCCAGTCACACAGAAGGAATTTTATCAATTGGATTTTTTTCAAATGTAATAGTGTTAATAAACAAAACAATAAAATAATAAACATGTTCATAGTCAAGTTTAAAAACTGTTAAATGAATCTCTAAATTTTGGATGAAATTGTAAGGTTTAAATAAATTATTTAAATTGCCAACACTAATCTTGTTAACATGTGTGCAGGATGGTAGTTATCAATACTATTTAAATAAGCCAAGAGATTCACAAATCACATACAATCAACTTATGAAATAATTACATTTAATTGAACATTACTCTTACAAAATGTTCAAGCATTACCCATTTTACAGACATGTTTTTTAATGTCTATATATATTTATACCCTGCTGATGCTTAAGGCAGAACTCTGAGCTCATTTGCTATATGAATTACACAAGACTTAGAGTAATTGTTGGTGAAGGTCATCATTACGAACAGGAATTAAATCACATATCGATCGATGAGATATAGACAAACATACTCATCGAATCTTCCTTTGTGTTGAAAAACAAAGACTATCATTGAACAAAACATTTAAAGGCATCTTTGCCTCACATTGTATAATTACTATTTTAACGTATACAAAAATAATCATTTATGCCCTGCTGATGCTCAATGGCAGAACCCTGAGCTTGTTTGCTATACAAATTAAACGAGAGTGGATGTAGTTGATAAAGGTCATTTAATAATTGTACCAACAGGAATTAAATCACATACACCAAATGATGAGATAAAACAAAGCAAATCATACTTTCATTGAGTACTACACAAACAATTGTTAAATGACAGTCAGATTAGCAAAGGTGGGGGCGGTCATTTCCCCCACCCGCCTCCAGCAGTAGGGGCCCTTCCAGTGTTATACTGCCTAATTGCATATATATTGATGTCACCTTTTTATATGTTAAAGCTTTTGTACAGAAGGGCTTTTGATCGTTTTCTAGGATGGAGGGCTTTTACCTTATGACCAGCATCTCATCCCACAAGGTCTCTTGACGGGAGGGCTTTTGACAAAGAGGCTTTAGACTGGGAGGTCTTTTGACTATCTCGATATATGCAGATGATCTACTTCATGTAGCTCCTTCTGCCAAAGGACATCAAACAATACTTGACATATGTATGATAAATTAATGTTACATATATGGATGTGAACATAACATTCAATATAATGTCAATAAATCCCTGGTCACGTACTAGCTTTGACTCAAGAAATGCAATTTTTTTTAGGGAAATGACCTTTGGAGAAAAGAAGTTAAAAAACTTTGCCACCTCATGTAAATATCTTGGACATGTCATTTATAACATTAGTCTTATCGGATGAGGCTGACATTCAAGCCAAAGTGAGACTTCTGTATGCTAAGAGTAACATGTGTCAAAGATTTTACTTTTGCTTAACAGCGATTCTATTTTAGTAATTCATAATATTTTTTATTTGCATGTGTGTTTTATCATAGAAAAGCAAATAGCAATTTGCCACAACTACAAAAATGCTCATCCTTCGGATGGTGCTTCATTCACACAGACACAAAAAGACAGTTGCCCTGAGAGTTTTTAAATTATGTTCATCTTAACGTAATTCACAATGCATGTTTCTTATAACGTGCTCAACTGATCGGATGACCAATCGCCTGGATTGGAACCACCTTTACTAATCCATTTAGGTCCGTCTAACATCCGGTACAAACCTAAAATCACAAAACCTGTAATCAATGGGGAATTTTGAAAAGATATAATTTATTATAAGTGTTACTTTTCTTCCAAGATATAAAAAATTAGTCCCTGGAAGTTTGGCATGCTAGGTTACAAGACATCTAGGATGAATACGTTAACATACATGCATGAACATGTGCACACACTAGTTCGATTATAGACTGTCTATGAGAGGTAGTGCTAGCCACATATTTGATGGTATACCATGTTTGATACTGCTAATATGAACTTGTGCAGGGCCTACATGTGTCATCAGAAAGGCTAGATTTAATTTAATGACTAGGATTGGCAAGAGTCAGTGAATCCCATTATACAGATTACAGAACAATGCAATTAGCAACATGTGCTGTGTAACTGTCAAAATTGCGGCTTCAGTGGATCTTACCTTGAGCTTGGTTTCCAAGGATTTAGGCGCAATAGAAGTGATCTTATTATTATTATATTTTTTAAATTTACTATTTTTATCTATGTATTTATTATTTTGATTTCTGAACAAAAAACTACTATTATATTATTATAGGCTGTAAAAATGTGGATCCTCCTCTCTCCCCGTCTCCCCGTCTCCCCGTCTCCCCCTCTCCCCTCCCTCCCTCCATCCCTCTCTCTCTCTCTCTCTCTCTCCCAAATACATTTTCCAAATTTATTAATAAAAAATATGGAGCAAATAAAACATATGTGACCTGCAACAGTGAACAGGTGTCATATGAAGTATAAACCTATTCTGCATTCGAGCCAAAATAGCTGTCTAGTCATATCCCATCAATTTTCTGATTTTGGCAGAAATGTATAGTCTCATCTTTCAATGTTCAGCTTATTTTCCTCTACAAATAATCCTAAACTCATAAAATACTACATGTAATACTGACATTGAACATTGATTTTGCACATAGCTGATTTTTTGTAATCTGTTTTTCTCAAAACTTTAAAAAAGTTTACTTAATTTTGAACAATCATTAAAATACTGAAGATATTTCAACAAACTAGGTATAATTTTAAAACTTACAATTAGTGGAATAAAAAATATATATTTCACAATTGTGCAACTTAATACCTACCTCCAGATTGGGAAGGACTGTTATTGTGTAATGCTGATAATGGTTCAGCATTGGTAAAAAGTAAAGCAGATTAGTTTTCCCACATGACATTTTGCACTGCTTCGTGTATCTCCTGAAAACAAATTAATACACACTTACCTGACTTTTCTTCTTAAATTTTCTTGGTCACTATTACACAGAAATCTCATATGGACACAGCAGGATTTCACACAGGCAATTCAAACAGACATACATGTGCTTCCAGCATGGTGCTAGAAACCTCAGTGACCAGAGACAGTGACCACATCCATCAAACATGGGTGCAGACTAGAAGAATCAGGTGGCAGACAGACTATTGTGTCACAACCTGTCAACTTGGAGACAGCTATTGTTAGCAGAATAATGTGTGTTAGGTCTGTGTACATTTTGTGGACCAATGTCCCAAAAAGTGATTGAAAGTTGATTAAAATTATGTCATTTGTTACTCAAAAACATGAATTTTAATTTAGGGTATATATATATATATACATATACATATTTAAACTTTGGAGTTAATTAGCCCTTATGCAAAAAAACTAGCATTCTATAGTTTTTTCTATAGAATTCTATAGTAATCTATAATACTCTATATAATTCTATAGGATATATGCTATATGAAACCAGGGCTGGGTCCAATTACACAAAATCATATCAATTAAAATTACTTTTTGTTTCAATTACAATTACACTTCAACAATTTAGAGATCAATTACAATACTAAGTTTTCAATTACAAATGCATTAATGGGACCTACCAAAAAGTGTATCAATGATATGGCATGCACCGGTATGTCGGGTCGACCAGGTCAATCATGAAATATAATTAATTGAACAACTAATGATCTCACTTTTGAATTAAATTAATAAAAATCATAAAAACAAATTAAATTGGAATAAATTTAGCCAATAAGTGAGGTACAAAGATAATTTAACGGAATTTAAAGCGTTCGCACGTTGATGACATTGAAGCCACAAAGCCTTCACTTCAACTTCAAGGGGCATACTTTCCAATCAGAAACCTCTAGTTCATAACCACAGTTGCAAGTAATTAAACAAGCCAGAAAATCCACAAGAAAAGGCTTTTGTTGCTCTCATAGGAAACTGCAAATTGAGCACTAAGAACTGTCAGAATCTGCTTCTGAGGAAGTGCTATGACTCGGACAGCCTCTAGACCCTTTTTAGCCAGCTTGCAGCCAGGCCAAAGAAGAAAGGGGATATTGAACCTTGCACAGTGACAGGTGCTAATCCACCCTCTGAGCAGACAGTAGTCTTGGACAATGCCAGCTAGCAAATTTTTTTTGCTAAGGTATATAAATCTGCTTGGTGTCTATTATTTAAATAAAAAATAAAAAATGAATGGCTCCTCCTTGTTGCTGGCTGTAGTATTTTGTCCAGTCCACTTACTTGTTCATAAACCCAGTACCCATAAAATGTGATTTTTGACATTTGAAAAAAACATTTTGGCGTGAACTGAATGCAATAAATTAGGCACATTAGGAGGTTAGGTGGTAGAAAGTTTTGCCAGTGAAATGACACATATTTGGAAGAGTGATTTTTTTGTCATTTATTTTTAATGCAATTTTTGCATGGATTGACACATTGGGAGAAAATAACTCATTTTGTATGTTTGCTGCTACCATGTCGGAGCAATATTAACATGATACCACCTGGCGGATTATTTGTAAAACAGCCATAATTTATGAACAGCTCATCCTACATCAATGTATAGTGCTTCTAAAGATACAAAATGAGGAGTAGCAACTTTTATGTTATGTATTTTGTGCGTAAATGCAACCAAATTGATGTTATTTGAAAAAAAACTGCCACATATTGTAATGCCTATGTTTGTTTCTCTTTGAGAAACGTAAAAAACATATACTTTTGGATAGTGTATTGCTTGAGTTTGTTCTGCTTATATATTGTGTCATAGCATGTTTTGCATATTAAATATGCAAACCAAATAAAAGTTGGAACAATCTACATCAGAAACAAAGCCACTCATCTAGTTGGCAAATGAGTGGATCAGTGCTCCACCATCGATGACAAAACATTGTAAAAGTCTGACCACACACAAGTGAAATTTGTAATGGTTTCGAGCAGGGCTGGGTCCAATTACATAATTGTAATTGATTCTGGTTTTGAAATTATTCTATAATTGTAATTGATTACTTTGTGTAATTGAAAGAATTACATAAATTACAATCAATGACAGTCATTTACAGAGTTTTGTGACATCACAAAAACTACGTAAAAACAGCTTTCCCACATATTTTTTCAATCTACCCAATGCCTAAATTGTGACACCAAATTCACCAAATAGTACTAGTTACCCTGGCAGTGTCCAATATTACTACTGTTTGCTCAGAAGGTGCATTAACAACTGTCACTGTCCAAAGGTCAATATCCCCTTTGTTCTTTACCCAGGCTGCAAGGTACCACTGCTCAGTGACTGTACTGAACTGTTCTTAGCAGTTTGCACTGTCTCTTCTGAGATCAACAAAGACATTTTATTACCATTTCCTGGCTTAATTTAACAAGCCCAGGGAGTACAGTGTTTTAATTACTTGCAACTAGGGATATTAACTAGGAGTTTCTGATTGAAAAAGTATGCCCCTTCAAGGGAAGCCTTTGTCAGTTTGTGGCTTCAATATCATCAACATGCAAAAACTTTATATTTCATTATACAAAAATATCTTTGTACCTCACTTAGTTGCTTCTGCTTCTCCAACCTCCATCCATCTCATGACTGCAAATGCGAGTTCTCTCGGCACGGTGTCAAATACCTTCTTCAAATCTACAAAACCGAATGCAACATCCTTTTTAAGTTCTCTTGGCAGGGTGTCTGATGCCTTTTTTCAGATTTACAAAACCGAGTGCTACATCCTTTTTAAATTCTCTCTTCTTCTCGATAATTTGCAGCCAATCCATCATCTGTTCCTCTCCCTTTCCTAAATCCCAGCTGACTCTCTCCAATTTTGCTCTCCACTGTAAGCCTCACCCTAGCATCCAGTATCCTTTCCAACAATTTCAGAGCTTGGCTCAGTAATGTGATGCCTCTGTATCTCCCTGGCTCATGGATGTCCCCTTTCCCCTTCCATATTGGCACAATCACTCCTCTTCGCCACTCTGCTGGTATCTCTCCTGCTGTGAAGCACACATTAAACAGCCTCGCCTGCCACTTGATTCCAACTAGTCTGTTTGCATTTACCATTTCCACTGAGAGTTCATCCACTCCTACAGCCTTTCCTGTTTTCATCTTCTTTACTGCTTTCTCCACCTCTTCTGTTATTGCCCTCACCTCCAACTCTCTCCTTACAGTATCAGGTATCTCTATCTCATATTCTTCCTCCGGATTTAGTAGTTTCTTGAAGTACACCTCCCAAACATCCAGCACTTGTTTTGCTCCAGTGACCAGTGTCCCGTAGCTTCTCTTCATTGCTGATGTTCGTATAAGTATCTTTGCTGTCTCTGTCTCTATCCCTGGACGTTTGAAGATTAGTTTTTCCCTCCATCTTCTTCAATCCTATCATATAATTCCTGCTGTTTTTCATCTCTTGCTTTAGCAACTGCCTTATTTGCTGCCTTCTTCTCTCGGTACTTCTGCTTCAACCTTGTCTTTTCTTCATCACCCGCTTCTTTCAAACACTTCAGTGCCTCCTTTTTTTCTCATATTGCTTGTTCAACTTCCTGGTTCCACCACCACTGTTCTTTCGACTTTGTGTGGGATTTCCTGATGTTCGGCCACATATCTCCACAGCTGTTCTAACAAAGCCATCCTTAAGTGCTTTCCACTCTGATTCCACATCCTCCCTTTGTTCTTGGGAGTAGCCAGAACTTCCTTTCTACTTCAGTTTTGTATTGGGCCATCACATCTCCTTCACTTTTTTACCATTTGATTACCTGTCTTTGTTTCCCCCTTCTCTGTTTGCCTCTTCCTATCCACATTTCATAAACCAATGGATTATGTTGGCTCGTTATGTGCTCTCCTGCCAGAACTTTGCAGTCCCTAACCTTGTTCAACTGACTGCTTGTAACAATCAGCAGATCTATCTCTGTTCTGTTGTTTCCCCTTCTGTATGTGATCTTGTGTGATTCCTTCTTCTGAGAGAAGGAGTTTACCACTACTAGCTGATTTCTTCCTAGCATCTCGACCAGATCTTGTCCCTCTCTGTTTCTCGTTCCATATCCGTACTTTCCTAAGGTCTCATCACTGTTCTGTCTCTTTCCTACATGTGCATTTAGATCACCTGCCACAACCAACATTGTCTCTGGCTCCACATGCCCAATAACTTCTTCCAGGTTGTTTCGGAATGCATCCTTGTCTTCTTGAGTTCTCCCTGACTGTGGTGCATAGCCCGATAGTATGCACATCATCTCTCCTCCAACTAACATCCACACTGCAATTATCCTGCCTTCTCATCGTTCCACCCTGATGACTTCCTTGCTGTATTCCTCCTTCATAATCATAATCATCAACTATTTGCAGAAGACAAATGAGCCAGCTCATTTGTCTTCTGCAAATAGTTGATGATGCCAGACATTGTCTTGATCATTTCCAAACCTCTTTATTTGTCACATGGTTGCTGCAAGTGAATGCCCAAGATCTTTGGTGTCGAATGGGTTAGTTTTAGTTTCTTGGCTTTCCCAAGCATACACATCACCAGTAAGTGTAGGACCTCGTCAGGTACACGCAAGCACACAAACACCAGCAATAAGTGTAGGACCTTGTGAGGTACACACAAGCACACAAACACCATCAATAAGTGTAGGACCTTGTGAGGCACACATTAGCACACACCACCTGTAAGTATAGGACCTCGTGAGGCATACATAAAAACACACACTAGTAAATGTAGGACCTCATGAGTCACACACACAGTGTCACACACCAGGTAAATGTAGTACTTGTGAGGCACGCACGCAACCACACACCACTTGTAAGTGTAGGACCTCGCAAGGCACACACAAGCACACACACCACTGGTAAGTGTGCCCACAGTGCCACAGTTAGCTATTATTTTACCATCGTGTTTTAGTTATCTTGTCAGAATATTTTTCTGGCCTAACGATAATATGCACACGCATGTATACTGGTGTCATTGTTTATATGGAATCTTTGTTAGTATGCTATTGGAATGGCAGGTACATCTTGTTTATATAATTATAATAAACAAGAATTCATGTAGAAATTATAAAGATGAAAGATAATATGCAAACACATAATCAAAATGTGTTTGTAGCAGTTAATTTATATATTAATACACTAATTTCTGAGTCTTGTAGTTATTTAAAGTAATTTACTTGTGACATGGGCGATATAATGTTCAGCCTTTCTCCTTTGCCACCTATTGGACAAATACGGAAACTGCACAGTGGTGTACCATAACTTCCATGCAAAGGACGCAACTATTGGCTTGACTCGGCAAAGACACATCAACAAGCTGTAACTGGCATATTGACAGACGATGTCAACCATCCAGGATTTGTTGTACAATTAACTAATTAGCCACGGTGGTTCTTTACAAGGTGTCTGAGGGTGGTGTGGGGTGTACAGCTGTGGTGTACCAACATGTGTCTAGAAGTAATGTGGGGTGTACTAACAAGTGCCTGGGAGTGGTGTTGGGTGTACTAACAGGTGTCTAGGAATTATGTGAGGTATACCAATAGATGTCTGTGAGTGGTATGGAGTGTACCAAAAGGTGTCTTCTGAGGGTGGTGTGTGGTATACCAACAGGTGTCTGAGGGTGGTGTAGGGTGTCTGGCTGTGATGTACCAACAAATGTCTGAGGATGGTATGGTGTGTGTGTCTGTGATGTACCAATGGCAATTATCTGAGGGTGGTGTGGTGTGATGTGGTGTGGTGTGTGTGGCTGTGATGTACCAATGGCAGGTGTCTGAGGATGGTTTGGTCTGTGTGTGGCTATGATGTACCAGTAGCAGGTGTCTGAGGGTGTTGTTGTGTGTGTCTCTAGTGTACCAGTGGCAGGTGTCCGATGGTGGTGTGTTTTGTTTTAGCCGTTTGTGAGTCAAACACTGTCAATATGTTGATGGTTCTTTGTATGCAAATATAACTTTGGAATCATACCTTGCTTGAGGACTGAAATCGAGAGTGCACAGATATTAACATTGGTACCAAAGACAAATACTCTGATATATAGAAATGCCAGTACATTAGACAATCATGAATACTGTTGGATGATTGTTCTGTGATGTGACAAAGTCAAAAGTGTTTATTCAATCAAATCAAACAAGTTAGATGTTGGTTGGGTTTGCTTATCCATTTCCGGACGTTGCAGCCTTGGTGGATTGACTATAGACAGCTCTTTTGTTTGCCAGTCTCCCCACTCGCCAGACGTCTGCTCCCAACCATTCTTCAATGTCCTTCTCACATTGTCTCCTAGGTCTTTCTCTGCTTCTGCTGCCTTCCACTTTTCCTTCCATTATTAGTCTCTCTAGAGATTGATGCCGTTTCACATGGCCAAAAAAACTTAGTTTTTGTTTCTTTACAAGTCCGGAAACCAGCTTGTGTTTTGTTGACTTCTCATTCTAATTTTGTTGTGATTCTATTCATTATGATTTTAAGCATATTTTGCTCGCATGGCTGATGAGGGATATAGTCCTGTGGTTTGAGCTTCTTGTATGTCACCTTTTTTGGTATTGGTATAAGGATGGCTCGTTACCAGTCCATGGGCCATGTTCCACTTTTCCATATTTTCTTGCATAATGTGTGATAGATATCCACGCCTGCTTCGCCACTTGCTCTTATTACCACCACTGCAGTGATGTCATCAGTGCCAGGTGATTTTCCGTCTTTTAGACTTTGTATTGCCCACTCCACGTCTGAACGCAAAGGCTCAAGTTCATCTTCTGGTTCTGTCCACTCCCTGCCATCGTCCATATCTACCTCTTCTGTTTCTTCTTTCTTAAACATGTTTTCACAATATTGCTTCCATCTTTCAAGTATGTCATTGCTTTCTGGCAGAGTCATGCCCGTTTCATCTTTAATAACGCCAAGTCTAGGCTTGATTTCCTCGAACATACTGCGACTACCGTTCCTTCTCATACATAGTTCTATCTTTTCACATTTCTTCTCTAGGTATTTCTTCTTGTCGTCCTTACACATTCGTTTAATCATGTAGCACTTCTCTCTGTATTTCTCATGATAATTCTCACTCATCTCTTTGTTCTTTTTTAACTCTTTCCTTTCTTCAATCATCTGCAGTGTGTCTGCTTATCCATGGTTGTTTCTGCCTCTTCTTTCAGAGACTGTCTGTAATACTTCAAAACGGTTCATAACCTTTACTCGGTATCCTTCTGTGATATCACTGACTTCATACCTCACTATCTCTTTCCCTCTCTTCATCTTTCTTAATTTTATCCCAATCTTGGCGCTTAGCAATTCATGGTCAGAACCACAATCGGCTCCCGGTAATGTCTTTGCATTAAATACAGACGTCCTTCATCATTTTGGTATCAGTATAAAGTCAATTTGATTTCTGTTCCGACCATCTGGTGTTGTCCAAATGTACAATCTTCTTTGATGTTGTTTGAAGAAAGTATTAGTGATAATCAGTTCATTCTTTATGATAAACTCAACAAGTCTATCTCCTCTCCCATTTCACTCGCCTAGTCTATATTTCCATTCTCTTCTTCATTTTGACAACTGCCAACTTTTGCATTGAAATCGCCCGTCAGTACTACCATGTCTCTCCTGTTTTCCTCGTCGACTGTTCGTTGCAGTGTATCATAAAACGTTTCTATTACATCGTCATCTGCAGTGCTCGTTGGTGCATAAATTTGAATACATGTTAAAGGAAATAAAAACAAGGCATTAGCTAAAATCCGTTTTTCATGTGTACACAAAGTTTAACATTGTATGTAACATTCGAGAACATTAAAAAAATACAGAAAAATACATTTGTAGCATAAATTCGATTTTAAACCCGTCTGTGTAGCGATTCCCGTGGAAAATAAAAATTTAATGAGGTAGGCGATTACGTGGTATCGTGATGTCACGTATGACTCGCACTCGCATCAGGCCGACCCTTTCCATTCTTTCAGAGCATGTTTACAAGGATAGCTTTTGGATCTAAACGAGCGTCAGAATGAGTTATTGTGCAATATTCCGATGTAATACAAACACTAGTCATCATAGATGAACAAGCAGTTATCTTATGGTTCCACGTGAATCCAATTTTATTCAAAACAATGAATGCGAATGAGCCTACAAGTCGACTAGGTTTTGCCGAGCTTGGGCTCGTTTTCAGAATAATTATCGAATGCAACCAACGTGAGATAATCTACACCAATATACATACATAGCAAACATATATTGTATCCAGCTACAGAAAGTAACATGTATAATCTCATAATATTACTAGAATATCGATGTATGAAGGAGGAGTTGTACAATTTATCATAACTTAAATCAGTCAGTGAATTTCTGTCGGTGCCGCTAGCTCAGTTGGTAAACGCGTTGGTTTCTTGTCATTTGTTTTGCAATCGGGCGACGCCGGTTCAATCCTGACACCAAACCATTAATTTTCTTTACTCTTTGTTTTGTTTATGTTTTCACGAAGTAATATAAACCAAATCATTTTGTATACTACGATGCACTGTTTGTAAATATTTGTTTATTTTTGTAGTAATTATTTATTCGCCACAAAAATAAAACTTGTAATTATATATAACGATGTTTCTAAATTTTATTTATCCAGACTGATCACAATTTGTTTTCACATATATAATTACAGTATATTACCGTACTATATATATATATATATATATATATACCTTGCTTGAGGACTGAAATCGAGAGTGCACAGATATTAACATTGGTACCAAAGACAAATACTCTGATATATAGAAATGCCAGTACATTAGACAATCATGAATACTGTTGGATGATTGTTCTGTGATGTGACAAAGTCAAGTGTTTATTCAATCAAATCAAACAAGTTAGATGTTGGTTGGGTTTGCTTATCCATTTCCGGACGTTGCAGCCTTGGTGGATTGACTATAGACAGCTCTTTTGTTTGCCAGTCTCCCCACTCGCCAGACGTCTGCTCCCAACCATTCTTCAATGTCCTTCTCACATTGTCTCCTAGGTCTTTCTCTGCTTCTGCTGCCTTCCACTTTTCCTTCCATTATTAGTCTCTCTAGAGATTGATGCCGTTTCACATGGCCAAAAAAACTTAGTTTTTGTTTCTTTACAAGTCCGGAAACCAGCTTGTGTTTTGTTGACTTCTCATTCTAATTTTGTTGTGATTCTATTCATTATGATTTTAAGCATATTTTGCTCGCATGGCTGATGAGGGATATAGTCCTGTGGTTTGAGCTTCTTGTATGTCACCTTTTTTGGTATTGGTATAAGGATGGCTCGTTACCAGTCCATGGGCCATGTTCCACTTTTCCATATTTTCTTGCATAATGTGTGATAGATATCCACGCCTGCTTCGCCACTTGCTCTTATTACCACCACTGCAGTGATGTCATCAGTGCCAGGTGATTTTCCGTCTTTTAGACTTTGTATTGCCCACTCCACGTCTGAACGCAAAGGCTCAAGTTCATCTTCTGGTTCTGTCCACTCCCTGCCATCGTCCATATCTACCTCTTCTGTTTCTTCTTTCTTAAACATGTTTTCACAATATTGCTTCCATCTTTCAAGTATGTCATTGCTTTCTGGCAGAGTCATGCCCGTTTCATCTTTAATAACGCCAAGTCTAGGCTTGATTTCCTCGAACATACTGCGACTACCGTTCCTTCTCATACATAGTTCTATCTTTTCACATTTCTTCTCTAGGTATTTCTTCTTGTCGTCCTTACACATTCGTTTAATCATGTAGCACTTCTCTCTGTATTTCTCATGATAATTCTCACTCATTTCTTTGTTCTTCTTTAACTCTTTCCTTTCTTCAATCATCTGCAGTGTGTCTGCTTATCCATGGTTGTTTCTGCCTCTTCTTTCAGAGACTGTCTGTAATACTTCAAAACGGTTCATAACCTTTACTCGGTATCCTTCTGTGATATCACAGTGATATATACAATTTATTAATTGTATATATATATATATATATACAATTAATAAATTATACATCCATCACATTATATTTGTTTGGCTAAATAAAATTTAGAAACATCGTTATATAATTCCTATATTTTAATTTTGTGGCGAATAAATAATTACTACAAAAATATTTATAAAGAGTGCATCATAGTATAACAATTATTTGGTTTATATTACTTTGTGAAAACATAAACGAAAAAAGTGTAAAGAAAATTAATGGTTTGGTGTCAGGATTGAACCGGCGTCGCCCGATTACAAAATAAATGACAAGAAACCAACGCGTCTACCAACTGAGCTAGCGACTGATTTAAGTTGTTATGATAAATTGTACAACTCCTTCATACATCGATATTCTAATGATATTATGAGATTATACATGTTACTTTCTGTAGCTGGATACAATATATGTTTGCTATGTCTGTTTATTGGTGTAGATTATCTCCCATTGGTTGCATTAGATATAATTATTCTGAAAATGAGCCCAAGCATCCCGAAAAAGCGCACGAAAAATATGCATATTAAAAAATGTCCGGCTGCACAGCATAAAATGTGGAATTTCTAATTCATTGATTTTTTGGCTTGGTGGACATGGAAATAGATAGGATGTAATATAATATGAATTCAAGCAATATATGTTTTTATTCCCTTTAAATTTGTGTGTTTTGCTCGTATTTGTATGGTAATAATTCTGTCATTGACTTGATTGTATCCTAATAGTGCATTTTCAGTTTTCTTTGACAGAATGAACGCAACACCACTCATCCCTGGTTTAGTTGCTCCTGAATAGAGAGACTCCTCCTGAATCCGGGCGAAAGTGTCCTTGTCCGGCCAATCTGTGTTCCGCAATCCCTAATATATTTACCCCATATCTTTCTGCTTCTGATGTTACCATATGTAGTATCACTTGACTCGTTTTTCTGATGTTCCATGTTGCCACACAGATTTTCCCATTTAGCTTTTTGCTGCTGGTTTTACAGTTGGGCATACTACCGTCATCAGCTCTGACGTTACTTCCAACATCTCAAAGCTCTTCCCCAGTATGTGTCGTCCTATCCAGCCTGGGGGCTCACCACTAAGACTTCTCTTACTGTCTGTATTCTCCATCAAGGTTTCTTGGGCTAATACAGCGGTAGTTGCCCACTGCTTTCCGCTGGTTTGTGTATGGTTAACTCCATTATTCCTTGACTAAAAAGTCTTGTACTGCAGGACAGCGGGTCACCGGTCCTTCCACATGTGTCTTGGCTGGTACCTACAAATGATATACACATAGCATATTGGTGAAATGTTCGAAAGGAGAAACAGAAGTAAAAATACTTATAAAGTCATGCTTCTCCTTGGTCAACAATTTCTAGCATTTTAAAAAAATGATGTTAAGTTAATTAGTGATACAGACATAATTATATGTTTTGTTATGATGTCAACTGAATTGCTCCACCCGAAGTTATAATCCCAAATTAAAGATAACAACTAATACCTCTATTCTATGTATTGCAGATGTCTTCCATATATTTTGCTTGTATATATGGCACCCTCCAATAAGACATACTTTCTGTGTCAATGGTATGGAATGATCTGAACCTGGAGGTTATAAAAGGCCTTTTATATAGTGAACATGTTCTTTAGAAAGTTTCTATCTAGCTGCAATAACTTGTTCCTGCATGGAGAGTTCTAGGCTGCTACACTAGATTTGAACCTGTGACCACAGACATAACAAACATATAATAATAATCAACTTTGTGTAGAAAACCAATATATTCGTTATTTTTATGGGTACGAACAGTTGCCCAGTGACAGTTGCCCAGTGGTCAAATGAAAATGTGGACACTTGCTCACTTTACATACATGTAATAAAATCATGAAATGTAATAAATAAATTTGACATTAATATTGTTTAATATATTATTTATATTATTACATTCCTTAATTTAGGATTAAATTCTTTGTTAGATAATTGACATAGACCTGGAAAGTTGGCTTCCAGCAGCTCGTCGGCCATTCTCACCCCTCTGTGTGGACTCTGATAAACGCCCTATGCAAGGACCATGTCCTTGTTGACACCATGATCCTGCAAGATCAGAATGGTCAACCTCCACGTAAGCGGGTTAAGCATACAACACAGCAGCTTCAAACACGGCTTCGTACTTTGTGCAAAGACGTTGTTGCTGAGGACAAGGAGATGGGAGACTTCCTTCATTCTGTTGCCCACAGCATTAGACTTGCATGAATGTAAGAACATGAACTACGACCATATGAATGAATCTATTGTGAATGTTTTAGTGGCTGAGACATTCAGTGGTGAGACCACTGTTAGATTTCCCATTGGCGACCACGTTAACGTTTTGTCAGATTATAAGAAAACTGCACCTGACAAAAATCTGAAATTCATTCACAGCGACTGCTATCATGTCATTGATATACTGGTGAAATTTTGTCCAAATCACATACATCCAAAAAACGCATGCATACACGGTGCGCATTGATATTGACAAAAACAACCACATTTTTCTGCACCCACGTGTGCTATGTGAAAAAAAATTGCAAAAAATCACTCCGCCAACTCTTCCAGATATGCGTCAATTCACTTCCAATACATTCTTCCACATAACCTGGATATGCCTGGTTTAATGCACTCAGTTCACATAAAAAAGGGTCTCAAATTTAAAATATCACCATTTTCATGGGTCTATGTTTTACTTTAACACAACAGGATGTCTAACAGTGGTCTCACACCTAATAGAAATGGTGATCATGGAGAAACATGTATAATTTAGCCTATTAGTAAAGATACATGCATATCATGCAGACTGCCAAAAAATTAAAGAAATCCCTACACCTAATAATTTGCTATCAACTTCAGAAGTCACCACCCCTGCTGGTCAACACACACACAATAGCCAGTACTGTATGAATTTCTCTTTTACCTAGTGCTTTTATTTGACCCACACTGCCCATGACTGCTTGCACAGATAAACTTCTAGTACACCTTTTGAGATTGCTCAACATGTATTCTGTTAGAAAAGCATACAATGTCAGCTGTTATTCTTTAGTGAAATAAAAAAACAATTATGGTACTCTAAACCTATGTAAAATGTATATATTTCACTTTCAAATATAGACTGAAGAAAAGCCACAGTTCTCAACCTGTCAAATTGAATGCCATCACACAACCCAATTAGCAAGCTTGCTAAGAACAGTGGAACAATGCCTGTTGATCATTCTCAGAGCTCATTGGTTGACATTAGATGAAGGGCTAGACTGACCACAGCTTTCTGGCAGCTGTCACAAATTATGATGTTTCCTTGGCTTACCTTGGAGAACATGTAAGGATAGCCAAGTGTGAATGGTATGAATTGACAGCTCTGTGATCACTCTTTCATGTTACACAACTGTCAAATTGACCCCACCCCCATAAAAAATATGGTGTCCTGGTCATTGATATTGAGAATTTCAGACTGACAAGATGTCTGTGCTTTCCAGTAATGGTTTTGTGACATACATACAATAGTTTTCATTGGATTTGCTGTGCATTGAGTACAATGAAAGAAGCAAAAAGTAAGCGTCGCGGGCGAGTGCCGCCTTATTGTGGAATTAAGACTAACATTGGTGGTTTCAGAAGAGGCCATCCATATAACGAACCATGTGAGGCAGAAATCCCTGAAACACCTGACATTTGGTTGCCATGTTTGAACTAGGACGACTTTTCAAGAGTCGTGTAAGTCATTCCAGCCGGACTTTTAGCAGTGCCACACTTGGAAGGTCGACCGGGAAGTACCAAATTACTTCGTCCACAACCTGCCCGGTGTCCTGTTCCCACCGACACCTATCTGGAGACAGACAAGAGAAGATGCGCATGCAGTTTCCGAGATGCGGCTGTTGAATGTGGAGAAGAATGCTATGGTGTGGAATGACTGCATTCAGCTGCACACTGAGCAGAGCGACAAATATACACCTCATTTCTCTGTACTGAGGGAACACAAACTAGGCCTTGTATGGCAGCATCTCTGCACTGTGTGAATTGCCAATTCCAGTCCGGTATGTACAAGCTGTATAACGAAGTCGAAACTTGCAGCCGTGGCCAGAAAGGTGCAATGACACTCACTGCACTGCAGATCGGACTACAGGACTCAACCATTGCCAGCACGAAGATGCGTCACATCCTTGTATCAACAAATGTATGTACCTCAAGTCGCAGTGGTATGCAGAAGGCTGCCAACAAGACTGCTAGCATAACTTCGCTGCATACAAATTATGATTTGAAGCAGAAACGAGAAAAATGCATGACAAACAATTCGAAGTAAGAAAAAGAAGACGACGCCATCAGCAACTTCACCACCATTTTCAACAGAAGTTCAGGCTGTTGTGAAAAGGAGGTGTCGGAAAAAGAACACGACGGCACTGCGACACGGAGGAGACCATCCCTATTCATTGCATTCGAGAAAGTTAGCCGACCACAGCTATTCAAGCATAGAGTGAGTGGCAAAAAGAATGTATAGTCTGTGGTAAATTAAAAGTCACACAGTCAACGCAGAGAACAGTGCCGACACAATGGATTTATCTCCACCACACATGATCTGCTGGCTACATACCTGCGAACACAATGACATTATGACTGACACAACTGGTGATCTACATGCCACTCTTCAACTGACGACAGTCTGTTAACAGGGGTTAACAGACGCGAAAGCCGACAGCTACGACAACAATGACAATGATTGGTCAGCACGAAAAAAGTAAGTCTTACTTACCATTCCAATGGGGTGGACAATGCTAGCTCTAAAAGGCAATCTGCATATTCTCCGTGGCCAAAGCATTGTTTTGAATTGAGACAGTAACGTCTATTATTATTAACTCGACGTGGTTCAAGACTAATGTGTGCTGCTGTCGCACACAAAATTATTGTGACACCGGTGACTGGCGTCGAGCCCAGGGTCAGCATCTCTCATCCTGTGCTCTATCAAATAGCTTAAGCGCTGTGCCATAATCACTCTACTGTATCCACGCTTGAATCTACAATTGACAACTCCATATTTAAATGTTTACCCATTGTACACCCTTTCCACAACTGACACTGTCCATTTGTAGACAAAACCACATTTTTTTGAATTTTTTCCAATGTTAGCCAAAATATCGTCCATGCTCCAAAATGGCATCTAACATTTCTGTTGTCATGATGCTTAATAGAAATGGTGATTATGGAGAAACGTCTAATTTAGCCTGTTAGTAAAGATACATGCATATCAAGAGTTAAATTGAATGCATCATCGTCAAATTTGTTCCCTTAAAAAAACACGGGAAACGGTCCAAAAAGAAACACTTATCGAAAGAAGCCATTATAAAAATTAAGTATAAAGAAATGATGTGGAAGTCATATAGACGTACTGGAAATGACGAAGACTACAACATTTATAAAGAAGCACTAAACCAAGCTACAGCTGAAATTAGAAATTCAAAGAGAAGCTATGAACATAAATTAGCTTGTAATATAAAACATGACAGCAAGAGTTTTTATGCATATATTCGAAGCAAACAGAAAGTTCAGGATAAGGTCGGTCCTCTAGAAGATAGTGCTGGAAACGTAATATCAGAAGGATTCTTAATGGCAGAAGACCTGAATGAGTATTTTAGTTCAGTGTTTACCAGAGAAGACACTAGTTCACTGCCAGTACCAGAGGCTAAGTTCAAGGGGACAGAATCAGACTATTTAAGACAGTTAATTGTAACCCCAGAAATGGTAGCTAAGAAAATCAGGGCTATGAAGGATAATAAATCACCTGGAGTGGATGGTATTCCACCCAAACTACTATTGGAAATTGTAGAACAAATTAGCATACCGCTTGCAACAGTTTTCAACTTGTCATTAGAAGAGGGAGTGGTTCCTTTAGAATGGAAAGAAGCAAACATTATACCGTTATTCAAAAAAGGTTCGAGAAACAAGTCAAATAATTATAGACCAGTTAGTTTAACATCGGTGATTTGTAAACTATTAGAAAGATTAATTAAAGATCACATGGTGGATTTTCTTGTTAAACATAACTTGATAAACCCATCTCAACATGGGTTTCTAAAAGCGAGGTCATGCTTAACAAATATGTTATGTTTTTTGGAAGATATCACTAAGTGGGTAGATGATGGATCACCAGTAGATATCATCTACTTAGATTTTCAAAAAGCTTTTGACAAAGTTCCACATCAGAGATTACTGCTTAAACTAAAGGCCCATGGCATAGGAAATGGTATAATTAACTGGATAGAAAAATGGCTGATTGACAGAAGACAGCGGGTAGTTGTTGATGGGGAGGCTTCAAACTGGAAATAAGTTTTGAGTGGGGTTCCACAGGGATCAGTACTGGGGCCTATATTATTCTTAATATATATAAACGATTTGGACGATGATGTAGCTAGCAAGGTGTTGAAATTTGCAGATGATACAAAAGTGTTTAGAAGGATTAAAAGTGATGGAGATAGACAGCATTTACAGGATGATCTTGACAGGTTGATCAAATGGTCTGAAAAGTGGCAAATGTTGTTCAATTTTGGGAAATGTAAATGTCTTCACACAGGACATGGGAACGAATATGTAGAATATACAATGGGGGGAACTGTACTAAATACTACTGTAAAAGAAAAAGACTTAGGGCTGACAATTAGTGCTGACATGAAGGTTTCAGAGCAGTGTGGAATTGCAGCTTCAAAAGGAAATCAAATCCTTGGATTGATTAGGCGAAATATAGCATATAAAGAAAAAGAACTAATAATACCGCTGTACAAAACAATAGTTAGGCCTCATTTAGAATATTGTATACAAGCGTGGAGGCCATACCGCAAGAAGGACATAGATATGCTAGAAAGAGTACTGAGGGATCTTAGTTATGAAAAAAGCCTAAAAGAATGTCGTTTAACAACACTAGAGACCAGGAGATTGAGAGGAGATCAGATAGAAGTGTTTAAAATATTGAATGGTTATGAAAATATTGATAGAAATATGTTTTTTTCAGTTAAGAAAGATAGAAAGACTAGAGGACATGAAGTTACATTAGTAAAGGAACAGTGTAGATTAGACGTAAGAAAGTTTTCATTTTCATGATCTGATGATTGTGTGGGTGCTAGTAGTGTGAATTTGTTTTAAAATAAAATCGACACATACCTCAGAAGGGCTGGATATATGTAGATAAAAGGGTTGGACTCTCGATAAGCCAAAGGGCTTCCTTGTCCACCTGCCATCTAGAGTTAATTCTCTGGATGGCAATCTTGTTAAATCTTGTTAAAAATCATGCAGACTGCCAAAAAAAATTATGAAATTCCTACACCTAATAATTTGCTATCAACTTCAGAAGTCACCACCCCTGCTGGTCAACACACAATAGCCAGTACTGTATGAATTTCTCTTTTACCTAGTGCTTTTATTGACCCACAATGCCCATAACTGCTTGCACAGATAAACTTTTGGCGCACCCTTTGAAATTGCTCAAAATGTATTCTGTTAGAAAAGCATACAATGTCAGCTGTTATTCTTTAGTGAAATAAAAATAAAAAACAATTATGGTACTCTAAACCTATGTAAAATGTATATATTTCACTTTCAAATATAGACTGAAGAAAAGCCACACTTCTCAGCCTGTCAAATTGAATGCCTTTACACAACCCAATTAGCAAGCTTGCTAAGAACAATGTTGACCAGTCTCAAAGCTCATTTGGCTGACATTAGATGAAGGGTTAGCGTCACCACAGCTTTCTGACAGCTGTCACAAATTATGATGTTTCCTTGGCTTACCTTGGAGAACGTAAGGATAGCCAAGTGTGAATAGAATGGATTGACAGCTCTGTGATCACTCTTTGATGTTATCAGATCTCATTATATATCCCTTTCACGAAAGGATACCCAACTGTCAAATGACCCCACCCCCATAAAAAATCTGATGTCATGGTCATTGATGTTGAAAATTTCAGACTGACAAGACGTCTGTGCTTTCCACTAATGGTTTTGTGACATACATACAATAGTTTTCATTGGATTTACTGTGCATTGGGTACAATGAAAGAAGCAAAAAGTAAGCGTTGTGGGTGAGTGCCGCTTTATTGTGGAATTAAGACTAACGTTGGTGGTTCAGAAGAGGCCATCCATATCATGAACCATGCATCTAATGTTCAATTATAGTATACTAATTATTTTGAATAGATCACTTTTATTATTAAACTTGTAAAGTAACTTGTAAAACACTACAGAACCAAGAATTCAACCATAGGCTAAGTATATTTAAACTATAAGCATATTTTAATAAGTTTTGGCCCTGTCAGATTCAACTTAATAAAACCGTTATTATTATCGCTTACTTTCACCGGTCGGCAATGTTTAGTTTTTTTAATGTAGTCCTTTGTAACTATTACACTGTTAAATGATTAAGTTACAAAACATGCTGTCTGCGGGCTATTTTCTTTTGACCTTTTAGATTATTATTGGCCTTTTATATTATTACAATAAAACGGTATTTAAAACAGAATCATGGTGCAGTTGAGTTGTGAACTAAGGCATTGCCATTGAGTGAATTTTAATAAATATAAATAGTTCTCCCTCCCTTAACAGGCCTGTAAGTCTCAAATTAGTTACCAGAATTGGCCCAGGTTCAACATTTTCTAATTAAATAAGGTAGGCTTTATTGTTAAAATTGAGACTACTGATCTTGTAAATGTAATTTAGTTTTTGACTTATGCCTTAGCCTTAGCTCTGGGCTTGACATTCTTTACTATTTATTATCTATATGATATATAATTACATGGTTTTGCTGTATTAATTTCTACTGAATATCCTCATAGTCTAACATAATTATGTCACCATTATTCGTATTGAGTGTTTTCTGCTTGTCTTGCTCTGTTGCTGTAAGGGATAAAGATTTAGTTTTATGCAAACCATTGACATCTAATAATTTTAATGTGCTTTTTTCTAATCACACTAGAATACACCAATCTCCCACTCTATGCCAACATTGAAATTAGCAATAATTGTATTACTAGCAGATGTAAGTCTCAATCCTGGGCCAGCTGTTAGATGAAACATTCGGGTGGCCACTACAAACTTTCGATCTGTACGAGATAAAACAGCCTCCCTTTGTGATTTATTAATTTCAAAGAAAATAGACATTCTTGCTGTAATTGAGACCTGGCTCAGACCACATGATACACCTGCATGCATTGCTGACATTTCCCCTTCTGGTTACACCTTTCACCATAGACCATGTTTAGTCGGTCGGTCGTGGTGGTGGTGGTGTTGGCTTTCTAATATTATAGCAGTTCAAAGTCAAATTACATTTCAACCATGACTACTCTAGTTTTGAGTCCATCTATGCTGACATTTTTCAGATTCTTCTTTCTCTGCATACTTTGTTTGTATCTATCGCCCTTCAGGACATGTTGGAAAATCTGGCAACTATTCATTCAGAATTTTACATTCTTGCTGATTTTAATAATCTACATTTGGATATACCTTTTACAACTACAACTGTGTTTGATGATATTCTGGCATCCTTTGATTTGAAACAACATGTTACCTTTTCGACACATATACATGCCCATTGGCTTGACCTCTTGATAACCCGGTCATCTTTTAATAATGTATCCACGTACCTACTGTTTCAGATGGGGTATCAGACAACCATACTGTCCTTGCTAATGTTAACGTTTCTATAACCCCATTAGAGTCTAAATTCAAAGAGCCAATCAAATGATTGACATTACAGCTTTAATGGCTGATATCCTTAAATCTGACCTTATCAGAGATCCACAAAATATCTGTATACTATCTAAAAGGCATCGTCATTATTTAGAGCGTGTATGGCACAAATCGTGCCCCCCTTTAGACAGGTCACGCTATTCTAAACAATGTCACCTCTGTAACAGACAAATGGCCAAAGTTAAATCAGATTATTATACAAATATGTTCATAAATAAGTCTGATAACCTGCATCAGTTATGGAACTGATTATCATTCTATGTAGACGGCCTACTCCACCGCTACCTGATCATGTGTCAATTAACTCTCTATGTGATTCTTTCTCTAGTCACTTTAAGAATAAAATCAGTATTATTCGTTCTGCTTTCCCACGTCATACTTTAAGTAATGTCAGTGTGGACTTTCCACAAGTAAATTCTCTACTTGTATCATTTGAAACTGCAACCGTTGATGAAGTTAGGAAAATAATTATGTCCTCCCCAAATAAATTTTATGCACTTGATCCATTTCCAACAATACTGCTAAAAGCATGTCTCGATACACTAATTGGACCTATAACAAATATTATAAATGCATCACTTTGTTTTCCTGATGATTTCAAATACGCCCATGTCACACCACTTCTTAAGAAGTCATCTCTGCCTAAACAAGACCTAAACAGTTATAGACCTACTAACCTCAGCTTTATTTCCAAAATATTAGAAAAGATTGTAGCAAGGTGTCTAAGGTCTCACATTAGCACAAATGTCTTTAACTAATGTGACACTCAACATATAGACAGTTTCATTAAACAGAGACTGCCCTCTTAAAGGTTCATAATGACATTAACTTGAACATTAATAATGATAAAGTGACAGCACTTACCTTACTAGATCTCTCTGCCACTTTTGACACGATTGATCACAACATTCTCGTTGAACGCTTATTAAAGTGGTACGGCATATCTGGCACAGCTCAAAGCTGGTTTTCTTCATATTTAAGTGATATATATAAAACTATAAAGATTGGGAACTGCTTTTCAGATGCCCTGCCGACTTTATTTTGTGTTCCCCAGGGTTCTGTTCTTGGGCCTTTGCTTTTTAGTCTTTGCACCATGCCATTAAGCTCTGTTATACAAAGACATAACTTGGATCATCATCTTTATGCTGATGAAACTCAGATCTACATTTCGTTGGCTACCCTGGATACAAATCGCTTCCTTAACCAATTTAGTGATTGCCTTCAATATATCTTCCACTGGATGACTGACAGCATGTTGAAATTAAATGCAACTAAAACTGAATTGATCATTGTTGGTACTCCAATGCTGCGTAGTAAACTTGATGTTATTTTTCCCTACGCGTATTTTGAATCAGTATATCACACCAGCAACCTTGGTGCGGAATCTAGAAGTGATCTTTGATAGTAACCTCAATTTCCGACAACATATCTCAAACATGTCGCTGCTGTTTTTATCATATTCGAGATCTTCGCCGTATATTCGCCAGTATATGTAATTTTTTGTTGCTAAAACTATTGCAACAGCACGTGTTAGCAGCAGACTTGACTAATGCAATTCCCTCCTTTATACTACTGCTAGCAACGATATCACAAAACTTCAGCATGTCAAAAATTGTCTAGCAAGAGTAGTTAGATCTCATTTTTCTCGCTCTGTACCACATTTGAAGTCTGCATTGGCTTCCTATACAATATCGTATATATTTAAGATTTGTACCATTACATACCAGGCACTGTCCAGTAAGCAATCATCTTAATTATAATTTTCTTTAATTTGCATTCACTGCTTATTATTTATACTCCTGTAAGAAAAATCCAGCTTCGATCATCTAGTTCTGACCTACTTTTTGTTCCTAGAGTCAACACTTACATTGAAACTAGGGCTTTTTGTGTTGCTGCACCAACTCTTTGGAATATGCTCCCTCTTAGTGTTAGATCAGTTGAAAATATTATAAAATTCCGGCATGATTGGAAAACTTATCTTTATAACCTTGCTTATCCACCTTGACCCATCTGTTGACAACTGGAATACTGCTTATGGATTTTGAGATTGACCAATCCTTTTGTTTTGATGCGCCTCTGAGCTTGGTTTCCAAGTTGTATCAACAGTGATTCGCTTCCACAAAAATCACATTCAGTGTGCCGCAGAGCTCTATTCTTAGTCCAGTTTGATTTATTTTATACTTAAATGATCTCCCCTTTAGTCTGAATCAAGGTATAGCAGTATTATTTGCCGATGACACAACGGTATACGGTTGATTCCCACGAAACGTTGACAAGCAGGTTCCAGGGCTATAACTCATTTAATATACCAGTTGGAAGGCAGGAATGATATTGTACACATGCATCTTCGTTGGGGCTTTCTGGGGAACTCTACTTTTGTATATGTACCATGGAATCTCTGAGAACTGTCCCAAAAAAATTGGTAATTTCTGCTCTATTTTTATGAAATATATGCCATCAGTACTTTCAAACGCATTGTATTATTTTATAACATATGCAAGGTACACAGTTAATGTTTGGCTATGAAGGTCGATGTCTCAGGCATCATTGATCAAAAAATAAAAACTTCAGGTCAAAAGCCTGATTTCTCCTGATTATTTTTATGTTGGGAAATTTTCTGAAACTGCCCGTCTGCAGTCATTCATTTCACACTCAACTTGATGCCGCAGCTGGATACATAGGTCCTGAGCTGTTTTAAACCAAAAGTGTTGGCTAATAAATTGTGTTGAGCGACGAAACCGATTTGAGGAAGTTTTTTATGAAACCATACGTCACAAGTTTGAATACGCATTGTAAGCACAGGTTTGTAGATTAATAAGAACTATTAATTGGTCGTAAATAGCATAACAAGGTAACTATGACAAAATTGTAATTCCCTTAAATTTATTTTACTTTTACAGGTCTTTGTAACCGTACTTTCCTGAAACCGTACATCGGCTCTAACTGCCAGTTGGTTCATTATCCCAGTCACCCCATCTATCGTTATTTTTGGAAACCAGATGACGCCAAGCGAAAACAGAAGTTCGGTACCGAACATGGCAAGCCCAAGATGTTGAACACAAAGGCAGAGTCTTCAAGAAGGTGAAACTGACCCAAGTTGTACAAAGTACAAGAGACTTCACAGACCAATTCATATCCGGCATGACCGAGTTCCGTGAGCACTGTCACTGGGTGACCATCCAATATCACCAGATCCGCATCTTGAAGCAGTCCAGGAGGCTGGCCACGGGAAAGGCTCCTGTGACGGAATGGGTGGTGGCATGCAAAGGAAGGCTGACAACCTGGTGAAGGCTGGAAGAGTAATCACCACGAACTAAGAGTTCTGCCACGCAATTCGTGCTAGTGACACGACCATGACCCTTCTGGAGATAACCTTCGAAGTCATCCAGGACTGCAAGGATGAGATCAAAACATGGAACGTTCCAATAGTCCGTGGTATAATGTCTTTCGACAAATTACAAAAGTGGTCGGTTAGACTTTAAATAAATAAATAACGTTATGAAAACATTGTATTCATATTTCTATTGTTCAGGATATTAATAAAAATGATAAGAATGATTGAGAAATATATATATACAGTATGTACGTATACAAAGTTTAAGTAACAAGTGGTCAACTAATAAAAAAATACTCTATTCTACTGAAACCGTACATAATACATGAAACCGTATGTCTCCAACAGTTTCTTAGCCCACACCTCAATATTTTTGCAAAGTATATGAAATAACATCAGCACTTGGTATCTGTAACCTTTGTACAACCAATTTAAATATCATGACTTTTTGACAGTTAATACACAATAAACATTATAAGAGGAGGACGTACGTGAAACCGTACATCTCTGGCGTTTTCTTAATTAGAATAATAAGAATAGGACAAAATCACTAACATAACATAACATATCACTAACATAATCAATTTAGACTGTCGGATATGTACCAAAACGTTCTTAAAACAAGTTGGAGTTGTCCAGTGGTCTCGCCAGTAATTTACTCCATTGTACTGAAAAGTATATTATATGAAACCGTACAACTGCAAATTCTAAACTGTCTACAAATTTAGAGTTATAAATCAGTGTCAATAAGGTATACCCTGTTGAAAAGCTCAATGTGTATACATTGCAATTAATGTATTTTAAAGATAAAACATGCATTCCCCTTGTAGTGGTTATGTGTAACAGAGAGTCACTTTTATAAAACATCAAGTCTGAGAGAGCGCAAAATACTTCAAAGCAAGTAGAGGGACTTGTGTGCATACGTTTGGTTTCAATTTAAACACTTGCTATTTCTATTAGCTGTAAAATGCTCAATTTGAGGATTTAACTTGCCCAATCTTATTCTCCGAGTACCTCAACATGTTCTTTTCGTACAACAGAAAAGACGCCTTAAAATGCATATGTTTATTTTTGCCCCCCTAGGAACACCATTTGTTAACATTTCGTGGGAATCAACCCTATATGAATGGAAATCATATTACTAAACTTTACAATGACATGAATAAAGAACTTCAAATATTAGCCGACATTTTTCATGCTAATAAGCTCTCATTAAATGTATCTAAGTCAAAATATATATTGTTTTCTAGGTCATGACATCTACTTAGTGAACAAGTCATATTAAAGATGTCAGATGAGATACTTCAGCCTACCCATTGTGTAAACTTTCTAGGCCTTTTTATTGATGATGAACTTGACTGGCATGAACACATAAATATCTGCAGAAAAAACTTTCAAGTGCTTTATACGTTATAAATAAAGTGAATCGCTTTCTTCCTGTAGAATCCATAAAGACAATTTACTACGCATTAGACTAAGACTGTGACTAACATTGTTGTGTACTCTGTGATGGCAAATTATAATACATCATTAAACTTAATCAGCTTTAAATGTACTACTATTTTTTGAGTTAAAGTGTGAATTTTTACCACATGAGTTTCAATTTGTGGACAAATAAAGGGTATTGTATTGTATCCATATTTGATATAACGAATAATCCTTTTGGGATTTACACATAGAAGCTACACAAAGAAATTATTAATTAACATGGAGAAAATAATAAATCATAGTATTTTTTGAACTGGTTTCCATGAGGATTATCATCCCCTGTTTACTTGTTTAAATGTACTAAAATTTAAGGATATTTATGAAATAGAAATTGCAAAATTTATGTATAATTATTATCATAACAATCTGCAAGTGTCATTCTCTAATATTTTTACACTCATCATCATCATCATCATCATCACATTCACACAAGGCAACTTAGACATATTCATTCAATCAGCAATTCTACCCTATGATCATCAAATATTATGCAATGGGCCGATAGTACGGAATAATATTTCGCTTGATATTCAAAATAAATCTAATAATACCAGCTTTGTATCTTTTCTGTGTGTCTTAAAACACTATGTCTATGAAAATTCAACACAATATTAAATGTGTTATCACTTTTATATTTTTTATTATTTGATTAGCTTTAAACAGTTTATGAAAATACTACTACATATTACATTCTTCTTACTGGATTGTTCTTCTGCAATCTAGCATTATTGATGTATGTATGTGAAAAGAAGAAAATGTTCATTTTTGGGTCCACCAACCACGTCACTACGGTTACTTATTATTTATGGTAGTGTATTAACTGTCTGCTTATAGTTATTAATTGCACATTGTATCTACGACAATTTAGTCTACCATTACTAGTGGTTGGCAGCGACCAGTGATTCAAGTTATATTCTTCAGTTAAAACATTACATATTCATATCTACTGGTAAGAACCTTGGCCCTGCTGCCAACCAGGCATTGTATAGATTGTATATGCTTTGCCTTTCTTTTATCTTCCGTATTATACAACTCCGAAATAAAACACCTTACCTTACCTCTCTCACCCTCTTTTCTCTCTCGCCCTCTCCCTCCCTCCCTCCCTTCCTTCCTCCCTCTGTCTCTCTCCCTCAATATCCCTCTCCATGCCTCCTTCCCTCCCTACATCCCTCCCTCTTTCCTCCCTCTCTACTTCTCTCTCCCGCTGTCGCTCCCTCCATCACTGCCTTCCTGCCTCTCTCCCTTCCTGCCTCCCTCTCTCCATCCCACTTCCTCTCCCTTCCTCCTCCCTCCATCCTTCCCTCCCTCCCTCTCCTTCCTGCCCTCCCTCACTGCCTTCCTGCCTCTCTCCCTCCCTGCCTCCCTCTCTCTATCCCCACTTCCTCTCTCCCTTCCTCTTCCCTCCATCCTTCCCTGCCTCCCTCTCCTTCCCGCCCTCCATCCTACTTCACTCTCTCTCGCTCTCTTCTCTTTCCATTGCCCTCTCTCCCTCTACCTCCCTTCTCCCCCTCCCTACCTCCCCTACCCCTTCCTACCCCCTCCTCTCTCCGTCTTTCCCTGTTTCCCCATCCCTCCATCCCTTCTCCCCATCACTCCATCCCTCCCTCCCTCCTTATCCTGCCTCCATCCATCCCTCCTTTCCCTCCCTCCATCTTTCTTTCTCGCCCTCTATCTTTCTATCTCTCTCTGCCTCTGTATCTTCCTCTCTCTCCCTCATTCTCCCCTCTCTCTCACTTCCTCCTTCCCTACTGCATTTCCTCCCTCCTTCCCTCCCTTCCTTTCTCTCCCTCGCACTCTTGCGCTCTCTCTCCTCTCCCTCCATCCCTCCCTTCCTCCCTCCTTCCTTCCCTCCGTTCCTCCCACCCTCTCTCTCCCTCCTTCCCTCCCTACATCCCTCCATCCATCCCTCTCTCCCTCCCTCCCGCCCTCCCTCCCTCCCTCCCTCCCTCCCTCCTTTTCTTGCACTCTCCTGCAGCGGTATTACATGCAAGCAGACATGTGGTAGCCACCTCCCCGCAACTTGCCAAAAGGTACTGAATAATTTGATGAATGGCTGATGATTTTGTGTATAGATGATGTGCGGTGCAGTGTGAAGTCATCGTTGTCAAACTGCACATTATATTTGTATGCCTGTGAGAGCACTAAACGAATGCTCAACCTGATCCAAATACTTGGGAAATTGGATCCTCCAGTGTCATTACACCACAATGCATATGACTTCAATCATTATGCTCTACTGAACACAATGCCCCCGAAAATCAAGCGCCGAGATGTCCTCTAATGACCGTGGAATTGACACCGACACTGAGCATATGCAGCCTTTAGAGGGACACACATTGAAATATGCGTTGTTAACGCTTCTAAAAGATGAGGACACAATCCAGAACATTACAACATGTATCAGCAAAAGCATTACCAACAAACTACTAAAAACAAACGTTCACCAACAATCCAAACAACAATCAAAGCCATCATAAATCAGTACAATTCAACGCAATCAAAGAAAATATGTATAAGGCTAACTGCATTGATGCAAGCAAGACTACCGCAGAAGTAAACGCAATTGACGCCAAAATACGCACCTTGGAAGCATCCAGAAAAAAGTTTGAATAAGTGAATATGGCACTGCTGGACCAATTAGATGAACAAGAACATTACAGCTGTCGAAATTGCCTCCTGTTTCACAGAATGCCCGTCTGCCCGAACAACAAAAGGACACGACCAACATGGTGAACGACTTGTGCAGCCAATCGCTCAGCATGACGGTGGACAGTAGCAGCATCGACAGCAGCCACCATCTTGGCAAGCTGAATGGAGACAATCCATGACCAATGATCATTAAGTTCACCAACTATGAACAGCAACAGAAGATCTTCCCCGCCAAGCGAAAGCCTAAAGGTACAAAAACTGTCTAACCGAGAACTTAACAGGGCGATGCAATGTTTTACTGTTGAAAGCGTGGTAGCTGTCAGAGTGACATGGACAATGGACGGATGTATTGTTTGTCTTATGTCAACTGGGCGCAAAGGTAAATATCGAGCGCGAGCTCCAGGAACTTGGGCGTTGAGTGTAGTGTAGTGTCTCCAGAAATCAAAAAAATTTGATTTTAATGTATAACAGAATGGCAATTTATTGGCAAGTTGTAAGCATTCTGCCAACATACTCTAACGTTACTAATACGTTTATTCACCCGTTTTTGTATTTTGTCCTTCTTGTTTTGTTCTTTTGTAACTCTGACTATTTGATTAACACTATATCTAAGCACTTTTTGTCTAGGTTAAAGTCACGGCACAGTGTGTTTTTTAAAATGCTATCAATGCACTTTTCAATATCTGTGATATTCATTTTAGTATCTATTCTCCATATGTCGATATTAATTGTGCAAACTGTTACTAATATGATGATGTCGAGTTTAAATAGCACAATCACATATTATTTATATTTATTTATATTTTACATTTAATGCTATAGGCCCCTACACTGAATTTGTTCATCCCCTTGTGCGATATAATTTGGCAGTTTACTACCTGTCAAAACAAGTCGTGAAACTATAGTTTGTCTTCCGAGTAATTATACGAATCAAGATGTAAGAAATTTATTTAATTTGCTTGACCTGAATAGACATGAAGATACAAATCCTTTTAACTTAGCTAACATGAATAGTAATTATTATGATGTTAATGATATGCTGTCTGATAACTTTAGGAATACTAACTTTCAATGTAGTATATTTATATATACTTAACATTCAAGGATTTGTATCAAAATTTGATTATCTTAAAAATTTATTATCTGATTTATTGGAAGTACATGTTGAATTAGATTATATCCTATTTTGTGAAACCTTCTTAAATGGTAACAATGCTTATCTTTATAAACTGCCGAATTATAACATGGTTTATAAAAACAGATATACCAAACCTAAAGGTGGTGTTGCTATATATGTGCATGATAATATTCAATATTATATTCGTGATGATCTTGGCATTTTTGTAGAGGGTATCGAATGATACAGGCTGTATTTCCATTGTTCGAGAGATCTACAACATCTCCAGTACAGAGGCTAGCTCATCATTTAAATATCATGAGTCAATTTTAAATAAAATTCGAAATTCAAATCACCAAATTATAATTGGAACAGATCAAAATGTCGTGTATCTAAAATTGGACTCGCATAAACCCTCAAGTGACTTACTAGATATGTTTTTTGATGCTAATATGGTTCCTACAATTACTAAACCAACACATATCACCCATATATCTGCAACCCTTATTGATAATATTTATGTAAGACATACCAACTCAATTGTCCATTTTGGCATTCTTTATAGCGACACATCGGATCACTTACCTACATTTTGTTTAATTGGTAAACGGAATTCACCCAAACCATTACACAAGCTGCTTATCTTGAAACAGGTCAGTTTCCAAAGCATCCAACCATCATTTAACTTCTGCTCTTAAAAAAATTGATTGGACTCATATCGGTTAGATATAAAAAATGCATTGAAAGAATTTATGACACAGCTCCAGAATGTTGTTGATTCCTTTGCCCTAGATGAAATTATTAAGATCAAATAAAAACATGTTATCAGGAATGAATGGATGACCAAAGGTCTAATGAAATTTTCTACAACATCCAGTAAGCTTTATTGAAAATGAATTGGTAAATCAAGGACACATTCCACTTACGTTTGTTATACAATGTACATAAATCTTTATAATAAACTAAAGCATATTGCTATAATAACTTACTATTCTAACCTATTACACAAATTCAAGAATGATTCTAAAAAGACATGGCAGTTACTTCGAGCAATAATCGGGAAACAAAATGATAAATCAAGTATTCCTACACATTTCAAGCTCAACACTGGCTTAATTGATGACCTTGATTTATGAATCCCACTGATGCAAGTGAACTCACCTAAATAATAAGGTATCTTCAACCCAAGAAAATTTGTGGGTCTGATAATTTTAGTCCATACTTTATAAAACAAATTGCTGAAGGAGTGTCTCTAGCAATAGCTATTCTGATAAACAAATCAAAAAGTCAGGAAATGTTGAGACGAATTAAAAATTACAAAAATTATACCAGTCTACAAATCAGAAGCAAAACATTTATTTCGTAACTGTAGACCTGTATCTTTACTTCCTTCCAGTGTATAGATTGTAGATGATGCTATGTTTTTCATTTATCTCCCTTCTCTCCCTTTGTCTCTCCCATTCTGTCCCTCCCTCCCTCCCCCAAAAGTAGGCGGTAATGTGGACCAGTAACTCAAAAAAGTTACTGACCAGATGGCAAAGTAGGTGGTCAATGACCACCAGGTCAGCGTATATTTTGAATGTTGATATATATGTATGTATATATGTATGTATGTATATATGTATGCATGCATGTATATATGGATGTGTGCATGCGTGTGTGTGAATATATGTATGTATGGTTGTGTGTGTGTATGAATGTATGTATGTGTCTGTGTGTACGTATGTATATATGTTTGTAGGTATGTATGTATGTATGTCAATAAGTAGTTGTGTACGTATGTATGTTTGTGTGTGTGTATCTGCGTGTGTGTATGTATATATGTATGTAAGTACGTGTGTACATGTGTATGTGTGTAAGTCTGTATGTATGCATGTATGTTTATAGGTTGCAATATGTAGCTGTATATATGTATCCTGTCATCAATTACACAAATGAATGAGTAACTGTCCTTCGATTCCTGCATCTCTGACAGTCTTCCTTACCAATCTGAGTGAACCTGAGATGATTTGTGATTTGTAAGATGATTTAACTTTTGTAATGTATTTAACTTATTTACCATGTTTATCTTATTTTAACTCCTTTAACCGATATAAATTACATTATTATTTTTTTATTGCATGTACATTTGTTTTATTTGTTTCAATATGCTGCTACACTATAAATGAATTTCCTCCCAAGAGACAATACATTATTGTGATTGTGATGTATGTATGTATGTATGCATGTATGTATGTTTGCATGTATGTACGTATATGTGCAAGTACATATGAACATCTGTCATGGATGCCGTGGTCTAAGTCGCGTACTTTTCATGGGAGATTTAGAGGAACATGCCACACAAGCATAAAACTTCCACTGTTACGACAACGACGCACAGGACACTGATGTGAAATTCGTGGAATTGCTGAATCATGACGCTGTGCTACGAAAACTGAGGTTAGTGTTGCACCCTGAAGTGCTGGCCAATAAGATCGACACCCTTACGCAGACAATCACTGCCCTGAACTCGAAGCTCGAAACCAAAGAGCGCAGAATTGCTGCCCTCAAAGAAAAAGTTGGTCATCTCGAAAGTGAGTGCGATAACATTGAACAATATTCCCGACAATGCAACCTAAGGATCCCTGAAACTGGGGAGGGGGAGGACACGACTGCCAAAGTGGTGGCAATCATAAATGATAAAATGGCAAGAGGACATTTGTAATTAGCCATAGGCTTGGCAAAAGGGCACCAGTCATATTGACTAGAAGCCGATAGCGTAACAATTGCATAACAGCGTCATTGAAAACCAACACCAAATCTTCGTCAACGAGGACTTGACGCAGCATCACGCTGTGCTGGCTTGTGCTACAAGGCAGTTGAAACATATGAGATTTACCATAAGCTAAATAAAAATCTGAATGCAGACACTAATTAAAATTATGATATAATTTTCGAAGACATTTTTTGTGCAGCCAAACAAGTGTATTTTGAACAAAGATTTAATCGATTTAAATGTGATATAAAAAACACCTGGAAAGTTATTAATAAATTTCTTTCTAAAATTCTTACAAACCAAAGACTACCATTATTTTTTATAGAAAATAATACAAAAATAACTGACAAAAAGGATATTGCAAACAAATTTAATAATTATTTTACAAATATAGGTCAGATCATTGCACAAGGTATTAAATATAAAGGTAACAAAATTATAGTTATTATTTTAATAAAAATATAATTTCTGTATTTACTTTTGAGAGTGTTGATGACGAAACTGTTAGGAAAACTATTAATAATCTTCGCACAAAAACAGCTGTGGAATTGATGGCATTTCTTCAAAATTGCTCAAAATAATTGAACCTGCAATTATAAAATCATTAACGCTGTTAACAAACCAAGTTTTAAAATCCAGGATATTCCCAAACAAACTACAAATTGCAAAAGTTATTCCTATATTTAAGAAAGATGATCCATCTTTATTTGAAAATTACAGACCAATTTCCCTTCTTCCTACAATTTCTAAAGTATTAGAGAAATTAATTGTTATTCAATTATATTCACATTTCAATGATATGAAGCTTTTATTTGATAACCAGTATGGTTTTATAGCTAAATATTCAACGAAATTTGCTGCACTTGAGCTAATAGACACTAACCTAAACTGGAAAAAAACACAAAAAAATTTTCAAATAAGTGCTCCAAAACAATTGGCATATTAAACAGATTAAAATATGTATCACCTTTAGATATAAAAGTGTTATTTTTTGGGGGGGTTTGCTTATCCATTTCCGGACATTGCAGCCTTGATGGATTGTTTATAGACAGCTCTTTCGTTTGCCAGTCTCCCCACTCGCCAGACGTCGCCTCCCATCCATTCCTCTATGTCCTTCCCCCATTATTTCCTAGGTCTTCCTCTGCTTCTTCTGCCTTCCACTTTTCCTTCCATTATTAGTGTCTCTAGAGACTGATGCCATGGCTGAAATAACTTAGTTTCTGTTTCTTTACAAAGTTCAATAAAGTCCCGGATATAACACCAAGCTCATCTGCGATGGATTCGTTAGTTCTGCGTTCAGTCCACGAAACTCGTAATATCTTTCTATAACACTTGTTTTCAAATGCATTTATACGTTTAGTAATGTTCTTATTAAGAGTCCAGGTTTCGCATCCATATGTAACCGTTGGAAATATGCAGACTCGGATAATTTGTAGTTTCATATCTTTGTTCGTTGCTTTCCACAGCTTCTTCATCTTCGTCAACTTTTTACTCGCCATTGCCAACCTCCGCTTGATCTCTTTCATCCCATCTCCATCCGCTTCTATCAGTGACCCCAGATATTCAAAACTTTCCACTCGTTCTATTTCCTCGCCATCTACTGTGACTTCTGATGGTTCTCGACATCCCTTCACATCCATAATCTTAGTCTTCTTTACGTTTAGTTTCAATCCTTTCATCTCGCTGTGCTCTTTAACAGTAGTTATCAGTTTATCCAATCCCTCTTTTGTATCGGATATTAACGCTGTGTCATCGGCATATCTCGATTCATATATCTCCAGTCCATTCACTTTCAGTCCATTAAAAAACTTGCTTCTCGTGTCAGTCTCGACTTCTCTCATGATATTCTCTGTGTATAGACTGAATAGGTGGGGGGACAAAATGCACCCCTGTCTCACTCCCTTGCCGACTGGGAACCAATCTGTGGTACCACACTCTAATCTCACTGCAGACTGCCGTCCAACATATATATTTTGGATAAGTGATGTAATTTTCTGGTCAAATCCCATGCGTATCAAGGTTTTCCAGAGTTGTTGATGACTAACATTATCAAAAGCTTTTGAATAATCTATGAAACAGATCCTAAGGTCATGGTTGAATTCTCTGCATTTCTGAATTAACATCTTCAGGTTGAAAATGTGATCTCTTGTTCCTCTTCCAGTCCGGAAACGAGCTTGTGTTCTGTTGACTTCACATTCTAATTTTGTTGTGATTCTCTTCATTATGATTTTTAGCATAATTTTACTCGCATGAGGGATATAGTCCTGTGGTTTGAGCATTCTTGTATGTCACCTTTTTTCGGTATTGGTATAAGGATGGCTCGTTTCCAGTCCATGGGCCATGTTCCACTTCTCCATATTTTCTTGCATAGTGTGTGATAGATATCCACGCCTGCTTCTCCACTTGCTCTTATTAGCTCTGCAGTGATGTTATCAGTGCCAGGTGATTTTCCGTCTTTTAGACTTTTTATTGCCCACTCCACCTCTGAACGCAAAGGCTCAAGTTCATCTTCTGGTTCTGTCCTCTCTCTGCTTCATCCATGTCTACCTCTTCTGTTTCTTCTTTCTTAAACATGCTTTCACAATATTGCTTCCATCTTTCAAGTATGTTATCGCTTTCTGTCAGAGTCATGCCCATTTCATCTTTAATAATGCCAAGTCTAGGTTTGAACGACTGTGTCATAGACTTGATTTCCTCGAACATACTGCGACTATCGTTCCTTCTCATACATATTTCTATCTTTTCGGATTTCTTCTCTAGATATTTCTTCTTGTCTTCCTTACACATTCGTTTAATCATCTTGCACTTCTCTCAGTATTTCTCATGATAATTCTCACTCATTTCTTTGTTCTTCTTTAACTCTTTCCTTTCGTCAATCATCTGCAGTGTGTCTGCTTATCCATGGTTGTTTTTGTCTCCTCTTTTTAGTGAAGTGTTTATCAGCTGATTCCATAATGATGTTCCGAATTTCTACTGCCAACTCTTCTGGTTCCTTCTCGTCAGCCACTGTCTGTAATACTCCGAAATGGTTCATAACCTCTACTTGGTATCCTTCTTTGATATCACTGATGTCATACCTCACTATCTCTTTCCCTCTCTTCATCTTTCTTAATTTTATCACAATCTTGGCGCTTAGCAATTCATGGTCAGAGCCACAATCGGCTCTCGGTAATGTCTTTGCATTAAACACAGACGTCCTCCATCGTTTTGGTATCAGTATAAAGTCGATTTGATTTCTGTTCCTACCATCTGGTGTTGTCCAAGTGTACAGTCTTCTTTGATGTTGTTTGAAGAAAGTATTAGTGATCATCAGTTCATTCTCTATGATAAACTCAACAAGTCTATCTCCTCTCCCATTTCTCCCGCCTAGTCCATATTTCCCAATATTTACATTTTCTTCTTCGTTTGGACAACTGCCAACTTTTGCATTGAAATCGCCCATCAGTACTACTATGTCTCCTGTTTACCTTGTCAACTGTTCGTTGCAGTGTATCATAAAACTTTTCTATTACATCGTTGTCTGCAGTGCTCGTTGGTGCATAAATTTGAATACATGTTATATTCGTGGGTTTTGCTCATATTCGTATGGTAATAATTCTGTCATTGACCGGATTGTATCCTAATAATGCATTTTCAGTTTTCTTTCACAGATAGAATGCAACACCACTCATCCCTGACTTAGTTGCTCCTAAGTATATAAACTTTCCTCCTGAATCCGGGCGAAAGTGTCCTTGTCCGGCCAACCTGTGTTCCGCAATCCCTAATATATCTACCCCATATCTTTCTGCTTTTGTAGTGTTCCATGACTCGTTTTTCTGATGTTCATGTTGCCACACGGATTTTCCCTTTTAGCTTTTTGTTGCTAGTTTTACCTCCCGCACAGTCGGGCATACTACCGTCATCAGCTCTGGTGTTACTTCCAACATCTCCAAGCTCTTCCCCAGTATGTGTCGTCCTATCGAGCCTGGGGGGCTCACCACTAAGACTTCTCTTACTGTCTGTATTCTCCATCAAGGTTTCTTGGGCTAATACAGCGGTAGTTGCTCACTGTTTTCTGCTGGTTTGTGTATGGTTAACTCCATTATTCCTTGACTAAAAAGTCTTGCACATGCGTCTTGGCTGGTACCTTGCAGCCTGGTGAAAGGCTGTTGCTGTTTCGCATTTGTAGCCGGGGGTGTAGCCGATCGGCTGGCCGCCTACTCCTCTGAGATAGTCTTTATGTACTGAGGGCAGACGTCCTCGACTCAATAGGCATTAGCCTACAAGCCTCACTCATGTAGTTGTAGTTGTTATATAACACATTAATTTTATCTCATATTAAATATTGTATCATGGTTTGGGGATACCAAAGAAATAGAATTACGAAAATAAAAAAACAAGCTGCACGAATAATAACCTTAAATAAATACAACTCACACACAGAACCACTTTTTAAAAAACTTAAACTACTAAAAGTAGAAGACATATTAAAGTTACATGAATCAAAATGTTACTTTAAATACATTAATAAAATATTACCTCCTTATTTACTTAACTGGCAAATTATCCCAAGTGTAAATGTACATAATTATAATACTCGTTAAAAAATTATATACATACTTTTAGAACTATAAGCATGAATTTGCAATGAAATGTCTCAAATACAGCCTACCACATGCTATAAATGACACCCCTGATATAATCAAAGACAAAATATACACAAACAGTTTGCGAGGTTTCTCATTTTATATAAAAACACTTGTTACACAAATATAATGATATATGCACTCTATCAAATTGCTACACATGTCAACAAAACCAATAAATACAATACATTTGATGCTAGTTTCAGGCAACCAGCACACAAACAAACTTACATTCTCACATCAAACAAGCACTCCCAAGAAACACACACTAGATAGACACCTTGTAAAAGGACCATATAAATAATTACGTAAATTGGGTGGTTCCTATGATGGCGACAATTGTGTCTTAATAGGAGTCACCAACCCCGATTGAATAAACTATGTATTTTCCAAGAGTATGTAGAACATATAATGATATACGTATACGTATGCCTGTGTAATGTTGATATTTTGTTGTTTTCACGGCTTAAGTGATGTTCAGAAAATCATTATTTATGTGTGTTTGTATGTGTATGTATGTATTTATGAATGCATGTATTTGTGGATGTATATATGTTGATATGTACATGCATATAGCTGTTTTGTGCTGCATATGGGTATATGTGTGTGTATATACTACTATATATATATATATATATATACGTGTGTGTGTGTGTGTGTGTGTGTGTGTGTGTGTGTGTGCGTGCGTGTGTGTGTGTGTGTAATGTATATGTGCATGCATGCATGCGTGCATGCATGCATGCATGCATGTATGTATGTATGTACGTACATCATATGCGACTTCTTACAGAAAGTGTACCATTCATGGATTATGCAACCACAGAAATTGGGCCAGCCAGGTGTCTCGGAAATGTCAGTGGCAATTGTCAGTATCGTAGTAGTCCCGATCTTTTTCGTATTTTTCTAACAATTTTTTCCCAGCAGATTAAAATAAATTTAGCAATATCGAGTGTAAAACACATTTTTGTAAACCACGTCTTCAGGTGACCAGTCTTCACGATACGCTAATGAGTACTGCTGTAGAACGTTGTATAATATCCCCCCGAAAATAGGCGGTCACACGGACCTGTAACTCAAAAAAATTACTGACAAGACGGCAAAGTATGTGGTCAGTGACCACTGGGTCAGCGTATATTTGGAACGCTAATATGTACGTATTTCTGTATGTATGTATATATATATATATGTATGTGTGTATGCATGCATGCATGTAGGTACGTATGTATGTTTGTGTGTGCATGTGTGTGTGTGAATATATGTATGTAAGTATGTGTGTACGTACGTATGTACATATATACAAGGTAAGCCCAATTGTAATCTTTCACAGACGCTATCAACCTATGTTAAGTTCATAACCCCAAATCTTGACAGTATTTATGTATGTATGTATGCGCGCGTGTGTGTGTGTGTGTGTGTGTATGTGTGTGTGTGTAAGTATGTATATATGTATGTAAGTAAGTAGGTGTGTACGTATGTTTGTGTGTGTATGTATGTTTGTTCGTAAGTACGTTTGTACGTGTGTATGTATGTATGTACGTACGAACGTACATATGTATGCATGTATGTTTATATGTTGCAGTATGTAGCTGTATATATGTATGTATGTATTTATGTACATGTGTATGTATGCACGCATATGTGTATGTATGTTTGCATTCATGTATATGGTTATATTATTTATGTATGTTTGTATGTGTATATATGTATGTATGTGTGAATGTACCTATTTATGTATAGGTGGATATATGTATGTATGTATTTTCGGAGAATGGGTGTATTGGGTTCAAGTATCCTCTGTTAAGGATTTGGAACATGAACGAAGAGCCTAATGCACTGGCAAGTGAGTATAGGTGGTGAATGTGAACCCTAAACCTATCTGTATGTAGTTGTTCTTTGCTATATAGGGGTATATGTGTGGGTATGTGTATGTATGTAGGTATGTATATATGTACGTACGTATGCACATATGTACGTATGTATATATATATATATATATAAAGTATGTATGCATGTTTGTATGGATGCATCTATGTATTTATGAATGTACGTATTTATGTATGTGTGGAAGTATATATGTATGTATGTAGCTGTTTTGTTGTTGTATAAGGTTATTACTTACTTATGCCTATCACCCCTACTTGGGCATAGGGCGCCAACAACTGCTCTCCAGCGTCCCCTGTTCTGGGTCATTTTCTCTAGTTGTTTCCAGGTGTAGCCCATCCTGCTGGTGTCTGTTTCAAGTTCTCGGCGCCAGGTGTTTCATGGTTGACCTCTTTTCGTCGTTCCCTGCGGGTTCCAGGACAGCGCTTGTTTTGTGAGGTTTGTGTCTGGTTTTCGAAGCGTGTGTTCTCTTCCACAGGAGGTTGACTGGTTCTCTGCCACAGATCCACGTTTCTGATAATTATATGGCCAATGAATCCGAAGTATTCTTCTGAGGCAGTTGTTGGTGCAGGTCTGCAGCCTCTTGATGGTTGGCTTTGTTGTCCTCCAAGCCTCTGACCCATAAAGTAGGACAGCTGTGACATTGGAGTTGAAGAGCCTGACCTTAGTGTGGGGTGCAATGGATTTGGTAATCGAGATGTTCATGAGTTGTAGGAAGGCGGTTCTGGCTTTGCCAATTCTTGCTGTTCCTCCCTGTTTGTCGATGATGCTTCCGAGGTAGGTAAATGCTTCCACTTCTTCAATGGCACTTCCTTGTAGTGTGATTACTTCTCTATTGGTGCCATTAATGCAGAGGTTTTTTTTTTCCCGTTGTGGATGTTGTGGTTGCCAGCACATTTGTCTTGTATATGTTGGTAGTTGTGAGACAATAGGGCTTATGTCATCATCTGCGAAGTCCATGTCATCCACAGCGTCCACTGAATGTAATTTCTTCTCTGTTCTGTAGAAGTCTTCATGACACACTCTATGGCCAGGAGGAAGAGGAACGGCGACAAAAGGCATCCTTGCCGCACTCCGGTATTTACCTGGAAGGTCCGGATGAGCTGTCCTCCAAGGGGAACCCTACTGGTCATTCCTTTGTAGGAGTTCCTGATGAGGGTTTACGAGCTTGGTAGGCACTCCATAGTGTCTGAGGAGTTTCCAGAGAGTCTCTCTGTCCACACTATCGAAGGCCTTCTTGTAGTCCACAAAGTTCATGTAGAGCGGGGAGTTCCGCTATATTGACTGCTCCACGATGATTCGCAGTGTTGCAATCTGGTCCACACAGGATCTTTTCTTCCTGAAGCCGGCTTGCTCCTCACATAGGTAGGGGTCCATGACATCTTTTATTCTGTTGAGGATGATACTGTTGAAGAGTTTGTTAGTTACCGAGAGGAGTGCTATGCCTCTGTGGTTGGCACAGTTGCTGAGATCGCTCTTCTTGGGCAGCTTGATGGTGTAGCCCTCCTTCCATTCTTCTGGCACCAGCTCCTCCTCCCAGATCTTCTGAAGAGTGGGTAGAGCATCTCCACTGTTGTGTTTGTTCATTCAAGGCTTCTGCTGGAATGTTGTCTGGGCCTGCTGATTTTCTGTTTTTATGCTCGTGGATTGCCCTCCTGATCTCTTCTCTGGTAGGTTTGCTAGTGTCTATGGGGAGATCGGTTTCCACGGGGTGGACATCAGGTGAGTTTGTAGGTGCTGGTCGGTTCAATAGTTCTTCAAAGTGCTCGGCCCATCAGTTTAGTTGCCCGTCTGGTCTTGTGATGGGATTTCCGTCCTTATCCTTGACTGGACGTTCTGGCTTGCCATATTTGCCGGACAGTTTTCGTTGTTGTGTCGTATAATTTCCTCATGTTGCCATTTCTTGCCGCCTCCTCTGCTTCTTCAGCAAGGTCATCTATGTAATGCCGTTTGTCATACCTTGCACTTCTTTTTACCTCCCTGTTTGCTGCTGCGTATTTTTCCTCTGCTCTTGCTTTAGATGTTCGAGTACAGCTGTTGTTCACAGCTGCTTTCTTCTTTTTTATCTGTTTTATCTTGTTCAACGTGTCCGCTGATATCCAGTCCTTCCTCTGTGTGTTCCTCCGCCCAAGCACAGCTTTACACGTCGATGTCACTGCTTCTTTTACCTTTCTCCAGCATCCTTCAAGAGTGTCCTCTTTGTCTTGTAATGTCTGGAACTTGTTTGTGAGGGTCAGCCTATATTCTTGTTTCTTATGTGTGTCCTTCAGAAAGCTGATGTTGTATTTCCGCCGTACTCCTGATGTTCCCATCCAGTTTCTCTTTAGCTTCATCTTCAACCTCGCCACCAACAGATCGTGATCTGCGGTTCCATCAGCCCCTCTTCTTACTTTCACGTCCTGTAGTGATCACCGGAATTTCTTGCTGATGCAGAAGTGATCTATCTGGTTTTTCGTCCAACAATCTGGTGACACCCATGTTGCCTTGTGTATACGGTTGTGGGAGAAGTTGCTGCCTCCTATCACCAGTCTGTTCTGGGCGTACATGTCCGCGAATCGTTCTCCATTCTCTCATGTGTCCCAATCCCTGGTTTCCCATGATGTCTTCATAGACTATGTTGTCTGAGCCGATCTTGGCATTGAATGTTGATGTCTTTCTGTGACAGGCTCTCTAAGATGTTCTGCAACCTGTCGTAGAAGTAGTCTTTGTTATCGTCACTGCTTCCATTTGTGGGAGCATAGCACTGGACGATGTTCATTTGAATCCGTTTCTTCTTTGTCCTGAAGGAAGCTATGATGATCCGTGGTCCATGGGCTTCCCAGCCTATCAGTGCCTTCTGTGGGTGTCCGGACAGCATCAGTGCTACTCCTTCTATGTGAGGGGCGTTGTCCCCTTCGTGTCCTGAATAGAGTATCACCTCGCCTGTCATCAGCTGTCTCAGTCCTACTTGAGTCCAACGTGTCTCGCCTATTCCCAGGATATTAAGGTTGTAAGTTCGCATCTCTGCTGCTACTTGTGAGGTGTTTCCTGTCTCGAACATGGTCCTCACATTCCATGTTCCTATATTGGTGGCACTCCCGGTTGATAGAAGGTTGGTCGGCCTGGTGGCTTCCAAGTTTCCCCGGCTTTCACCACACGGCTTCATACTTCTTCTTGATGAAGATCCTTTCTCTTCCAGGGCTGAGGTTCTTTGAGCCTTTGTTGACGTTTCTGTAGCACAGACTGTTTTACAGGGTGGGGTTACTAACCCCACGCCCAACCCCCGAACCTGGAGGACCGATGGATCGCTCTTTGTCTGACCACTCCCTTTGAACTGTACGGCATGGGTGACCCTTCCAGGAGCTAAGCACCCGCCGGCATAGCTCTAAGGCTCTCAAGCCCCCCCCCACCACGGCTAGGTGGCGATCCGTTGGGCACCCATTACAAGTGGTCTTATGACGGGTGTATGAGGGTATATGTATGATTTTATGTTTGTATTTGTGTGTGTGTGTATACATGTATGTATGTGTGAATGCATGTATGTATGTTGCAATTTGTAACTGTAGATATATATATATGTGTACGTATGTACGTATGCACGTATGTACGCATGTATGTATGTATGTATGTATTATTATTGTTGACCGGAGCTGCGACTGATCCGGTATGTGAGGCAGATTTACAACCTAGAGGAGCCCACCCCTCTCCAGGCTGGTTGACCACAGCCGATATCCACCAGAAGATGTGACACGCCTTCATCCCGAACACGTTCGTTGAATTCTTCCTGCAGCCCTTCCGCCCTGGCCGTTGACTTCGTCGAGGAAGACATCCGCCCTGTGATGTCGTGTTAGCATCACCGTATTTTATCAATAGGTGGTAGACTCGTGGGGTGGGAGCGTCTTATTTCATCCCGTACAGGTCAATTGGACCTATCCACTGCTCAGCGTCTATGATTTTGAAATCAGAGTTTTCCTTCTCCTAGATCCACTGCCTGTGAAGGCTAATGAGCTGGGTCTAACCAGGTTTGGAATTATAGTTGTTCTTCTCCTAGATCCCTAGCATACTAGCCTAGGGCCGTAAGGTGCCCAGTTACCGTGGTGTACCACAAGGAGGTCATGTTAGAGTCTTGTCTATGGAGAGGCTATGTACCAGCAGGGAAGGCTTGCACACTTCTGTCCCTTTTCACCCCCGTAAAGGGGCTAGCTTGCGGTCGCAGCTGGAAGCAAGAGTGTGAAGCGCATGCACTACAAACTACTCACTACACTACGGCACTAGACCTGTGTTACTACCACACCTGTTACTACAGAATATAAATAGCTCTTCTTCCTCTATTCTTTTGTGTCTGGGGCATCCCATATGGAAGAAACTAGTGTACACCACTTTCCTTTCTCTTTAGCATTCTTCTTTTTTCAAATTGTTTTTACACGGTAAGAAGGATGTACCCGCTTAGAGGTTAGCGCACTAAACCGTGGGTCAGGCGTGGGGTAAATTTAATTATAGAATTAACCCTCAATTCCCATTCCGGAATTGTTAAAAAGTTAGTCGGAATTTATCTTGTTGGAATTCGTGACTTGTCTGCTTTGTCACTCTAAATCTAGTAACAGCCTGGAAGCTGAAGATAGGATGGTGCTGCATTAGTGGCTGTGCAAAAACTTCCCACAACCAACGGTTATGTTGAGAGCCACAGCTGAGCATTACAATTACATTGCAGGCACCGAAAAACAAGAGCACGCTTGAGAAAACACAGACGATGACTGTAAGTGCTGATAACCAGCCGGTATGCCTCTAGAATCCCAGAGGTTTGGTCAATTTGCACTTGAGAACAGTGACATCAAATGTTTAACAAAATAAAGGCATATTTGGCAAGCAAAAAGTCATCAGAACCCAGGTACCACTTCCCAACGCATTTAGCATATGGCTTAATAAGAGAAATGTCAGACTACATGATAAGGTGAAACACAAAGCCAAAGAACCCTTCTACCTGGTGTCTTGTCCAGTTGTGAGGAAATGTAAAATAACCGAAGCGCCGTGGGGTTATTATATTACATATATATTATATAAAGCATTTATAGAGCGCCGTGTGTCCGGATAACAAATCTGCTCAAAGGCACTGGGTTAACATGCAACCCATTGGGAACTTACATTCATGTGTGAAACCGGGCAATTGTAATGGAGGTGTAACTACTTACAGACCTACATAGATCTTGAGTGAGAACAACAACACTACAGTGTAAGCGACCTGGGGCATAAAGCAACTACACACATTAAGCATTTAAAACAGTTTTGACAGGTCAAAATTAAAACAAACATTATTTATGACAGTTATATATATTTTTGATTTTTTACTAGCAACCTAAACGGACTACTGCAGACGGTTCGGGTTCTGGCTTTGTGTATGCGTCGGCAGTTTCTTTTGGATCCGATCCGATATCTACTTTAGTTACGTCAGCGCTGTGGCTTTCGCCGTGAAATTTGTGGCTGGAAATGCCACGTCTAGGTTTAAACCTCGCCAGCTAACCACGGGAGTAGCAGAAATCAGCAGAAACATCTAGTTGCTCTCCCAGCTGTTTAGCTTTCTCGATGACGACGTCATCATTAACAACACAATGATGAGAACGGATGTCAAAAACCACAGGAACGGGGCAGGACCGTAGCTAGCCTAAAATAATTGGGGGGGGGGGGGCAGTAAACAAAACAATTTTCAGACACGGATCCAGGATTTCGGGAGATCTAGTGCTGAACAATTTATGAAAATAGGCACTGACCAATAAGTGGGCGCGGAATCACAAAAATGGCAATTACATAAGTAATATAGACTATACAAAAAGGGCACTTTTTTTTTCCTGGGGGCATCTGCCTGCCCCCCTCCCCGCTAGCTACGGCCCTAATAGGGAAACAATCACAGCATCCCGCGTGTCCTTTGGTACTACTCCCTTCCAAACACAACGAGAACAGGTCTGTGCGCTTCTCCAGAAGAATGTCTCCTAGTTTTTATACCTCTGCAGGAAGAACGTCGATGCCCGGGGCTTTGTGGCACTTCAGCTTTGCCATTGCAGATCTGACTTCTCCGTGGGTTGGCGGGTTGCCAAGGTCCATCTTCCCATCTTGCTGCGGAATGTTTGCGATGGAGGTTTCTTGCACGAGGCGTTTGTGCCCAAAGAGACTCCCGCAGTGCTCGGTCCATCGGTGCAGATCCAAGTCCTTGTCTGTCAGCAGGTTTGAGCCATCGGATGAGCGTAGAGGGACCTGAAGTTCCTTCTCCTAGACTGGCTGCCAAAAAAGGCTAAAGATCCCAGTCTGCCCACAGCTGTTATACCGCTGGGGACTCTGTCGTAGCAAACACCAACATTGCTAATTGCCCAATCTGAACCACACTGACGATTGGAGTCGGTGAGCCAACTTTGCCGCTTGTCACAACTCTGCTTCGTTCCGCATTGCTGAATTTCTAAGAGATCTATAGCGACCAGTTATCTGAAGCACAATATAATGTTAAATAGCCAGTCGGTTCCCCAAAACAGCTGCGGAACCATAATCATGAATAGACGGATTAACGGAGCAATTAACATGGTATCAAGATGTTCACACAGAAACATGCAGATCACGGAATAACCGGATTAGAAAAACGAGACATGACTACATTCTTACCCGGGGGTAGTTACATATATACATTCGTACATACATAAATACGTACATACATATATATATATACATAGTTACATACACATGTACTACATACATGCATAAATACATACGTATGTACGTACATATATAGTTACATACATACACATAAATGCAAAGTTACATGCATAAGTACACATATAGTTACATATATATGTACATTGTTACATACATACACAGTTGCAAAATACTTATATACATAGTTACATACACGCATACTTACATAAATACGCACATATACATACATATATAGTTACATAATACCTATATACATACATATTACATACATACATACATAGTTACGTATATGCATATACACATGCATACATACATACACATATATATATACAAATATATATGTACATATATACAGTTACATACATACATACAAAGTTACATACATATGTATATATACATACATACACAGTTACATACATACACACATAGTTACATATATACATAGTGTTACATGCATACAAAATCACATACATAGTTACATACATACATACAAAATCACATACAGCACTGTAGATATATACATAGTTATACATACATAGTTACATACATAATTATGTATATACATACATATTTGGAATTGGAACAATTTATTCGACAATAAACAAAGAAAAGCACACAATGCAACACACATGTTTACAATAGTTAGTCTATGTCGGGAGGCTCTCGTTAAGGCTCAAAAGCCGCTAGTGTGAGAGCCACCCACGGGGAAAGAATATTTACTGCAAGTAGTCGATTAAACATAGTAAATGATTATTCAGTAGACTACTTTTATGTCATTCATATCCGTATTCTCCCACTGTGGAGCACACCGTAAAATTATGAAGTGATTCGGTAGAATATACACAAGGTCGCCATAATCCAGCACAATAATTATGAGCCTACATGTGTTTCATTTCATAGAAAAGCACTTCATTGGAGAACAGAACACCATGCTCGGTTTAGACTAAAATATAGTTTACTTTTAGTCGCAATTGCTTCATACAACAAATACTATAAGGTTAGTATAAGCGGAGGCAGGTTACATCTTCATAACCAGGGCTGCTCTGGTTCGGGAATACACATGGAAATCAGCCTATTAGTAAAAAGAAGATACAATTAAGAAATCTTTGTGGTTTCGAATCAATTTATGCAAATACAAGCATGTAGGCAGTTTAATATATAATAAAAAGTATTCACTTTCAAAAATTACAGATTATTGTTTTGCCTACACATATAGCAATTGTGCAAGTCTCTTGGTACTGATCCAAGAGATATTTCTTCAGATATAGAGAGAAACCGTGAAGACTATGAGTATTGACTTTTTCCGTAATTCTAGGTGGCATGTTTCTGAGTAGAGTTGGCAGGTAGTATCTTATACACTTTCTGGCTCGGGAGGTACGGCTGTACGGAATAGAGATGTAATGACTGCCTAGTGTGATGGCCATGGTGTGTGGTATTTAGTGAAAATAAAGATTTACAGTAAGAAGGAACGATAATATTCACAAATTTGTGATAAAATATAAGACATTTTTGCGTGAAAATGTCGTCGACCTTCAATAACTAGTGATTTCATTAGAGGTTCTGTGTGGGAATTATATTCGCTGTGGGTTATAATTCTTATCGCCTTTTTCTGCAGTTTTGAAATTCTGTTTGAATTATAGCCCCACAATAAAATACTATAATTGAAGTGTGGCGCAATTAAGGAATTGTACATTATCTTTAGAGCACATGTAGGTAAGAAATGCTTGAACTTATTTCATATACCAAGAGTTCTTGATATTTTGATGGCAATTTTATCAATGTGAGTTGTCCAATCTAATGTTTCATGGATAGTTGTGCCTAAGAAGTTAAATTCTTGAACACGAGCAATGTGTTGGTCATCTATTTTTAGCGTTAATTCGATATGCGCGGTACTCCGTTGTGAACATATATTTAGTCTTGCTAGCATTAAGAGACAGTTTGTTTACTGATAACCATTCACTTATTTTTTCCAATTCCTTATTTATGTTGATGCTTAAAGTAATGTTATCAAACACATCTGAAGTAGATTGGAAGGAACAGAGTGGACCAATTAGGGTAGTGTCATCGGCGTATAATATCGCATTAAATTTATCACTAGCGTGATGAATATCATTTATACCCTGTATATAAGATGAATAACAATGGTCCCAATATGGAACAGCGAGGGACACCTGTAGAGATGGGTAATTTATTGGATATTACATCACCGAATTGTACAAATTGGAGCCTATTTGTAAGATAACTGATTAGCCAGTGTAACAGTGCCTTGTTTATGCCGTAGTGTTCAAGTTTTTAAAATAAAATAGAGTGGTCTAGTGTATCGAGAGGTCTAAAAAATGGATATAGGAATATTACCCTTGTCTAAGCTTTGTAAAAGAGTCATTTTCAGTGTAGCCATCTCCGTAGAATGTGCTTTTATAAAACCGTACTGACTTTTAAATAACATTCCATTTGTAGTTAAATACTCATATAGTTGGTTATACACAATTCTTTCGAAGACTTTGGAGATAGACGGCAGCAACGAGATTGGCCTGTAATTATCTTTAAGAATAACTTTTGCAATTTTTAGTTTGTGGGAAAATTCCTGTGGTGAGCGATTGGTTAATTATGAGAGGCAAAGGCTTGGCAATTAGCGGGCTGATTTTCTTTAGCAAATTTATGGAGATTGAGTCATGTCCTGCACTATTTTTTGGGTCGAATTCCTTTACAACTGACAATATATCTTTTTCTGTAACATGTTTGAATATAAAAGTGAACAGAGATTTGTCCTTTAGATAGCTGGTAAATGTCCTATGTTATCTATTAAAGGATATCTTTTCTGCCAGTTTATTGCCAATATTTACAAAGAATTTATTAAATTTATGCGCAATTTCCCTTTTGTCCGAGATGTGTACTCCGTTTATGTAAAACAAATTAGGAAATTGAAATTGCTTATGGTTTTTATTTAAGAGTTGTTTAATGGTATCCCAAGTTTTTCTTATGTTAGATTTATATTGATTGAATAGGTTTGTGTAGTGAATACGTTTCGCTTCTCTGATAGCTCTAAGATATTTTTATAAACGATAAGATTTATCAATGACGCATTGTAAGATATTTCATTTTGCGCAGTCTGTTTTAATTTGCGATACAGTTTGTCTTTTATGTTTTATTGAGTTGATTATTCCAATCGTTATCCAGTTTGATTTGTTGTGTTTGTACTTATTGTATCTAACAGATTTTTGCAGGAAAATGATAGTCATATAGTCGGGAGAGTATATTTTCAAGTAAGTTAAAAAAAATAGTGTTTGGATCAGATAGCTCATTTAGATTTAATTGCTCTATGATGCACGATTGCCTTACAGATTCATTATATTGTTTTGTTGCCTTTTCATTGTTTGTCCTGATTGTCACCCATTTTGGAGCACTTTGTTTAGATAACAGTTTATCGATAATTATGAAATATGGTAAATGATCGGATATGTCGCTCACAATTATACCTGCTGTAGAAACAGTGGTGGCATTTGAAATCTCATAGAATATCTGGTCAATAAGTGTGCAACTATTTCGAGAGAAACGAGTCGGCAAGGTAATTTTTGGATAAAATCCATTTGTACAGAATAAATCAAAATAGTCGCCGACTTTTTGCTTGTTGTTTACTTTCAACAGGTCAATGTTAAAGTCACCTGTTATTGTAGTTTCTGCACTTTCCTTTCCCAATTTTGAAAGTATCGGTGCAAATTCTTCTATAAATGTGGATATACTTTGTTCATTTTTATTTAACTTAGGCGGTCTGTATATGTTTCCTATTGTGATGTTTTTATTTAGATTTGCACCAAATACATTAATAAAAAGTCCCTCCCAAACATCGGATGAGTCATATAATTGTCTTACACTGTATGAATAACGTACATGTAAATATATTATATACATACACACATACATACATAGTTACATACATATAGTTAAATACACATACATATATAGTTACATCCATACAAACAAATATACATACATACAAAGTTACATATATAGTTACATACATACATACAAACAAATTACAACTGCCCTTTTTCTTTAAATTGACCGTGAGCACGTTCTAGGCCACGACTCTGTTTTGCATATAACAGGATTATGCGACTAATTGGGTTCACTAACAAAAACAATGGTGACTTCGTAAATTTCCCTACACTTGACTTCTTAGCACAGCTATCATCCAATATCTATATATAACTAGCCACAGTATGTAACCATGCAGTATCAAGTTTAAAATAATTTTTAAATCCTCTATTATTAGTATTTTTCTTTCAAGAACAGAATAGTTCTTATATACTGGTATAGCCAATATCCATGCAATATCCAAAGAGCGCAAAGCAGTTTACACTTCACCTGCTGGCCGACTTATTTACTTGAACTGTTCAGAACACCATCTCAACTTCTCTGAAGCATTCCACCACTCATATATACATATGTATATATATACATACATACTATAATTAACCATTTAGACTAACCACTTTTTTAATGAACGCTGTTTGAAAATATCAACTGACAGTGTTTGTAGATATGCAAACACTCCCAGAGATAGTGCACCACAGTTTGCTCATTGATTAGTATATTTAGAACTGTTTTGAGCAGAATTAATTACCTCTAAATAAACACAACTTGCAATGTTAGGAAACAAAGTCCAAAAAAGTTAAATGCAACAAATTAGGTTCATCTGTATCTTAGTGATTTTCTATGTGCGGGGACTTGAACATTTTATTAAAATTACATGGGATCTAAAGGGTTAACAAGTGAGGATTATTTATTCACATATAGCCAGGTACTCACTTATAGTGAACTGAGGCAATGTGGAGTGAAAAAAATTGCCTAGGCTTGAAAATAGCAGCAAGGCGAGGGTATTATCCCACAAGTAGTGAGCTTTACAGATCACTGTGAGTCCACGACTGGCTGCACATTTACCCCCCGTATGTGGGATCTTTTACTTTTCCTGGCACAGACCTAACTAACATGTAGAAGGGACCATCAGCTGTTAATGCCTCTTCTGAAGGACATATACAAATCAGGTGAATTAAGATGCATAAGCTTAAAACAGGAGCGGGGGACCCGAATCCAAGTGCTTTAGATCGACAGCCCAGTGCTCGTGCCTCTCCTGAACACAATATACAACCAGTTTTCTACCAAGAAAATGTATTGTTTTAATTACATCTTCTACGTTTCAGAATACAGACAACAATGCTTCTGATTTCAGCTGTTTATTCTACACAGAAGGATTTTTCAATTTAATGTGACCTAAAGATATAATAAAACAAAATATATCTATGAGTCTATGCTAGCATGTTTATGCATAAATCTGACTTTAAAATTAATGTTTCAACATTACCATCGCCAAACACATTATTACCACATTATTGGGCTCATTCTCTTATATACAAATTGATGTACCGGTAGATCACAAAATTCATACAGTAACTATAACTAAACATCATATTACTTCTATCAAGTGACATGTTATTATCTGCTTTATACCGATCACCAAAAGACAGTTGGATATTTCAGTAACATCTGTTACAAGTGTCAGTGAAATACTTCAAGGTTCATTCTCAAATATATTTTTTATTTGCATTTACCTTGTATCATGTATGACATGCCAGCTCATTTGCACAAATCTGTTACTTGGTTTTAGGCAAAGGTGGTCTGTCACAATATACTATATAACGTGAGGATATTCACATTACCCAATTTAATGATCAAACTAAATTTTTCGACAACTTTTACAAGACTGCACTGCATTTGTAGTTGGTTTGCAAGAGCAGTGCAAGAGCAGATAAACTAGAAATCACATAGAATAGAATGGAATGTGTCTTGGTCTAGACATGAATAACCAATGCATAGATAAACCCATGTAGGAAACCACTATAATACAAACAAATACAGTAATTCTCCTAATTTGGTGAACATCTTCACTAAAAAAGTTGAAGGTTAACCATTTCATACAACTACAGAATATGAATGAATGCACACATAGATACAATCATAGATTACTCATTCACAAACTACATAAGTATGTACAATAATGATCTGAAATTATATATATAACAACTGCATCACCTACAATAACTCATATCAAACTGTGTAAATAGATAAATTTTAAAAATATTTGTATATGCATAGCCAGCAGATAAATGACACAACTGTGATGTTAGAGTGGGAAATTACTATAAGATTCAAATGAAATATTAATATTACATGTTACTAATGATGGAATGAAACATTATTATATGTTATGTTTGAAGTGGTTCATCAGACTGGATGGTTCAACTCAAAGTTTTTCACAGTCAATTTACCTTTGTTCACATTATAGTTCAACCGGTTTCATTGGACTTCACCCAGGCTGTAGCCAGGGGTCACACCAATAATGGAACAGCACACGAGTATAGTGTTGCCATCTAGTGGTACATATCTGATGAAGTCTGTTAAACCAACCGAAACATAACGAGAAAAAAGCATAATCATTATTCAACATTAATTTACTGTGTGTGTGTAGTGTAAACAACACAACAGAGAAATACACAATGGACTAAATGAAAAACTATCACAGTATTTGTTAACATTATCAACAATACAGCATCATTGAACAAGTGACTTTGTATGTCAACATTACTGTTTTCATTGGTGAAAACAAGGACATCAGTAACAGCCCTACAACCACCCCCGTAAACTACCCCCTACAATCATCTTTTAGATTTAGAATCCACTGCCATTTGAGTCGACCGTTATCAGCACTCTATATACATGTGCTACATAACAAAGCTTAGAATCTACACAACATCATGAAAGGCACTTGCAAGTGTTAGCATAGAACCTTGCAACAATGAAAGTATTACTCGGCAATCACATGAGGAGCTTTCTGCCAAATTCTATTCGTTGCAATCTTACAATATGTTTAATAATACACCCTGTACTCAAGGGAAGCAACATATAAATCTTTTCTGGTGCTTTCTTCAGAATATGGTTTTTAAACAACATTCTATTTAAAAACATGATTAAGAAATTAGACTCTGATGAAACATTAACATTGGAATATATCTATGATGATACATATGCAAGCCTGAATGTTGCAAGACATCTACCAACAAATGCCACATGTTGACACTAATAAATAAGTTTGCAATTTTTAAAGCTGTTTATACCAGCTAAACAACAAGCTGACAACTGGTAAATCACGAAATAGTGACATGTCAGGGTCTCTTACTATCATGACATGGCACAGTTTTTTAATGTTGTGGCATCATTATGTCTATTCTTATGTAGTATCTGTTTATGTTTTTGTGATTATATTATTATTCTCATTATGTTTGTTCATGTCTAGTTATGTGTCAATGTATGTTCTTGTGTAGTGACACATCACTATGTCTCTTATTGTGTTGTGATTTGTAACTATATCTCTTCTTGTGTAGTGATTTTTCAGTATGTCTGTTCCTGTGCTGTGATATGTCAGTTTATGTACTTGCTAGTGACATGTCATTATGTTTGCCCTTGCATAGTGATCTGTCACTATGTCTGTTCTTGTGTGCAGTCATCTGTGCTGACCCAAGCATGGTCTGAGAGCAGCCCTCCTCAAGACAGTGATAGTGACACTGTTTACCACTGTAACTGCACCATTCAAAGCAGCATGCCTCTCGCTTTGTGAACTTGCGATATCCCTGCACCTCAATCTTCTTCAGCTTCAAGTGGTGCTTGCGGTGTGCGATCACCTTGGCGGTGTCAGTGCAGACGAACAGACACTGCAGACAGTGGTAATGTGACATGACACGTGTGTGTTCGCAGTCTATGTGCTGGCAGTCGATGTGAATGCGGAAATGTTCAAAGTCGTCAGCCATGATGGTGTCAGTGCGTCGGTGGCGCTTTGTGTGTTGCTGTGTGCGTGCACGGTCACTGAATGCGTGACCACATGTGGGTCGCCCGCAGTGGTAATGAGTGACAGTGTGACGGTATGTACAGTGAGTGAAGCCACAGTCTTCAACATGGCGGAATCGCACGTAACCTTCCGGCACACCATCCTGCCGACACCCTGCTGATATAGGCTGCATTTCCATCGGTGCAACAACATTGTGTACTTTTGTTGTCTTAAGTTGACATTCCACTTGACTGATGTCTGACACATCATCTTTGTCATCACCGATGTTAGCTGTTGTTGTGCAAGAGTCACCACATTCTGATGTTGGAAGTGAGAGGTCAATGACAAGGCCGTCACTGTCATCGTTGTTGTCATCGTCAAGTGAAGTCGCTTGTTCCTTGTTAAGCAAGTTTGAGAATGTTGTCAGACTTAGATTGAGGGATGATGACAATTCATAGCTGGTATCGCTACTGCTGCCGGCATCTGGAGTGCCCTCTATTGGTGCAGTGTCACACTGAATGGTGGTGGAGGTGGTCTTTGTGCGATGTTTGGCAATGTGCATCTTCAGTCTGATGGGGTTAGAGAAGGCCTGGTTGCACTCGCAGCAATGGTAGTGGTCTTTTTTCTTCAGCTTACAGAATGGCCGCCCACAGTTCTGGTGCATGCCATAATGCATGTTCATCTTAAGGGTGAGCCAACTGAGCTGGGGTGACATCACATTGAAGCCCTTTTGCTGCTGCTGTTGCTGCTGAAGGAGCATAGTCAGAGGCAGGGTGCTTGATGTGCTTGGCTTTGGTGCGATTGTCACCAAGTTTGATGATGTTGATAACAGAGGGTTGTTTATCATAAGCAGTGGTGATGAGACTGTGGACAATGGCACACTGCTGGTAACATCCTTCATGGTTGACATGGACGTCACAGATATGCTACTACCTGCTACATTTGATGGCACATTAACTACAGATGTCAGTGCAATTGGACTGCTGCCGATTGACTGTATGACAATTGGCGCTATGTTTGCCATGGCAACAGCAGTGGTGCAACCTGGTGACTGTGACAGTGCATATGGTTGTGCTGCCCTAGGTGGTGCTGCGAGTGGGATGAGACGGCGGATGGCCTGTGGCTGCAAGGACTGCTGGGCCATTGCACCCAGAATGTTTGTTGCTGCCATCTTGGATGTGTTGCAGACTGTTGAAGCCTGGGGCAGGACAGCAGACAGCGACCCATTCACCCCAACAATCGATTTCTTCTGAAGCAACATAGACCGCTCCACACTAGCCATGTTGTGCTTCTTGTCGTGTTGGATCATGGTGCTGTAACGCACAAACGAGTAGTCACAGCGCGGTCGCACACAGTGGAAGTGGCGACGCACGTGGTTGTTATGGCAATGACCACGGCGACAGTCAACGCTGCGATCAAAGAACTCAAACCCATCAAGAATGTTTATGAAACTATGGAAGTCCCTTGCGTGTAGATTTAGCATGTCATGCCGGTTGGTGGTGTAGTGGCACCGTTGGCGCACGCAGTGATAGTGCTGCTTCTCAGCAATGAACATGCATTTGTTGTCAGGACATATATTATCAGGATTAAACTGCTTGAATCCACAGCTAACTACCAGACGGGCCTCAGTGTCACCCCCTACTGACAGCACAAGGCGCTGGATCTCTTCTTCAGACATCTCCATCTTCGGTATGACGGGAATGAGGGTACGGGGGAACTTGGGAGGACGGCCTCGGCGACGATGCATGGAATCAACTGGGACTCGAGGAGTGGACGGAAAGATCCGGCGATTGACGACCCCGCGGGCATACTCGTGGACTTTCTGGTGCTCAAGACGGCTGAACACAGAGTCCTCTTCTGTAAGCACTGTCATACAGTCTGCCTGCAACAACCACACCAACCTCACCTTACAACCACACCAAATACCAACTTAGAACCATACCAACCATCAAATTACAACCACACCAACCATCAACATACAATCACACTAACCACCAACTTACACAAAACCAACCATTAACTTACAACTACATCAACCACCAATTTACAACCACACCAGCCATCAATTTTCACAACATGCACACAGCCCACCTGCAACAACCACACCAGCCATCAACTTACATAAAATGCACACAGCCCGGCTGCAACAACCACACCAACCATCAACTGACATGACCTGCACACAGCCTGCCTGCAACAACCACACCAGCCATGATCTTACACAACCTGCAAACAGACCGTCTGCAACAACCACACCAACCATTAACTTACAGCAACACTAACCATCGACTTACAACCACACCAAAAAAACAAACTTACAACCATGTCAACCACCAACTTACAACTACATCAACCACCAACTTACAACAACACCAACCACCAACTTACAACCATACCATCCATCAACTTACACACCATTCACACAGCCCAACTGCAACAACCACACCAGCCATCAACTTACTCAACCTGTACACAGCCCACCTGCAACAACCACACCAGTCATCAACTTACACAACTTGTACACAGCCTACCTGCAACAACCATACCAGTCATCAACTTACACAACCTGTACACAGCACACCTGCAACAACCACACCAACCATGAACTTACACGACCTGCATACAGCCTGCCTGCAAAAACCTCACCAACCGTCAACTTACAACCACACCAACCGTCAACTTACAACCACACCAACCATATACGTAAAACCACACCAACCACTAACTTACAACCACACCATCCATCAACTTACACAACATTCACACAGCCCACCTGCAACAACCACACCAGCCATCAACTTACACAACCTGTACACATCCCGCCTGCAACAACCACACCAACCATCAACTTACTCGACCTGCACACAGCCTGCCTGCAACAACCTCACCAACCATCAACTTACAACCACACCAACCAAGAACTTAAAACCACACCAACCACCAATTTACAACCACTGCAACCACCAATTTACAACCACACCAACCTACAACCATTCCAACAACCAACTTACAACCACACCAACCACCATCTTACAACCACACTAATCACCAACTTACTAACACAACAACAATCAACTTACAACCACACCAACCATATACATACAACCACACCAACCACTAACTTACAACCACACCAGCCATCAACTTACACAACCTGCACACTGCTTGCCTGCAACAACCACACCAGCCATCAACTTACATGACATGCACACAGCCCACCTGCAACAACCACACCAACCATCAAGTTACATCACCTGCACACAGCTAGCCTGTAACAACCATACCAACCATCAACTTACACAACCTGCACACTGCTTGCCTGCAACAACCACACCAATCATCAACTTACACAACATACACACAGCCTGCCTGCAACAACCACATCAGCCATCAACTTACACGACATGCACTCAGCCTACCAGCAACAATCACATCAACCATCATCTTACACGACTTGCACACAGCCCACCTGAAATAACCACACCAGCCGTCAACTTACACAACATGCACACAGCCTGCCTGCAGCAACCACACCATCCATAAACTTACAGAACATGCACAGTCCGCCTGCAACAACCACACCAGCTGTCAACTTACACCATATGCACACAGTCCACCTTCAACAACGACACCAGCCTTCAACTTACACTATATGCACATAGCTCACCTGCAAAAACCACACCAGCCATCAACTTACACAACATGTACACAGCCTGCCTGCAACAACCACACTAGCCATCAACTTAAATGACATCCATACAGCTCACCTGCAACAACCTTACCAATCTCAAACTTATACAACATGCACACAGCTCGCCGGCAACAACCACACCAACCGTCGACATGCACGACCTGTACACAGCCCGCCTGCAACAACCACACCAACCATGAACTTACACGACCTGCATACAGCCTGCCAACAACAACCTCACCAACCATCAACTTACAACCACACCAACCAAGAACTTACAACCACACCAACCACTAACTTACAACCACACCATCCATCAACTTACTCAACATTCACACAGCCCACCTGCAACAACCACACCAACAATCAACTTACACGACCTGCACACAGCTTGCCTGCAACAACCTCACCAACCAAGAACTTATAACCACACCAACCACCAATTTACAACAACACCAACCACCAACTTATAGCCACACCAACTTAAAACCACACCAACCACCAATTTACAACCACTGCAACCACCAACTTACAACCACACCAACCAATCAACTTACAACCACACCAGCCATCAACTTACACAACATGCAAACGTTCCGCCTGCAACAACCACACCAGCCATCAACTTACACAACAGCACACAGCCCACCTGCAACAACCACACCAATTATTAACTTACACAACATGCACACAGCCTGCCTGCAACAACCACCCCAACCATCAACTTACAACCACGCCAGCCATCAACTTACAGAACATGCACACAACCCTCCTGCAACAACCACAACAGTCATCAACTTCAATGACCTGCACACAATCCGTCTGCAACAACCACACCAGCCATCAACTTACACAACCTGCACACACCCCGCCTGTAACAACCACACCAGCCATCAACTTATACATGCTCACAGCTCACCATGCAACAACCACACCAGCCATCAACTTACACGACATGCACACAGCCCACCTGCAACATCCACACCAACCATCAACTTACATCACCTGCACACAGCTAGCCTGCAACAACCATACCAACCATTAACTTACACAACATACACACAGCCTGCCTGCAACAACCACATCAGCCATCAACTTACACGACTTGCACACAGCCCACCTGAAATAACCACACCAGCCATCAACTTACACAATATGCACACAGCCTGGCTGCAGCAACCACACCATCCATAAACTTACACAATATGCACACAGCCAACCTGTAACAACCACTCCAACCATCAACTTACACAATGTGCACACAGCGCGCATACAACGACCACACCAGCCATCAACTTACAGAACATGCACAGTCCATCTGCAACAACCACACCACCTATCAACTTACACAATATGCACACAGTCCGCCTGCAACAACCACACCAGCCTTCAACTTACACTACATGCACACAGCTCACCTGCAACAACCACACCAGCCATCAACTTACATGACATGCACACTGCTCACCTGCAACAACCACACCAGCCACCAACTTACACAACATGCACACAGCCCACCTGCAACAACCACACCAACCATCAATTTACACGACCTGCATACAGCTCGCCTGCAACAACCACACCAACCATCAACTTACACGACATCCACACAGCTCGTCTGCAACAACCATACCAACCTTCAACTTACACAACATGCACACAGCCCGCCAGCAACAACCACACCAGTCTTCAATTTACATGTGCACACAGCTCGCCGGCAACAACCACACCAACCGTCGACATGCACAACCTGCACACAGCCTGCCTGCAACAACCACACCAGCCACCAACTTACAAAAAATGCATACAGCCTGGCTGCAAAAACCACACCAGCCATCAACTTACACGACTTGCACACAGCCAACCTGCAACAACCACACCAACCATCAACTTGCACACAGCCTGCCTGCAACAACCACGCCAGCCACCAACTTACACAACATGCACACAGCCTGCCTGCAACAACCACGCCAGCCACCAACATACACGACCTGCAGACAGCCCGCCTGCAACAACTTACATGACATGCACACAGCTCGCCAGCAACAACCACACCAACCATCAACTTGCACAACCTGCAAACAACCACACCAGCCATCAACTTACACAATATGCACATTGCCCGCCAGCAACAACCACACCAACCAACAACTTATACGACCTGCACACAGCCCCCCTGCAACAACCGCACCAGCCATCAACTTACACGACCTGTACTCGCCTGGCTGAAACAACCACAGCAACCATCCACTTACACAACAAGCTCACAGTCCGCCTGCAACAACCAAACCAGCCATCAGCTTACAACCACACCAACCATCAACTTACACAACCTGCACACAGGCCACCTGCAACAACCACATCAGCCATCAACTTACAACCACAACAACCATCAACTTAAAACCACACTAACCATCAACTTATACAACATGCACACAGCCTGCCTGCAACAATCGCACCATCCATCAACAACCACACCAACCATCAATATCCCACAACTTGCATAGTGGCAAGATTCTGCGGCTTTTCTCAAGTGAATGATTTTTATAACCAGCCTTGAAACAACAGAATGTTCAAGTGGGAACAATACACATTCCCTTTTTAAACTAAAAGTGTCGATAGACCAACTATTTACAAGTGTGTGAGTGCTCTAGGTTCTGACAAGTCCAGAAACATTCTCCCATAAGGCCAATAAATAATTCAAGATTTCTGGGCCGACGAAATTTCTAAAATGATGCATTTAAAATATTTCTCAAGCACACATAGTACATGATTCAGAGAAACCTGTACACCTTATTTATTATTAAATATTTAATGTTTTAATTTAAGTTCATTGTAGAGGCATATTTTAATAGTAATGATCCAAAATAAGGATATACTTACAGTAATTCAAACTTGACACATTCACATGTTCAGAATTTTGTGACAGGCAAATGAGTGGTGCCATCTATGTCATTGTGTTGACTTACCCACAAGCAGTGGTAGTGGACCTGACGGCGATTGTAGGGACAAGATGCATCACATGACATGTTGGTGTCATATGTCATGTAGCACAATGCTGTGATTCGCTCTTGCTGCTCATGACACCTGTGAGAAACAGACAGACAGGACAAATGACAGACCATTAAATAGCCTAAATGTGCTTGAAGATGATGGACTGACATGTGAGCAAAATCACAGATATTTATACAGTTTATAGTCTAACCAATTGTTCATATTTACATTGACATCATTATCAGAATAAGCACAAACCAATATTGTGTGATATTTCTGAGCTAACTGTAATGCTAACACCTAGTGTCTGAATGTTATTTACTTTGCATGTTCATGGACGCCATCCTTGGATCGGAAGAGCATGCCGCAGCGAGTGACACTGCAGTGATAGTGGTCCTTGTAGAGCATCTCACAGCGCGCAACACACGGGTCATTGGCTGTGTATCTGACAAACAGTGACAACACATAGGTCATTGGCAGTGTACCTGATAAACAGTGACAACACATGGGTCATTGGCAGTGTACCTGATATACAGTGACAACACATGGGTCATTGGCAGTGTACCTGATAAACAATGACAATACATGAGTCATTGGCAGTGTACCTGATAAACAATGACAACACACACGAGTCATTGGCAGTGTACCTGATAAACAGTGACAACACACACGAGTCATTGGCAGTGTACCTAACAAACAGTGACAACACATGGGTCATTGGCAGTGTGCCTAATAAACAGTGACAACACACACGAGTCATTGGCAGTGTACCTAACAAACAGTGACAACACATGGGTCACTGGCAGTGTACCTGACAAACAGTGACAGCACACGGGTTATTAGCAGTGTACCTGATAAACAGTGACAACACATGGGTCACTGGCAGTGTACCTGACAAACAATGACAACACACGGGTTATTTGCAGTGTACCTAATAAACAGTGACAACACATGGCTGATAAACAGAGACAACAATTACCTGGTCAAGTATTTCTTCCACAGTTCATTCTTCTCTTTCCTGTCGTTTACTGGCGGCAATGATGTTGGTGGTGCCACTTCCCTGGAGCCTGACTGTGATGCTGCACCATCGCATGTAGGCAAGCTGCCGTCAGATGTATCAATAACCCCTTCCTCGACTGTCGTGTGTTTGTCATCATCGTAACTTGGTATAGAAAGATTAAGCGAGTCTCCAAGAGCTTCTCCCTTCAATGTTGAGCCAAGCTGCTCCAGGGATGGACAACAAGATGATCCCAGCACTGGACTACAGCTTACTTCTGATTGCGATGTTCCAGAAAACACTTTACTTGACTCTGTCATCTCGATTGAGTTTCCAGGTGTACCTGGCAATGACAGGTCTATCACCGTTGATAACGTGTGTGGCGGTGATGAATCGGATTCATTCAGTGAACTTGATTGGTTGATTGCAGCCAGATCCTCGATGTCAATAAACTCTTCTGAGCTGAACACCCTGGGACACCCAACAACTGCAGATTGCCGTGATGTGGCAGACGCTAACTTGATGGGCTGATGCACTGCGGCAGGCGCTATCTTGATGGGTTGGTGTTGAGTCTTGAAGGACTTGTAGGCCACCTCAAAGTCTCGACGCTCATGTTTACGTTTATGGGAGTAGAGCTGACCCGTTGAGTGCAGAACATAAATACAACCTACAATCAATGTTCCAAACTGTTACATATCAAGACGTAATCACAATCTTACAGTCAATGTTCCAAACTGTTACACATCAAGACGTAATCACAACCTACAATCAACGTTCCAAACTGTTACACATAAAGACGTAATCACAACCTACAGCCAACGTTCCAAACTGTTACACATCAAGACGTAATCACAACCTACAGCCAACCTTCCAAACTGTTACACATCAAGACGTAATCACAACCTACAGCCAACGTTCCAAACTGTTACACATCAAGACGTAATCACAACCTACAGCCAACGTTCCAAACTGTTACACATCAAGACGTAATCACATCCTACAGCCAACGTTCCAAACTGTTACACATCAAGACGTAATCACAACCTACAGCCAACGTTCCAAACTGTTACACATCAAGATGTAATCTCAACCTATAGTAGAATGTTCCAAACTGTTGCACATCAAGACATAATCAAGACATAAAACAAGACTTAGGGAGCCATTTGTATTATATTAAACACATTCCTTTTTGTGTTCAGAGCATGTAATGATGGCTGATGATGCTGACTGTGTGTATACAGTAATCACTTTACAGAATGTAATCTAGGTTCTCGCACCAAAACCAAAAACGAGTTACTTGATAGCACGAGGTGTGCACCTCTTCTACTACTCCCCATTTCATTTTGTAACTGTTTCATCTGAATATTCTTCATCGAAAATATAAACGATAATATATGTAACTCCACACATAAAAAACAGGGATATTGATGGCATCTTTCAGTTGAACATTAACCATGGGCTTTAACGTATACATTTCTTGAATATTTATTCATCAATGAAATTATATATTTTCATAGCTGAACATATGTTAATTATGCCTTAAATAAATAAAAAAATAAATATAATCAGGACATCGATATTTTATGCTTCTGACTGACACTGCTAATTATATTGACATCATCATATTAATGTTTAAAAACTTTTGTGTGATGGGAGGGATGGGGGGCTGAGGCCAGATGAAGGTAATTTCGTCTGATATCAGACATCGACATTCTGATATTTCCCTAAGTGAATTGAATTGTAGACACACCGTGTACCTCCCAGTAGACCTGCTACAAGTTAACTGCCTGTCAATTTCAGCTGTTTATTACGTTGCCCAATAGCACAGGTAGCCTGAATTGAGTAGGCCTATTTATTGACACTGTTATTCGTACTTGTACTTCGGTGCAACGCTGTTTTTATGTGCTACTACAGGAATATGTGTCAGTTTTTCTCAGACATGGAAGTATTGGGGACCGGGGAGTAAATCAAGAAGCATAAATTATTAAGTTTATATTTTTAATTTGTATCATGCATAAATAACCTGTTTTGCATTCTGAACAGATATTATGTAATTTCTTCTTCTTTAGTTCAGCATATCTCTGCGAGACGTAGCTGCCCAGATGATCCCACGATACGCTGCTCTGTCTGCCGTTTGTCTCCCTGCTCTCACAATGTCGTCTTCCAACCAGTCGTTGATGTCCTGCTCCCATCTTCTCCTTGGTCTTCCCCTTCCTCTCTTTCCATCCACTTTGCCTTCTAGGACTGTTTTCTCTAAGGAATTATGTCTTTTGATGTGGCCAAAATAACTAAGTTTTAGTCTTTTTATTCTATTCACTAGTTGACAGTTCGTAATGTCTAATTTTTTAAGGATCTCTGCGTTGGTTGTTCTTGTTATCCATGGCACTCTTAGGACTTTTCGGTAACATTTCATCTCAAACGCTTGTATTCTTCTCATGTCTTCTTTGTTCAGTGTCCAAGTTTCGCTCCCGTATAGAGCTGTTGGGAAAATGCAGGTTTTTTTAATTCTTATCTTTGTTGGTATGTTTTGTCCTTTCCATACATTTTTCAGACTATTTAGTTTCTGCGTTGCTATGGCTATTCTTCTTCTGATCTCTGATGATGTATTGCTGTCTCCTTGTAGTCTTGCTCCAATGTATTCGTAGTAGTTCACATTTTCAACTTGCTCCCCGTTGATTGCAATTTCTGTTTTTTCAATGCATCTGTCAGTGTCCATGATCTTTGTTTTCTTCACATTAAGTAACAAGCCCTTTTTCTCACTGTGTTCTTTTACAGACATGATTAGGTTTGTTAGGCCGATTGTTGTAGTGGACAGGAGTGCGGTCTCTGCTTCTATGTCCATGAATATTCACTTCATCGTATGTTGTACTTCTGTCATCTAATTATACATCTCTCATTATGTCTAATGTATAGAGATTGAATAGGTATGGAGAAAAAACACACCCTTGTCTGACTCCTTTTCCCACTGTAAAAGTTTCTGTAGTTGTGTTTTCCAGCCTGACTACTGCTTATTGGTTGCTATAAAGTGATTTCAAGAGGGCGATTATCTTTGGGTGGAAGTTCATGTCGCTGAGCGTTTTCCACATCATCTGATGATTCACACAGTCGAAAGCCTTGGAATAGTCGATGAAGCATATTCTTAGATCATTATTTATCTCTCTGAATCAACATTCTCAGATTGAATATATCACTGTTTTCATTCCAGTGGCAAGAGGTTGCTGGTAGATATGATAATTCATGGTCATCTATATTTACTGTTCAAATGTTACACATTTTACCGCAAGTCATTTAACACTGTAAAAAACCCAACATTATGGTATTTATTATTTTTATGAATTCTAGTAAACTGCCAGAAATAAACTGCTATCAAAGAGTGGCGCCACCCTGTGACCACTCACCGGGTCGTATACAGTGGATGTGGTTGCTGGAGTTGCTATAGCGACACAAATCATAGCCACATGACTCATATTTCATGAACTTTTTGAAGCCATCCTTGGCCAACATCTCATCCTTCTGGTGGTACATCTTGTGCTTCTCTGCAACAACATAGTGACAACACTGTGACAACAAACTGACAATATTATATCATGATGACATCTATTCAATTACTTAAATTTGTTTTCAACAAGAAAGTTATCATTCAATGTAACAAATCCTTAAAACAATAAAAAGATAATACTGTCCAACCCGTCAACAAATCATTATCAAATTTTTAAAACATGTCACAATTCTGCCTTCATTTCACACAACAACATCTGTTGAACATTTGGTAAGGATTTGTTGACTGTATATACAGTATGTACATACAGTACATACGCAATACACACCGAGTTATTTAGTATTATGTATAAATTCCTGACGTCATTGAGGCAAATCTAATTTGAACCCCAATGACTTTGGAGTCAACATTGGAGTTATAAGAGAAAAATGGACTTCAATAAAATAGATACATGGAATGTGCAAACTATGTACCAAGGCAAGCTAGATTTGGTCAAACAGGAAATGACAAGAACCAATACTGATCCAATGGGCATCTCAGAACTAAAATGGATTGGCAACGGCTACTTCAGTTCAGACAAATACACAATCTACTACTCGAGAAATGATACAACCCGATCCAATGGAGTTGCTTTCATATGCTCAAAAATCATCTCTAAATCTGTAGTAGGATTCAACCCTCACAATGACCGATGATGCCACTGAAGATCCATGCAAAACCGATTAATGTCACCTTCATCCAAGTCTATGCCCCAACATATACATCTAATGAAACAGAAATAAACAATTTCTATGAACAACTCCAAGACCTACTGAATAGCATTCCAAAGAAAAATATCATCATTATCATGGGTGTCCTGACTGCAAAAGTTGGGAATCGGATGGAACTCGACATAACTGAAAAGTTTAGACTTGGCCACAGGAATGAGAGAGGCAATGACTTTTGTGCTGACAATGAAATGGTCATCTGCAACACTCTCTTTCAACAACACAAGAGACTACTATACACATGGACACCACCAGATGGACAACACAAAAACCAAATTGACTAAAAATTATCATTATCCAGAAACGATGGCAAAACTCAATCATGACCACATGACCAAGGTGCAGATTGTGGCACGGATCATGAGCTATTAATTTCAAAGTGAAGCTGAAGAGCATAAAAACACCACCCCCGCCAACCAGATATGACTTAGAGAATATTCCAAACAATATTAAAACCGATTGAGTTACGTGTGGGACAGCCTGCTCACCATGCCATCTGGCGAGTAGAGGAAGATCAGTTCCTGAAGAAGGCCGCCACAGGCAGTCGAAACATCGAAGTGAGTCGAATTTATGTAGTTGTGAATTAAGAAATTTGCTTATTTAACTATTCTTCCAACTTCATGAAAATTTTAACGAATATAAGACGAGAGTACGGACAGAACACAGTCCGGAGAATACGTGAATTGGAGTTGTATGAAAAGAAGATTGCGCGAAACAGAAATCACCTGGTGTTTTCATTGTGCTGCCGCGATGAGAGTCTAAGGCTCAGTTGTTGCATCAAGACACAAAATGCGAGAGACATATCAGGAAAGCAGAAAAAGACCTGATAAGAGAACAAAATCGCATAATAAACAACAAACTAGGTGTTTAAAAAAATTAGCCAAGTGGCCCTGAAGTCCTTTGGACTAATACGTCTATATGTGACCCCGGCTGACCAAATGAGTGATAAGTTTCAAAATTGTAACATTGTTTTCTTACATTCTTGTAAAGATTGGGTATGGTGCTTTTACATGGTTTCAAAAATTATAACTGCTACAAAAATTGGCAAAGTTATGGAGCATTAAACATGGTAGGGGTCAAAAAGTGAAAATGAAGAAAACGGCTGTTGAAGTTTTACATTACATATGCAAATGGATTGCATGGAAATAGTACATGCATGACATTCAAATGTGGCACACAGTATGTATGTTATGTTGCAACGATACACTGGAAGTATGAATGTGCTGCTACAAAAAATTATCAAGTTATGCCAGATTATGTCTTTATGTGTAAAACTAAGAGGACAGATTATTTGAGAGCAGAAGGTAGACTCACTGTTTGACACAGTTTAAAACCTACAGGCAACTGTCCAGTTTAACAGGGGTCTAGTGGCTTAATGCTATCTGTTGACACAAGCTACTGCCACTGACCAATTACAGATTAGTCACAGCTTCCATCAAACAATAGCAGGCAGAGAATCTTAGCTCCACAGCTGGGTGTAATACACAACCAGAGCCACCACTGATTCATGGTCAAGTAGATTAGCTCAATGCACCAACTAAGACAATACACAACACTGTGAGTGACAGTGTCCAGAGTGAGGCCTAAGCAGTGTCCTCATTGCTGAATAGATCAATTAAACCTGCCAAGTGGGTGACATTCTGCACAAGTGTTCATTAATCCTTAGTGATTGTTCAGAACACCTGACTGACCACATACCTAAACAAAACGAATGTAATAGGTGAAGAACAGGCAGTGTTCAGATAGGGGTATTGGTTGAATTGTATTTGTTTCGACTCAAAAGGCTGTATTGTGTCTTCATCGATTATAAGAAAGCATTTGATTTAGTAGACCGGTCCTCCCTGTGGTCTAAGATAATTTCATGCGGTTAAATTTACATATATAGTGTATAGCGGAACTATGTCAACTCTTCTAATGGTTGACATTTGGTTGTTTCAGGTGTCAACTATATTGTGAATCTGTAATTATTAGTCTATATTGATACAATTGATTTACACAGTACCATGTCTACACAAGGCATGGCAAGCGAAAACAGAACAGTAGAATGCATTTGATATAAATAAAGTGTAGGATATTTCACTCTATAGTTGTCCAGAATATTAATTTTGTATGTTTGTCACCTACAGGTGACAGAATATTAATTTTCTATGTTTGTCACCTACAGGTTTCTACAGACAATACATCTTTAACCAATAGAAACCACAGTCACACCATTTTATAATAATTAAATGAACGTCAAAATAAACACAACTTGCAATTATAGAAAATCAATAGTTTTGAAGATACAGTTTAAAATTGTTAGGCAACTGTTCAGTCTAACATGGGTCAAGTGTGTCTACTCTGCCTGGGTGCTGTGACCAATTAAAGATTAGTCAAGGTCTCAATGGCCTAGGCTGTAGAGATTAGTCACAGCTTTTGACTTTGTGGCACATTACACAACATCTACTGTTGGGGGTGGTCTCAAGGGCCCTTCTCAAAACCACATCACTAGATAATGTAAACCTTTTGCACTTTGGGGCCCCCTTAGAATGATTCAATCAAATACAGATTTCTTGTATATAGTGGCAGCACCCTAAGATACATCTATGCAAAATAAAAAAAAAGTGGCTGAACAGTTTTTGAAAAAATAGGCCAAATGTTACATTTTTACCAGTTTTGGGGTCCTTGGAGGCCCTAGGGAGCCCTTAAAATGATTCAATCAAATATAGATTTCTCGTGCATAGTGGCAGTGCCCCAAGATATGTCTATGCAAAATTAGAGAAAAAGTTGCTGAACGGTTTCCGAGATACGGCAGCTAACGGCGGACGGCAGACGCAGAGTGATGGCAATAGTCCCTTGGACCTTCGGCCAAAAGACTAAAAAACCAAGGCACTAGCGCCATATGTCACCAATCCGTCCTTTAAAAACTAGTATTTTTAGTGTGTCTGTGAAAAGTCCCTTTTCAGATTCTTGGAAACTGACGATGTTTCCGTAGTGACGATCATGTGTGCGTCAGCCCAGGTTAAACATCAATTCGTTCACCATGAATGCAGATCATATAGTCTGGTTATTCTCATGCCACTATGCTGTTGTATTATAATTACCTAAATGCATCACACTGTCAAATCACCAAATACTGGCAGTAGTTTTGTTTATTCTCCGATAATGCCCGACCTCCGCAGCCAGTTGCAATGACATGTGACTGACCCCAGCAGCTGTCAATCAATCTTGTCTACCACAACAAGTTCAACACGTTGCCCTTCGTAACACAATATCATTAGACAGCTTGGCGGGAAAACCTTGGGGGGGAATCTCAGTAATAGAAGTGTCTGTCAAATCGTGTTGAAATAAACCACATGCCAGTGAAAAAGTCACATTTCTAAGCAAAAAACAAGCATCTGGTGACACTTATCAGCAACAACCAGGAAGTATTACTTAATGTAACTTTTTATAGAAACTACACCCAAAATTGCACGGGATGGTTTTATGTTTGGTGAAGGGGTCGTGCCAAAAAATGCAGTACGGATTTTTGCTGTCTTTCTACAATGTAGCCAAATTTTTATGAAGCTGTTTATGAAACTTAATATGCATTTGTTTAAACCCGTACAAATGTCAATAACATATTTGTACTTACAACCATACAAATTTTTCTTTTGGGGAGTTTCTCAAAATGAAATAAAATGCCATTTTAGGGTGATTTTTTACATATTTTTTAATTGTCTTTAAACACATTTAAATATCACTAAACAACATAAAAATAAATTCTTTTTGGTCTGGAGTATTGTTTAATGTGTTAGGCATTGTCTGAGAAAAAAATGGTTACTTTTTCTTCAAAACATTTATTAATAGTTCAAAATGGCGACAGATAAACAAACTGAAAAGACTAACAGTAACAGCGAAGATGGCGTCATGCGACGATAACAACATTGATCTGATGGGCACACAACTCAAGAAATGGGTGGTGAACATATCAAACTAAATGACGACCAAACGAGAGTGTTCGGTAAAGGATTGAACTATGCAGTAACACCAGATAAACTTCCAGTGGAAGAATTTGTCATAGCTACTGAACAAATTACCGAAGCTGTACATCACCAAGAAAGAAAGGCAAGCACTAGCAGAATTGAGGAAAGAAAAGAGCATAATGATTCTGCTAGCAAACAAGGGGAAGCCACAGTAGTAATGGACACTGAAAAATATAAACAGAAAGTAATAACCATGTTATCAGATGACAAGACATGAGAAACTGAAGAAAGACCCTACTTCCAAATACAAGAGAAAGTTAGTATCCATCATAAAGAAGCTGAAAGAGGTGGATAAGATCACAGATGAACAGTACAAGTACCTGTACCCTACAGCAGAGAATGTATCAAGGATGTACTATACTCCCAAAATCCACGAGCCAGACAACCCACTTAGATCTATTGTTCATCAAGAACTCCAAGCACTGAGCTAATGAAATGGCATGTGTGATAATCGAACAAGAAATGTTCCTGTCACATGATGTATTGCCTTTGTTTACCATCACCCCAATTGATGAGACATTACACATCTTCAGAAAACGACTAGAGGAGGACTCGACACTGAAACTAAGAACAAATCTCCATGTGGATGACATTATGGAGCTGTTGAAGTTTGTTGTAACAACAACATACTTCAGTTTCAGGGGCACAATTTACCAACAGAAGTTTGGCCCAGCGATGGGAAGCCCAGTGTCACCGATAATAGCCAATCTATTTATGGAATGGCTGGAACAACATGCCATTGTGACAGCTCCAGTAACATGTCAGCCCAGACTATGGAAGCGATACGTGGATGATGTAATGGAAATTGTGAGGAAGGGGTGTGTCAAGAACCGCCAGGTGAAACGGCCTTGCAAATAAATATCCGGGTTCTGAGATATATCAGAAGGGAAGTAGTTATGCACAATTAAAGAATTTTCCAAATTTATTGGCCCATCTTCCAAACAATAAAAAAAATACAGCTATTCTTCAAGGAAGACTCGTCAGCCTCCCTAACCTCTTATCATACAAAGTCTTACAAACATATATCTCTATTATAACATTTCATAGATACACAAGGATTGACCAGTTCTTCAATCCTATACTATTTCATCAAAAGATTCTATAACATAATCGCCATGTAGGCACAAAAGTTCAACACCGTACGGCACTCGCAATGTAGAGATACGAGAACATAATGTTTATAATGAATGATACCACATTTTGTCATCACCGTCAACTTGAGGATAACTTGTCCCTCAGTGGTCGAGTGAAGTAGTTCTCACTCGGTTCATCGGGAATTCCCTCTTTGGGGGTGAATTCTCCTTTGTCACGTAAGCCGTTTACTCTCGCACTGTTGTTACACGAGGTGTTACTCGGCGTCTACCGCCCTCAAGTGCACTTTGTCAGACTTCACCCCGTCCCGACACTCCGGTATTTCTTCTACTCTATATATGCATGGAGAAATTCAACGTCAAAGCCACCACTGGGTATAGACTTCATGTTTGCCAACAGCATCGTAATGGTTTCTCTCCACAGAAGAGACCAGATTACATTTCTTTGCTCTGTCGGGTTCTGGACTCTGGACAACAACATCCAATAGGTGATACTCTAAATCAACAAGTATAAAATCTTCATTATAACGACATCCCTATACGCTTTATTGTCATCCTATTTAAACTTACGTCCGTATCTGTTAGATCCTTGATCGCGGAACCGTTTACCATGCCCCGTTTCCTCTTTTCCTTTGAATCTCGAGATCCGCCTGTGTCACAATAAACGTGTTCATACTTTCTCTATGAGAATCTTCATTCTATAATGTGGTTGTACGCACAGCCCACGGCCAGTACACGACATTAATTGGCGACGAGGTAAACTGACAACTCTACGAGTTACTTTGAACTAGACTACGTCTAATTTCTGTGTGAAAATGGAAACTGTTGCTGACGTGGCACCTTTTTCGCTAGAGCCGACTGACAGCGCAGGCCAATGCTGGGAGCGTTGGGTGCGGCGCTTTGAAAACTTTGTGGTGGCTAAAGACATTCAGAAAGATACAAGAATGAGAGCGATGTTGCTTCATTATGCTGGTGAGGCAGTGTTTGAATTGAGTGAAGCAGTGGGGGTGACAGAAAATGATGATTTCGCAGAAACCAAGCGGAAACTCACTGCTTACTTCAGGCCGCAGTGCAATGAAGATTATGAAACATTCAAGTTCCGACAGGCTGAACAGACGTCGTCAGAGACGTTGGACCAATTCAATGCATGATTGCAGCAACTAGCCAAAAACTGTAAGTTCCATGAGAAAGACAGAGAAGTGAAGTCGCAAATCATCCAAAAATGTGCGATGTCAAAAGTGCGTGACAAGGGGTTAAGTGAACCTACAATCACGCTAGAGAAGTTACTGACGTTCGGGCGCACACTGGAAGCTACGCTACAGCAGTCGAAGATCATGGGAACTCTTCTTCGTCCGTGCCGAAGCCTGTCCACGCTGTATCGAATGACGAGGGGCGGCGCAACTCTTCACGTGGAGGTTTCAGCTTTGGTCGCCAGGTGGCGACACACAGAGATCGCAATCCACCAAGAAAACGCTTTCCGCCTGATCGCCAGGAGTCGCCACATCGAGACGATCGACCAATCGTGAGCAGTCAGCAGCGGTACAGACATCACAAGGGGGCAGCACCGGCATGCTCAGGCTGTGGTGGACCGCCACACGATGATCGGCGAATGTGCAAAGCTTGGGGCAGGAGATGCTACAAGTGTCAAAAGCTAAATAATTTTGCTAATGTGTGCAATGCAAACACTCAGCAGACACACTTAGTAGAAAATGACACACACTCGCAACGCAATGACAAGTTACGTGAAGACACATACACACTTGGCTTGTATCACACAAGTGCCACCCACACCATACCACCGTACATTTGCAATGTCCAGATAGAGGGAAGTGAAGTGGCTATGGAGATAGATACCGGAGCAGCAGTTTCGCTTATATCGGGGGATGAGTGGGCTAAAATCTGCAAGACATCTGTGCTCACTCTCGACACGCGTAACGTTCCGAGGTTGCGAAAGTACGCAGGTACCACAATTGAGCCTTTAGAGTGAGCACAGGTGAACGTTTGTCACAACAATCAACAGCACAGGCTACAGGCAACTGTAGTGCCTGGGTCGGGACCTAACCTGCTGGGAAGGGACTGGCTAACAGTGTTGAAAGTGAACTGGGCTACCGTGAACCAGGTAGACAGAGAGGACTTCCTAAAGCCTTACGAATCAATGTTCAGTGAGGGACTAGGCACTCTAAAGGGGCTGACTGCGAAGTTCTACGTTGATGACACGGTTAAACTGAGGTATTGTAAACCTCGACCTGTACCTCTTGCTTTACGAGCCAAAGTAGAGGATGAGCTAGATTATATGCAGAAGGCTGGAATCATCCGTCCTGTGGAGTATTCTGAGTGGGCCGCGCCCATTGTACCGGTCTTGAAGTCTATCGGCGCAGTCAGAATCTGTGGCGACTATAAGGTAACCATCAACAGAGCCGTAAAGGTAGACAAGTACCCGATCCCGAACGTATCTGATCTGTTTACAAAATTAGCAGGTGGTACACTGTACACCACGCTGGACATGAGCCATGCGTATCAACAGGTCGTACTGGATGAAGAATCACGTCCGTTGACTACAATCAACACGTCGAAAGGGCTATTCGCATTCGAACGTCTGCCTTTCGGTGTGAGTTCTTCTCCAGGTATCTTCCAGAGAATCATGGAGCAGTTACTACAGAACATACCCATGACCGTAGTCTACCTCGACGACATCCTGGTCACAGGAAGAATGCCAGAAGAGCACGATCGTAATCTGACTACTGTGCTAACGCGACTACAAGACGCAGGGTTACGCCTGAAGAAGGAGAAATGTGCGTTTCGTCAGAAATCGTGCACCTATCTAGGTCATGCGATTGATGCTGAAGGTATTCATCCTACGGAAGACAAAGTGCGAGCAGTACAGAACGCGCCTGCACCGCAGGATGTACAGGAGTTGAGGAGTTATCTAGGACTCATTCACTACTATCACAACTTCTTGCGCAATCTCAGTACGCTGCATGAAATGACACGCCAACACACAAAGTGGAAGTGGGGTCCGACGCAACAAAAGGCTTTCGATGAGTCTAAGGCACTGCTCGTTTCTTCAGATGTGCTTGTACACTACAACCCTGAACTTCCGATCATCCTGAGCAGTGACGCATCTCCTTACGGGATTGGAAGCGTACTGTCACACAGATTGCCCGATGGCAGCGACAAGCCTATCGCATATGCATCACGCTCTCTCTCCACAGCGGAAAAGAAGTACGCACAGCTGGAAAAGGAAGCGTTTTTGCTGGTCTTCGGGATATCCAAGTTCCATAAGTACCTTTATGGGAGGGACTTGATGTTGCAGACCGACCACAAGCCGTTGATCGGGCTGTTGAAGGAAGATCGTGCCATCTCCGCAATGGCTAGTGCACGCATTCAGAGATGGGCACTAACACTAAGTAACTATCAGTACCATCTGGAGTACAGACCGGGTACGAGTATCTGTCATGCAGATGGATTGAGTCGCTTGCCGCTACCAGACACTCCTGAACGAGTATCAGTCCTGGAGGAAGTGGTTCTAGCACTTACAACCATGAACGATACACCCATCACGGCAGAACACATCGCTAAATGGACAGCAACCGATCCGATACTGTCACAAGTTCTACGGTTCGTGGAAGGAGGATGGCCTAGCGATGTACCACGCGAGTGGGAGAGTTACACTCGAAGGAAAGACGAACTGAGTGTCCAACACGGGGTGCTGATGTGGGGAGCAAGAGTCATCATACCACCAAAGGGTCGTGACACGTTGTTGAAAGAACTACACGAGACGCATCCGGGTATAGTGAAGATGAAGGCGTTAGCCCGAAGCTACCTCTGGTGGCCAGGTTTGGACGCTGAAATCGAGATGTGTGTTAAGGACTGCACGACATGCCAAATACACAGCAAACAACCACCAGTGGCACCACTGCATCCATGGGAATGGCCGGGACGAACGTGGCATCGAATACACATTGATTATGCGGGACTGTTCGAGGGACGTATGATACTCATCATAGTCGATGCTCACAGCAAGTACATCGATGCACACGTTGTATCAGCTGCGACAACCAGTGCAACTCTCACGAAGCTAAGACAGACGTTTACGATTTTGGGTCTACCAAGCACAGTGGTATCAGATAATGGAAGCTGTTTCACCAGTGAGGAGTTTGAACAGTTTTGTCGAGCTAATGGAATCAAACACATCAAGTCTTCACCTTATCACCCATCCAGTAATGGCTTAGCTGAACGCGCCGTTCAGACTATAAAAGCAGGGTTGAAGAAGACAAATGGCAACCTAGAAGATCGTCTCTACACCTTCCTAGCACGCTACACGGTAACTCCACAAGCTACAACCGACAGAGCTCCAACAGAGTTTGTGTTGAAGACACCACCGAGCCCACGACTGGATCTTCTACGACCATCCATTCAGAACCGAGTCTTGCGCAAACAGGAAGAAGACAAAGAACGCCACGACCAGAGAGCAGTGGAGCGAAGGTTCATGACAGGAGACTGTGTCTGGGCGTTGAACTTTCAGGGACAACCGAAATGGGTCGCTACGGTGATAGAGAACTGGCTGGGTCCGCTGACCTTCGCGGTACGTCTGCAGGATGACAGAGTGTGGAAGCGTCACCAGGATCATTTGCGCGAGAGAAGGCCGATCGAGTCGACTGAAGAGCATCTGGTACCACTGAGGATTGAAGAGCCTCAACTTCCACCGAGGTTTGCAGAGCGTGAAGTACTACCTCGGTTCGAGTGAACACCATTGACACCACCACTATGGGTACAGCCACAGGAGAGGTGATCTCAAGACCAACAGTTGAACGGTCGCAGTCCTGTGTAGTACCAGACGTGGTAGTACCGCTGAGAAGATCACACAGAGTGGTGAAGCCACTGGACAGATTGAACTTGTAAAGTCTATATTACTGTCATAACGGACAATGCATAGATCAAGATAGCCAGAATAGACTATGTTTCGGTAGCTGTAGCTAGTCGCGAGAGCACTAGATTAGTACTATAAACAATTGCATACTATCTATCTTAGATATGACATTGATACGTATAAGTGACTCTCGTTGGCGTTAAAAGTTTACATTTTTATAATTATACTAATTATGTTTTTCTTAAAGGGGGAGGAATGTTAGATCCTTGATCGCGGAACCGTTTACCATGCCCCGTTTCCTCTTTTCCTTTGAATCTCGAGTTCCGCCCGTGTCACAATAAACGTGTTCATACTTTCTCTACGAGAATCTTCATTCTATAATGTCGTTGTACGCACAGCCCACGGCCAGTACACGACAGTATCACCATATCTATTCATATGGAATGGCCAATCATGTTATAAATATTACACGTTGTATTCGACAATCCTCCCTGTCTACCTTAACTATATTGATATTTGCCCAGTTCTTTAAAATCTGACCTTAGGCCACCACTCCAGTTACAGTATTACATAACCACTGGGTAGCCATCAATGGCCTACAGGGCAACCTTAATACGAGCCAGCCAACCATATCTTTACATTGTAACCCTAAATGCAGTCTTTCACAGATGCTACCAACCTATGTTAAGTTCTTAAAATCACAATCTTGACAGGATGTCAACAACAACTGACAGATCATCTCAACACCATTGATGCAACAGACAACATCAAGTTCACGTTTGAAGAAGAGAGTGAGGGGTCACTGCCGTTCCTAGACACACTGCTGGTACGGAAACAGGATGGAACAGTCAAACTCCTAGTGTATCGGAAGAAGACCCACACTGACCAGTATCTGAACTTTAGTTCACACCATCCGCTACATCAGAAACTGGGTGTCATCAAAACACTGCTAGACAGATGCTGTAAGATCTTAACGGAGCCAGAGGCTAGACAGAAAGAGGAGGAGTTCATCATGAAGGTGCTACATCAGTGTGGGTACCCAAGTTGTACCATAAGGAAAATGAAGGAACAACAACAAAACCAGAGGAGAAAGATCAAGGACAGAGGACAGGAATAACACAGACAAATCCATAGGCATGGTTACCTTACCATATGTCCAAGGAGTGACAGAACCAGTATAATGCATACTAAAACATCATGATATAGCACCGAAATCTCAGAAAAATATTAGTACACCCAAAAGACAAAATGTAAAACAGAAAGAAGACCGATACCAAATCCCGTGTAAGACCTGCAACAAGAAATACACTAGGGAAACGGGAAGAACACTTGGCATGAGACTAGAAGAACATATGAAAGAAGTCGAAACTGTAAAAACCAGACGTTTCATTCGAGAAAAAAGGAAAGACTCGACAAACATTGAACACAAGACGGCTATAACTGACCATGCGGACAGACAAAACCTTGGATCAAGGAGGCTATCTGGATCAGAAAGACTACACCTACAATGAATAGAAATGAGGGGGGCTACTGATTGAGTCATGTGTGGGACAGCCTGCTCGCCACACCATCTGGCGAGTAGAGGAAGAGCTGTCCCTGAAAAAGGCCGCCGTAGGCGGTCGAAACGAGTTGAATTTGTACAGTTGTGAATTAAGAAATTTGCTTACTTAAATATTAAAACCAAACGCTCCAAAGTAAGTGTTAATTCTTGCTGCCAATATTAAAACCGTTTCGAAGCCCTGAACCTAAAAAACAGGAATCCAAAATCTTAGGTCAGAGCGAAACCTTCAAACGAGACCACATATATTACTTACAGAAAACTAAGCAACAATTCCAGAAGCAAACCCGAAAGGACAAGATTTTACAAGATTGCCACCCAGAGAATTAACTCTAGATGGCAGGTGGACAAGGAAGCCCTTTGGCTTATCGAGAGTCCAACCCTTTTATCTATGTGTATCCCGCCCTTCTGAGGTATGTGTCAATTTTATTTTAAACATATTCACACTACTAGCACCCACACAATCAGCAGATAATCTGTTCCATTCATTTAATGTCCTTTGTGAAATTGAGAACTTTCTTATATTTAATCTACACTGCTCCTTTACTAATGTACCTTCATTTCCTTTAGTATTTCTATCTTTCTTAACTGAGAAAAAAATATTTCTATCAATATTTTCATAACCATTTATTATTTTAAACACTTCTATTTGATCTCCTCTCAATCTCCTGGTCTCTAGTGTTGTTAAACCACATTCTTTTAGGCGTATTTCATAACTAAGATTCCTCAGTTTTGGTATCATTTTAGTTGTTCTCCTCTGTACTCTTTCTAGCATATCTATGTCCTTCTTGCGATGTGGCCTCCACGCTTGTATATAACATTCTAAATGAGGCCTCACTATTGTTTTGTACAGCGGTATTATTAGTTCTTTTTCCTTATACGCTATATTTCACCTAATTAATCCAAGGATTTGATTTCCCTTTGAAGCTGCAATTCCGCACTGCTCTGAAACCTTCATATCAGCACTAATGGTTAACCCTAAGTCCTTTTCTTTTAGAGTACAGTACCCCCCATCGTATATTCTACATCTTCGTTCCCATATCCTGTGCGGAGGCATCTACATTTTTCAAAATTGAACATTTACCACTTTTCAGACCATTTGATCAACCTGTCAAGATCGTCTTGTAAATGCTGTCTATCTCCATCACTTTTAATCCTTCTAGACACTTTTGTATCATCCGCAAATTTCAACACCTTGCTTGTTATATCATCGTCCAAATCATTGATATATATTAAGAATAATATAGGTCCCAGTACTGATCCCTGTGGTACCCCACTCAAAACTGATTTCCAGTCTGAAGCCTCCCCATCAACAACTACCTGCTGTCTTCTGTCAATCAGCCATTTTTTTATCCAGTTAATTATACCATTTCCTATGCCATGGGCCTTTATTTTAAGCAGTAACCTTTGACGTGGAATTTTGTCGAAAGCTTTTTGAAAATCTAAGTAGATGATATGTACTGGTGATCCCTCATCTACCCACTTAGTGATATCTTCCAAAAAACATAACATATTTGTTAAGCATGACCTCGCTTTTAGAAACTCATGTTGAGATGGGTTTATGAAGTTATGTTTAACAGGAAAATTGGCATTAACTCCCATAATGCACTTGTCCAGTATGACAAGTACTAATTCATGTTTACTTGTCCCAACAGAAATTTACTTGTCCCACCAAATCAATGTTACAGATCATTAAGAGTTATGATGGAAGTAAAGTGTTGATATGTTTAATAGCTCTCTAGACTATATGCATGCCAGTGAAGATACACCTGGAAATAAAGTATTCGAGTAGACCATTTCGTGAATATTGTATATATTAGTTAATGCGTTATTAAAAAATACTGTCAGATTTTATCCCGATGCTGTGTTATTTAGGTCGATTTTCAGTGGTTGTAGAAACCTTGCAGGAGAGTTGGTGAGCTGCAATCTCGCATGTAGCACAGTAAAACATTCTTTAAGAAAATGCACACGCATTATCTGTTCTCATTTTGCCCCTACCACCCTCCCCCAGAATGGGAAGAAAGAGATGAACTATGAAAAAACTTTATTTGTTAAAAACGTATCTTTACAACCTTGCTTATCCACCGTAGCTCCCTACCGCCTTGACCCATCTGTTGACAACTGGAAAACTACTTATGGATTTTGAGATTGACCAATCCTTTTGTTTTGATGCGCCTCTGAGCTCGGTTTCCAAGGATTTAGACGCAATAGAAGTTATCTTATTATTACATATGCATAGCATGCATTTTGACTTAAAAACAGCAGTAATTACAGTTAAAAACAGTAGTAATTACATAATACTGGAGTGTCGGAATAGTTGCAACATGTACAGTAAAACATCTGAATAATATTCCTTATCATTTTGGGCTAAATATGCTTGAACCTTTTTGAGTATACCTATGTTATTTTACTTTATATATCATTTTATACCCAAGTTGTTTTATTTTAATCCTAGATCATATCTTTATATTCCATTGATAATTATGTCTACTGCTGTTTTAAAGTTCCTCAAGTTTTACCAGTGCAGTAGGGATTCCCATTACACATTAGTTACAGCCCACTGTTTGACACAGCTTAAAACCTACATGCAACTGTCCAGTTTAACAGGGGTCTAGTTGGCTAATGCTGTCTGTTGACACAAGCCTCTGCCAGTGACAAATTACAGATTAGTCACAGTTTCCATCAAACAATAGCAGGCAGAGAATATTAGCTTCATAATGTGGTGTGGTTTGTAATACACAATCAATTGGCACTCTGTCAATCTAGTCCAGGCAGAAACAGACCAAATGTGAACATTTAGCTTTTTGGGAGGCCCTGAGGTGCCCTTAGTACAATTCAATCAAATACAAATTTCTTGTATACAGTGACACTACCCTAAGAGACGTCTATGCAAAATCAGAGAAAACGTTACTGAACAGTTTTTTGAAATAACAGAAAAGGCAACCTCTGATCCATGCAAGACAGACTCCACATGTGACAGATGTTGTTGGAAAAGGGATTAGTTGTAAGACAGGGTTTAGCCAGCAAGTTATAAATAGAACTACTGTTGCAGTAGACAATTTAGTTAGTAAATGTTGCATTTTAGGGGACCTTTGGTGCCCTTATAATGATTAAATAAAATACAGATTTCTTGTGTATAGTGGCACTACCACAGGAAATGGCTCTGCAAAATTAGAGAAAAAGTTACCAAAGAGTTTAAAATTTACCAGTTTTGGGGTCCTTTTTGGGGGGCCATTAGGTGCCCTTAGAATGATTGAATCAAATACAGATTTATTGTGTATAGCGGCACTACCACATGAAACATCTATGCAACATTAGAGAAAAAGTTACTGAACAGTTTTTGCAAAAATAGGCAAAATGTAAACATTTACAAGTTTTGGGGCCCTTGGAGGCCCTATGGAGTCCTTACAACGATTCAATCACATACAGATTTCTCGTGCATAGTGGCATATGTCTATACAAAATTAGAGAAAATGTTGCTGAACGGTTTCTCAGATATGGCAGCTAATGGTGGACGTAGTCCGTTGGACCTTCAGCCCAAAGGACTAAAAAAACACAACTTCGCGGGCAGTGTACCTTCAACATAGTTAGTATAGTCTTAAGAACATTATATTAATTAACTAGGAACAGACTACCTGCTTGTAACTAATTAAAATGCAAAGCTAAATGTGTCATTATATATGTGACCTATCTTAACAAAATGAGTCGGATGTCGGCAAATTTGATTTTTCGTAAATGCCGTTTATGTGAACAAATCGCGAATCCATCGATTTTGAGATTTCCTCTGAAAATTATTCTTTGGTATTTTTGTTATCAATTGCTACTCTAGCTACCCACTAATTAACTCTGTTTTGTGTATTTTTCCGCTCGATTTCCTTAAAATAATGCCGAAAATGCCAGTAATTGCACGCGTTCGCAACTGCTAATTTTGGGACGCTCCTAACATATGGGATATCACCACGAAGCTTGATGCGTCATCTTCCCATATATGGGCATACATATGCTTATAACTACATTCTGTGACCTCCAGAGAGCTTGGAAGATGGTAACTAAGGTACATTTCATGAAACAACGAATAATTTGCATCAACTTTGACGGCCGTTTTCTGGGTTTGAAGGTTTCTACCCCACATGTGTTTGTTAAACCATAACTTCAGTTAGGATTAAGATATCTTCTTACATGATACACCATGTGAAAGCAGAGATTCTGCTCTTTCCAACGCTACTAATAACTCAATATTAAAAATTTCTGACATGCGACTCATTTTGTTAAGATGGGTCACACATTCTGTCAGGCTTTAGGTTGAATTTTGTATAGGCACACATTATTTCACAGCTTAAACTTTAAACAAATAAAAAACTAGCTAGTTAGTTAAGAGTTGCTACTTTCGGTAACTGGTTGCCCAAGTCACGAAGTGATATACGGGTGGACAGTACAAAATGAACACTGTTGCAAGCAATATGCTAATTTGCTCCCATTACTGGCATAATTCCTGAGAGAATAATCTGTTCGACTCTTGTCTTCTTTAACTTCCTCACTAACTGCCTGTACTTCTATACTATCCCAGTTGTTTCCTCCCTGTCTGCATTATTTGTCCCTACATGTACTAGTATAGACCCTCCCTTGCCATGCCCCAATACCTTCTTTACCCTTTCAGTCACGTGCTCTACCCTAGCCCCTGGTAAACAAACAACGACGTGCTCCCCTCGCTTAATGTCTTATCTGTCTTTTTCAGAATAGAGTCGCCCATGAACACCCTGTCTTTTCTCATGGCCCCCTCAATCACTGCCTCAGAGTAGCTCCTTCTCCAATTTGCATCTGTCTGGTTGTTGTCTTTTCCCCCTGCCGTCACATTCTCTTCCGTTCCATTCTTTCCTGTCGCTTTTTCTCTTGTCCCCTTTCCTCCTGTCATCTTTTCTTCTAGCAATTTACTCTCACTTCCTTTCATCCCTTCATCTTTCCTCCCATCACATTTTCTTCTTTCCTCTCCCGTCCTTTTTCCCCTCCTACCTCCTTCTCTACGGTCACTTTCTCCCCTGTCACCTTCACGGCTGTCACGTTTTCTGTCTTTTGCTGAACACTGTCTTCTTCCATCTGTCTTCTACTCAGGCTTCTGTTTCAAAGTCTTACCAACTGCCTCTGTGGTATCTACCTCTTCACCACCTGAATCGCTGTCGCATCTCTCCTCGTTCTCTACAGTTTGACCACCTGATGATCTATCCACACTGACCCATTTTCTATTTCTCTGCCGAACACTTTTCCTCCGTCCCTCTGTCTTCTTCTCATTTCCTTGTTCCTTCACACCTGTCACCTTCCCTCCTCTCAGTCTCCGTATCACAACTCTGCTCCTTCTGAGTCGTAGTATTCTCAACTCTCTCCGTGTCATCCCTCTCTGTTCCATCTATTTCCATGTTAAGTCTCACTTCCATCTCCTTCACTATATCCGTCAACTTACACACCTCCTTCATCAGACAGTCCACCGAAAAATGAATCCGTCTTCTTTGGTCTCTGCCCATGATTTTGGACAGCCAGACGATGCAAAATCCACCCAGCTCTGGCAGTCGTTGCAAACTAAGTGTCGTTTTGCCCTGAGTTGCCGCTTGCAAGGTGCCATATTAGAATTTATTTATATTCAAAATAGTTTTTATATAGTCTTTAAATTACTTTTCTGTGTACAATTTACACCAGATTGTTTAGGTTATAGTTAGTTATATTTGTTAACACACAGTGACACACTTATGATGACGATGTATTCAAGTTAGGCTTAGATTCAAAGTTGTCTTTACAAAGACTGTTTCCTGTGTACTAATATTCACTTCATAAGTTTGTTATTTCAGGTTTTAATTACTCATCTAATTACATCGACTATCTCAACTAACCCTATTCTATTGTCGTTCATGTTATGTCACAGAACTAGAACTAATTAACTTCGACAGTGACCTACTTTGTAAACAACGTTCCGATTACATGAACATCCCTAATTATCGCTCGCAAATCGCCTACTTTTAAACTACCCTAGATTACTCCCTCTAGCTAACTTTTAACAACAAATCTTGCTTAATATGTATCTACAACTACGTTATGTATGATATACACTCAATGATATCAAATATCTTGATTAAATATCCTTATATTCACACAAGTTTGCTACACCAAATTAAAAACAATTCACCACTGGAAGTTCCCGCCAAAGTTTGTTCAAACAAAGAAGCCAAAGAAGCATACTCCAACAACATATGCAAAGAAATTAAAAAGACAATGCAAAGGGCAAATCAAAGGACTTTTTCAAGTAGTTACAGCATATTACTGGTAAATTCTCTTCAAAAACTGGGAGCATCAAATTAAAAAAAGATCTTGGAAAGGTGAAAAGAATACACTGAGGAACTATACAAGGATAACAATTTCCCTACCCACACTGTGGAATTGGACCACCTGGAACTTGATATCATAAAATCTGAGGTTCAACAAGCTTTACGTGAGTTTGCAAACAACAAGGCCCTGGATGGGATAATATCCCCATAGAACTCTCGAGAACTCTAGGAGAGAATGGAGAGTGGATATACTCAATAGGGAAGACTGATAAGTGGCCTGCAGACTGGAAGAAATCTGTTTACATCACCATTCCAAACAAAAGGAGATACTAAGCTCGGTGAAAACCACCAAACCATCTCGCTGATCTCACACACCTGCAAAGTATTCCTAAAAATCCTTCAGAAAAGAATCAGTCTTCATAAATGGTTAACTCTCCACTGAGCAAGGTGGTTTAAGAAAACAGAAAGGTACCAGGAACCATATAGCAAATTTACGATGACTGATGGAGACAGCACGCGAACAAAACAAAGAGGTTTATCTTTGTTTAATTGATTACAGTAAAGCTTTTGACTGTCATTCAAGATATATTATGGAAAACACTAGAAAAGATGGGTGCTCAAAGCATCTTATTAAACTTACAATCCTTGTTTTATGACGAACAAGCCACGGTGAGAACAAACCAAGGAGAGACTCAATGGTTCAACTTTGGGAAAGGAGTCAGGCAAGGTCGTATACTATTCCCAGCACTCTTCAACATTTACAGCGAACAGATAATCAGAGATTCAATACAAACAACATACAAAGGCTTCAGAATTTGTGGCCTGCTACTTCAAAACCTGTGATATGCCAATGACACTACATTGATAGTGGAAAATGGAGGATCTGGAACAAATTATTAAAACCATAAAAGATAAAAGCAAAGCGGCTGGGCTTCTTCTCGAAGTATTCAAAAAGACAAAAATAATGACAACTACACAGATCAATGATATCACTATTGATGGAGAAAAAGTAGAAGTGGTCAAGCAATTAATTTTTCTGGGATCAAAGATCACCAATGAAGGAAGATGCACTTCAAAAATCAACAGATGACTCACTATGGGCAGATCTGCAATGGCAAGTCTGGGCACAATCTGGAAAGACCGGGATATATCAATTGTCACAAAAAGTAGAATTGTACAAGCCATGGTTTTCCTCATGACAATGTATGCTTCTGAAACATGGACCATAACTGAAGATAATCGAAGCTTTTGAGATGTGGTACTGGTGCCGAACGTTAAGGATCTTGTGGACTAAAAAAGTGAAGAACAATTCAATACTAAATATACTGAATAATCAAAAAACACTTGACAGATCTACCCTCCGCCAAACAATTTATTTACTCTGGCCATGTCACGTGAACTTCACATCTGGAAAAAATCATCATGCTGGGAATGACTGAGGGAGAGAGGAAAAGAGGTTGACCCAGAACCAGACAGCTAGATGAAATTAAAAACAAAATGACCCTGACGATAGAACAACTCGGCCAGGCAACACCAAGCAGGTGAGAATGGAGGAGGTTATGCTGGAGAGTCGCCAAAAGTTGGATCTGACTTTGTGGCACAAGGTGACAATGTGATAAATTCCTGTTTAGAGCCCTATGTAATTACAGCCATTTATTTTAAAAAGGTTAGTCTTACCCTATGATTAGCAAGTGGTAACATTTCAATGTGCTAAGTATGCACATACCCATGTCAGCCTTGTTCTTGAAGGTGTAGTTGCACTGTGGCCGTCGACAGTGGAAATGTGTGGTGCGTTGGCCATAGAACACACAGTTGAGGGAGCCACAGTCTTCTGTTGCTCGGAATCGCTGGAAACCCTCCTGTGCAATTGCTGAGTTCTTGCGATGGTAGTTGGCATGCATCTGCACATCTGATGTGCTGATGTAGACTTTATTACAGCCAGGCTGTGAAAAGAAATACAGTGATGATGTGATTAACTGACTGACACATGGCTTACAACCTGCTGTGAATGTTGTCTCAACCCAGATGATTACACTTAGAAATCATTCCACAATCCTCATCTCACTTCACATTCATTTCGAGAAAAGTTGAACCTATTTGGTACTCATTATGACATGCTAACTCACTGGTACAAATCTTTTATTTTGATTTGGTAAAACCACATTTATTATACTATTCACACACTACATATCAATTAACCCAATTCGCAATGAGCTAAACATTTGAGGAGGGAGTTTTAAAATAAATATTACATTGTATAAAATACACTTCGGGAAATATGATTGGGGAGTATCTGCAGATACAGGGTGGATCAGAGTGCAGTGATGAAGCTACCTTGCAGATCGACAGTGGTAATGTGTCTGACTGAAACTAACCTGCAGGCAGTGGTAGTGTGTCTGACTGAAGCTAACCTGCAGACAGTAATAATGTCTTGTACTGAAACTAACCTGCAAACAATGATGGCGTGTCTGACTGAAACTAACCTGTAAACAGTGGTAACCTGTTTAACTGAAACTAACCTGCAGACAGTGGTAACCTGTCTGACTGAAACTAACCTGCAGACGGTTATAATGTGTTGTACTGAAACTAACCTGCAAACAATGAATAATATGTCTGACTGAAACTAACCTGCAGACAGTGGTAATGTGTCTGACTGAAGCTAACCTGCAGACAGCGATAATGTGTCTGACTAAAACTAACCTGCAGACAGTGGTAATGCGTCTGGTGGCCATCATGGGTACAGGATCCAAACTTGCCCTCACAGCTGTCCGTGGGACTGTACCGCATGAAGCCATGCTGCAGAGAATCATCTCGCTTCTTGTGCCACTTGAAATGTCGAATCATCTCCTCTTTTCTCACAAACACCTGCATATTGCAGCACTGATACTATTAGTGTCAATATAACAAACCATATCAGCTGCATCTTCAGCAAGAAAATAATATGGCAGCATGAACGCAAAATAAACTTATTGTGAGGTTGTCTGTTCCATTGCCTGGAATTAGCCAGAAGTGGTAATTACATGCAAAAAATAACTGAATCAGTTGTCTTAAATATGGGAACCTTACAAACATGCTGAACATCAAAGCACCTTGGGGATAACAAAGCAGGTCTCTGCAATATTGCCAATACAGCATGTTTACAATCTGATTGTTTTCTTTACAATTTGAACAAACACAGTACCTCAGTCAAGATATTCAAATTGTGCACATTGTTTATGGCTTGTTGCTTAGCAGGCAGTACATTTATTTTTAATATCAACAACATTATATGAAAAATTTAGGAACACACAGGCTCATTTTAACACAATGTAGCATGCATATTGATATGGTTCATTAAACTCCAAAACGTGGCAGCACCACTCTTTATATTTCACATAAACCACAAGATGTCAGCACTGAAACTAATTCAAATCATTGTCTGCCTACAAAAGTAATCCATTTAGAGCAGCGGTTCCCAATCTTTTTTTCCCCGCATACCCCGAGGTTTGAGATGATCGTCAAGGTACGCCCATCATTTTAACATAACATATAAATAAATATAGTATATATATATATATACTCTATAATAAACAATATTGTACACTCGGTTCATGATAACACATGTTATTAATGATACAAAACAAAATTATGTACCAGATTTATAATAACAAATATTTAAAAACTAAAGGGAAAACTAGCTTTTTCAAAATCAGGGACTCAGTTCAGGAAACAGTTTTAGACAAGCAGATTTGGAGATCATCCGTGACATAGAAGTTTGGTCTTCATGCTAAACAATGCCGAGAATCTATGTTCACATAAATAAGTGGACGGAAAATCAACAATGCCCATAACCCCCCATGGGCACATCGTCCAGACTCAGATACAACACGAGATACGAGAATGTGGCCAGGGGAAGATGTTCAACAGCATCATGGAAGACGGTGGAGTTAATCATGAACTCCAAACAGTCCACTTAACTTGCATGTCGATAATCCCTTGGCCACAAAATATTTGGAGACTTTTTGGAAGACACCCTTGCCCTTCATAGTGTATTCTAAGGGATGAAGTCTCTTCCTTGAAATCTACTCTTTGGTGCAAAGCACAACCACGCGTAACACACAAGATGTTGAAATTCTTACTTTCAGCCAACCCTTCGTGTACCCCTGGAAAACCTCTCCAGTTTGGGTACTGATGATTTAGTGGAAGTCACTGACAGACCACAAACACATTCTGAAAAATTCTACTTTCAGTTAAGGAACTTTTCATAGGCATTTTCAGATTCAACTATATATGAATATTAAATATTTTGATTGCTTACTATCAACAGAAATGAAGATCACTTAAATCAATATCCTGTTAATTGTAAATATATAATAGCCAGTCACCCATTTATTTGTTCACTTTAGGCGATGTGAAATAAATAATTGTATACATACATGCATACACAGATGTATGTCCACACATATGTATGCACGCATGCAAATAGTGTAAATTTTGTAACATCTACAAAGTTACAAGATGCTTTCTTATAGAACACAATCCATATTATAAGGAAACATTTCTTAATCAAAACAATAACCTTTCTGATCAATTGCTATTACGCTATGCAAGCAATATATGAACAATGTGCAGCAGTGCAAGAGAGAAATGCTGCATACCTTGAAGTCACAGTCAAGACAATGGAAGTGTTCCTTGTATGCCATCAGGGAGCAAGACTTCTGGCCACAGTTCTCACCACACTGGTACCTGCCAGGAGCAAGAGGCAACTCTACTGAACATCGCTCCAAACCATGCAGACCGTGTAGTCATGTCAGTGCTGATCACTTGATCACATAATATTGTCTGTAACGTTTGAGTGGCAATATGACAATGAATTGACACTGGATTGACTGAGGTTCATGAATTAGGACAGATAATTCAGGCCTTGAATTTGGCAAACTAGAGGGAAAGCAAGTTGACCATGATTTTATAGATTGGAGTTACCATTTTAAGTCATAGCCAATTTGGCAGTGATCCATTATTTAGTTTGCAAAGCATGGCAGCTAGTTACCAGGGCACTGTGGAAAATGCCACATGGTCACCACCAAACTTGAGTCTTATTATTTAGAAGCTACATTGGCCATAAAGATAACCAACAATGTGACTACCTTAACAGTCTTTTAAAATTTCTTTTCACGTAAAATAATTTTCAAACTGTAACTAAAAACATTTTAAAGTGGTAAGTCCATAACACTGTTTTTAGGCCCTCACTTAATTCCAATATACCACAGTGTGTATTCCAGAATGTATTGGCATGCGTATCCCAGAATGTAGTACTGTGAGTATTGGAGTGTGAATTCCCAGTGAGTATATTGCAGCATGTATTCCAGTGTGCATATTGCAACGTGTATTCCAGTGTGCATATTGCAGTGAGTATATTGCAGTGTGTATTCCAGTGAACATATTGCAGTGTGTATTCCAGTGAACATATTGCAGTGTGTATTCCAGTGAGTGTATTGCAGCATGATTTGCAATGTTCATTCCAGTGTGCTCCAATATGTGTTCCAGTGCATATTCCACTATGTAATAGATAGATATTCCAGTGTGTATTTCAGCATGTTTACTGCAACAAGACTGATATTATCAGGTGTAAGTTGAACCAGGGCTGGGTCCAGTTACATAATTGTAATTGCATTTGTAATTGATTACAGACAATGCTGTAATTGTAATTGATTCTTGTGTTGAAAATAATGTGTAATTTAATTGATTATTTTGTGTAACTGTGTAACAATTACATCAATCACAGTTTCCAATCTACAAAATAATAAACCATGCAATATATATCCAATGCCTAAGTTGTGATCCCAATGTGTTATTTACGTAAAATTATTGCTAATTAATGAAGACCCCATGAAGCTGGCAGTGTTTAAGACTACTGTTTGCTCAGAGGGTGGATTAGCACCTGTCACTGTCCAAGAGTCAAGAACCCCTTTGTTCCTTAGCCAAGCTGCAAGGTGCTAGAGCAAGCTGGTTAAACTAGTTTAGAGGCTGTCAGACTCTGAGTCACAGCACTTCCTCAGAAGAAGATTCTAGCAGTTCTTAGCAATTAGCACTGTGTTTTATGAGAGCAACAAAAGCATTTTATTATGGATTTCCTGGCTCGTTTAATTACTTGCAACAGCGGTTATTTATTTTTCAATTAATTCTACTTTGTGATTGACAAGCTCAAACCTGTGCATGCCATTTCGTTTATAATCTTTTCGAAGCGTCTATTTGATCGGATACGGTTGAATAGCCAGCGGGTCTATTCGTCTTGATACGGTCGAATAGCCTGGGGGATTATTCATCCAAATACGGTCGAATAGCATAGGGTGGTACCCAGGCTATTTGTCTGGACAAATTTCTCACGTGATTTGACCTCTCGCAGAAGTTAAAATCAAATTCGCACAACTGAGATCTTCAATCTTCAATCTTTTACATCGAGCTATCATATTTGACAATTATACAACATTGACATGCATTTGACACAGGAAGAAATAAAAGGAAACAGAAATAAAAAAATGAGGCCACAAAGTCATTTGGACTAATACGTCGATATGTGACCCTGGCTGACCAAATGAGTGATAAGTCGGAAAAATTGTAACATTGTTTTCTTAGATTCTTGTAAAGGTTGGGTAAGGTGCTTTACACGGTTTCAAAAATTATGACTGCTACCAAAATTGGTGAAGTTATGGAGCATTGAACATGGTAGGGGTCAAACAGTGAAAATGAAGAAACCGGCTGTTGAAGTGTTACATTATTATATGCAAATGGATTGCATAGAAATATTACATGCATGACATTCAAATGTGGCACACAGTATGTATGTTATGTTGCAATGATACACTGGAAGTACAAATGTGCTGCTACAAAGACTTACCAAGTTATGCCAGATTATGTCTTTATGTGTAAAACTAAGAGGACAGACTGATAATGTTATTCTTAAAAACAGCCCCACAGAACTAATTATAGTTATTGTTAAGATGTTTAACCTAGTTCTATTATCTGATATTGTGCCAACAGATTGGTGTATTGGGATCATTAAGCTACAAACATAGCAGCAGACATTGGGACAGTGTGAGTGCTGCCTGGCTAAATGGATGCAATGGTGCTTTGAAGTTAGTTCTTCTGCCAACTATCCTTTTCACACAAGCCTATAGGTTTAGTGGCTGCCAGCACACTACTAGCAGGTGTGAAAAACGTCCTGATGTATTTGAACTTGAGCCACTAATTAACTGTCCACCAAGCAGTAGCAGAGCAGTGTTATAATAATAATCCACAAGTTAAGTGGCAGTGATCTTCCTTTTATCATTCATGTGATGTTTCTTGTTTATTGTGAGCAGGGCGGACAAATGGTTATTATACGTAGACAGGTACAGAAAGAAACTAACGTTTTCTATAAAAAGAACACGTTTGCCTTTCAATGGCATGTATTTCCTATTGTTGCCGTTTCTGCTGGGCAGAAACAGTTTCTGCCCGGCATAAATCAAACAACCCTGTAGGTAATTATTAATCAAATGTTTTTTTGGTGAATCATAGTTACAGATCATTAAGGGTTATGATGGAAGTAAAATGTTTACATGTTTACTGTTCACTTATTGCACCACGTCTTGCATTTAGAGGAATAATTATAATAGAAAATAAAATGTTGTGGCACATATTTTTAAACACATGCATTGATGAGAAACTGGGAATTACTTTTCTGTGGCCTAAGAATAACTAATTTCACAAACTTCCTGCTTATATAAAACAACTGCATAACAATATATATCCATGCAAGACACATACTCCACATGTGGCAGATGTTTTGGGAAGGGGAACAGTGTTCTGTTTCTGGCACAATACACAAAATCTATACTGTTAGGGGATAGTCTCAAGGGCCCTTCTCAAAACCACATCACTAGATAGTGTAAACATTTTGCATTTTGAGGGGCCGTGTCAGCCTTCTTCTCATGTGATGTAGAGTTACCACAAGGAGAAAACTTGTCTCCTTTGTTATTTGCTATTTACCTGAATGATTTTGAACACCGTTAGTCATAATTATAAGGGACTTGACATGGCAGCTGGTGAAATTTAAACAACCTTAGTGATGATGATGTAGACATTTTCTTGCAAATGTATGTTCTACTTTATGCTGATGATACTAGAATAATTCAATCAAATACAGATTTCTTGTGTATAGCTGAACTATGTCAACTCTTCTAATTGTTGACATTTGGTTGTTTCAGGATGACCCCTTAGAATGTAGGCACAACTGTCCAGGGGTCTATTGGGCCCTGTCTATTGACACAAGTCTCTGTCAGTGACCAATTACAGATTAGTCACACTTCCTATCAGGCAGCCACAGTGAGGTGAGACAGATGTTGTAGGAAAAGGGATTAGTTGAACAAAAACGACTGTAAGCATGATAGATCTGCTGGTGCAGCACACAATTTAGTTCGCAAATTTAGCATTTTAGGGGACCTTTGGTGCCCTTAGAATGATTCAATCAAATACACATTTCTTGTGTACAGTGGCGCTACCACATGAAATGTCTATGCAAAATTAGAGAAAAGGTTACTTAAGAGTTTTTGAAAAAATAGGCAAAATGTGAAAATTTACCAGTTTTGGGGTCCTTTTGGGGGGGTCATTAGGTGCCCTTAGAATGATTCAATCAAATACAGATTTATTGTGTACAGTGACACTACCACATGAAATGTATATGCAAAATTAGAGAAAAAGTTGCTGAACAGTTTTTGAAAAAATAGGCAAAATGTTACATTTTTACCAGTTTTGGGGTCCTTGGAGGCCCTAGGAAGCCCATAGAATGATTCAAACAAATACAGATTTCTCATACATAGTGGCAGTGCCCTAAGTTATGTCTATGCAAAATTAGAGAAAAAGTTGCTGAACGGTTTCTGAGATATGGCAGCTAACGGCAGACGGCAGACAGCATACGGTGGTCGCATAGTAATGGCAATAGTCCCTTGGACCTTCGGCCAAAGGACTAAAAAGGAACAGAGGGTAGAGGCAACCAGTGTTCAGGTATCATCCTGACCAGACAAATTCGGCAACCGTAGTAGCCTACCGAGGATATCTTCGGACATCTTCGGACCGACATAGCTCTAGCTCATCAACTACCCTACTTTGGTTGCCCCAAGTTGGCTATGTAATTCAAAGTATATGAGAGGTGAGCTCCCTCTTGAAGGATACCAAAGTGGGAGACTCTGCTACACTAGATGGGAGGGAGTTCCAGATAGGAAAGACACTGTATTTAAAAGTGTTGGTTCTGGTAGAAAGTTGTAGGAAATAGCGGGAATAATTTGATCAAGTTGTGCTGAGTGCTGGAGTGAGATACTGTTCAGTGGAAATATCGACAAGGTTGTTACAGATCTTATAGAACATTGTGAGTTGGAGTTTGGTTCGTCTAGCTTCCAGAGACTTCCACTTCAGGTCATCGAGCATTATGTTTCACTGCTGGTGTTGTTGGACCTGTTGGTGATGTATCGTGTGGCTCTTCTCTGCACGGCCTCAATCTTTTTTTTCCCTCGGCGGTGGCTGGGTTCCAGACAGAACAGCAGTACTCAAGGTGTGGTTGTACCAGGGCAACATAGGCGTTGGCCTTTGTTGTCCTATTTTGCATTTTGAGATTTCTCTTCAAGAATCTGATCATGCTAGTCGCTTTCTCGGTCACCCTGTTGATGTGTTGTTTCCAATTCAGGTCTGTCATGATGTCAACACTGAGGTACTTGGAGGTGGATGAGTGCCCAAGTGAGTGGCCTTTCAGCTTGTAGTTGAACATAATGGGGTTCCTTAATGTTGTACAGGAAAGGATGTTACATTTCTAGGGTGAAACTCCATTCCCCATTGACTTTCCCACTACAGTAAGGTGTTGAGATCGTCTTGGAGAAGCTGACAATCTTCTATAGATGCTACTTGCCTATAGACAATGCAGTCATCTGCAAAAAGCCAGGTTCTAGAGTGCAGGCCATCAAGGAGGTCATTGATAAAGATCAGAAAAAGAATGGGTCTTAGCACTGTTCCCTTGGGTACTTTGCTGACCACTGGTGCTGTGTCAGATTTGATACCATCTACTACCACTAGCTGGGTACAGTTGGAAACGAAGGCCCTGATCCAGTGTATCATGTTACCCTGGACTCCATAGTGGGTCAGCTTGCGGAACAGATGCTCTGGCGGTTGGATGTGAGTTTGCAGATTTTGAAAGTTTATCTGCAGCTGTTGTATGTTTTGAAAATAGAAACTTTATACAGTTTTATAAATGCGACAGAACAATCGAAGCAGATGTCAGAAGAAACATGTGTAATACATACAATGCGTCCATCAAATATGCAAATATTACATATGCTTGCGTGCACAGAGGCAGAAGATACCAAAGCGACTCAAAGGGGAAGCAACCTCATCAAAGGTATTATCTACGCTTTCTGAATTCTTTACACTATGACTATGTATCATTACATGACATATTTCGGGTCATTATGCACCATGTTTCGGGCAATAATATATTAAATAAGTATGTTACGCTTTATGCAGGCCTATACATTATGGCCTTCATATAATTTCCGATGTAATTAGTTGGCTAGAAAGGCACTGGGTAAAATCACTGAAAGATAATGGAAATATTTCAACTGTTTTACTTGAACTGTTGTTGTGTCTTATTGCTAGATGAATTTTATCTATTATCTTTGTAAACCCATTATGGATCACTGAGATTCCCGAACTATTATTCCAACCAACTGTAAATTTTGTGCACTTGTTTCTTTTAGCAATAATACCCTTTGTATGCCTCCATTGATATTATGAAAATTGTTGAATATTCTCACTCTCTGATTACATCTTGGACGTTGAAGCTACAACAAGATTTAAGTTATCCATTACACTGATTAAGATTTACATATATTATTTAGGACCACAATTTACATACATATATATTAGTCGGAGCTTCGGAAGCCTATATTATTTAAGTATGAGAAATTGAAATACCCCTGGATAACATTGTTTAATTCCCATTGATTGAAGACTGATAGTAACGACACCTGGCGAACATGTGGAGATGTATAGTATTTTGCGTAAGAGCGAACAGAAATTACATCTCGTTTTTATAAGCAACCCGGAATCCTATGAAATTATAAGTGAACGCAGTCAAACATAAAAGCATTTCAATTGGAACTCATACGTCAGAACGTAAGCAGTGGTTCAATATATATATATATACATACACATATATTGAACCACTTCTACTAATCGTGGGTGTTTTATGCAGTTTTAACAAAAATTTGAAAAAATTCTTCGGTAACATATAAGATAAGATAAGATGATGCTTTATTATCTCAACTATGGAGTTGAGAAATTTGTCTCGGGTGAGAACAGACATGACTGCAATATGTACATAAAACCATTAAAAAAAAACAGCAGATAAATAATACATGCATACACATTACTTATTCTAAAATGACAAGTGGCCCTGTGTGCTAAATCTGTAACACCTGTTCAGTCACATTTGTGCAAACAACCTTTCACAAAATTTCTTTTGAGTGAAGTACTAACGGAAATAGACATGTAAAATCAAAATCTTGTAAAGTAAAAAACCATATTTTATACGGTCAAATAGCCATGGCTATTTGACCGTATCCAGTCAAATAGCATGGCCTAATATTGTTGGTAATCTGTAATTGTATTTGAAAACTTAATGGCATAATTGTAATTGATCTGAAAATTGTAGAAGTGTAATTGTAATTGAAATGACAAATAAAAACTCATTGTAACTGTAATTGATTTGGTTTTGTGTAATTGGACCCAGCCTGGGTGGACCCAGGGTGTAACTATTTTTCAAGTAAAACACCTGAAACAAGAATAAACAATTTGTTTGTTCCCTTATAAAATTACCCCCATATTTTACTTGAAGTTATTCATTTGTATTTAATAAAAGAAACTGATGATGTGGGATGTTTGTGACATGTGGCCATGCCTTAATGAATAAACCACACATGACAAGTATAAAAAACAATGTCTCCAACAAACATGACAACATAACAAATACCTGCACATTGGCAATGCACAATTACAAGAGCAGAGTTACAAATCAACCCATGTGCATTTTATCAACACAGACATGCAGAATTTATGGCAAATTTTAAGTGGAATTGCTTGGGAAAAAGAGAAAAAATAGAGAGCCTGCAGGTGTGACATGTTAGCATGACTGTGTGTGACGGAGCGTGTGATGGAATGTTGTATTAATGTGCCATTGTTGGTTGCTGATCAGATACACTGTAGAATGTCATTGTGCAATGGTTGCCACAGATGGACAGTGTCAGAGAAGTCCAGCGATGGTTAGTATGCAGTTGTATGCGAATTGTCTCCAGCCAGCAGCCAAACACTGATGATATCATGCAAAAACTACACATGGACTACTTGTAACAATCAGTGTAACTAAAGTCATTCTCATAGAGCTTGACAGCAACTTCCTGTCTACCTGGGACCCTTTCTAATGCAAAGTCTGTCTTGTTGCTATGTACATTATTTTAGGTTTCAATCTAAATTTCGACCCATCAGAGGGTCTCTACAGGATACATCACTCATATAGTAGACACAATAAAGTTTACCGCGGTTCAATTCAGTAATGAAACAACTGTTGTCTTTGGAAATAAACAGCTATGAAAATATGTCTAACCGCATTACATAATTTCTGTAAATTTTTTATATTTGTATTTTTTTTATATTTGTATGTTTCATAACTATCATGCTAAGACTCACCGTTTCATGTACTTGCCATAGTTAGGGAGCAGACTGCGACCATCACGGGAGACCGACCCAGCCAACTTTGGTGCCAGAGATGGATCAAAGCAAGCTTTTATATAGGCAGAGCTTGTTGCAAAACTGTTTGCTACTGCTTGTTTCGCTGTAAAGATAACAACATCACAAGTGGACAGTGTAAACTGTTCAGAATACATTTACTAGCTGCCATTTTGTTAAATGTAGATATCTCTGTATCTTACTATAATTGAGCTAGCCTACACATTTTCATCCTATCCTGGCTTGCTCCTTAGCTTAGAAAACTATAAATTTTGTATAGTATTCTATAGTATTCTAGTTTTGTATAGTTTTCTACAGAAAACTATAAATTGATTATGGAAATTTTAATTTCCTACATAATTATATAAAATAATCTGCAGAATTACATCAAATTTTCTATAGAATTCTATAGTTTTAGAGAACGTATAGTTTAATGTAGGATTCTATAGAAACCTATAGCATATTCTATAGAATTCTATAGTTTTTAGGGAATCTATAGTTTTCTGTGGGATTCTAGAAAACTATAGAAAATTCTACAGATAACTGCAGACAATTCTACAGAATTCACTGGAAGTGTAATTCTTGTAGAATTCTGTAGAATATTCTATAATTTTTGTGGTTTCTGAAATCTATAATTTAAAAATCTATAGAAAACCATAGAATATCCTATAGCATTTATGGCGTCTTTTGTTTCTGTAGGATTCTATAGAATATTCTATAGAATTCTAGTTTTTAGATAATCTATTATTTTCTGTAAAAATCTATAGAAAACTATAGAATATCCTATAGAATATTCTATAGAATTTTCTATAGTTTTTTCAGTTTCTGTGGAAACTTTTAACCATTATGTTTTAGAAAGATATATGTACTTTTTTGTTATGTACATGTGGTGGTATGTGGTACCAGTATGTCTTAAACTAAAACAATGCTACTGTATTATTTTATACCAAAACATTCAGCTGAACATAATTAAGTTTTGGATCTGCGCCACTACCGCATCCCATAATATTATTATCCGTTAGTCATTTCGGCACGCAATGTTCAAACTTCAAACCGAATAACACCAGAAGAAGTCAATAGATTACGGACAGAATCATTATAATGAAGAAATTTCGGCCATTCATGCCACGAGACAAACAGTAGGATGTTGCCAAAGATTGTTGTGTGTTGTTTTTATAACTATTTTATCCACAGAGTAAAATACTGTTAACAATATTACAAAATAGTTAGACAGCCGTTTGTGCAACCACCAATTCCAATCTGCATCGATGCAATGATTTTACCTCGTTTTCTATACCAAATCGATCATTCCGTCACCCCATAATGTTTGCATATGTCAATTATTGTTTGAGGTACACAACGAGCATTATTTTCTGATCAATTATTTTACATTTAGCCAGTTAGTAAAGTGGCCTCAGCCAGCTAGAGTAGATTTGCCTCAATTGTCGCTCATTTCGGTTTACGTACCAAGTAACCAACTGCACTGCCATGGCCACGTGAATGACAGCTAATAAAAACAAGTAAAATGCAACACAGACTGTTAACAAATATCCTGAATTAAATGACAATAGAATGTGAATATGTGATCGATGATATGTGTGTGTTAAACTGTGTTTCAGGTTCAAACCGAAACGATGTGAACTTATTTTATTGTGGGCTTTTTACTTTTTTCGTGATGCATAGCCAGGGAGTAGTGTAGCCTGTAGGTATATAATTAACGTTTTTAGATATAAACATCAAGTCTATGCTAATGTCTGTGATGCCCAATGACATTGCCAATGATTTAAACAACTATTTATTTTGATTCATGATAAAAATATTAACAATTTAGTTGTCTGTTTGACAATGTTAATGTTACTAAGCCTGATAATAGTTATATATAAAGGTAGATTACTGCCACAGTACTAGCCAAAAATTATATGGGTACCGACTACTGCCGATAATGGGAACCGGTCAAGGGGACTGGACTCAAATCCAACTATCGGCCACCGTTTTTTTTAATTTGGGCAATTTCGTTCTCTTGGAAAAGACACTAGGCCATTGGTCCCTTCTAACTGTTGTCTGCCAGAGGAAGTAAAAGATCCCATGCATGGGGTAAATCAGCTAATGTGTCCATCCTGTAGTGGACTTACTACCTGTTGGGCCTGTAGATGAGGATAATATGAGATAAAACCACAGTGCAACATTGTAATAGGACTTTGCTGAATAATTTTCCAGATCCAGAATATCAGTATTTGTCAAAATGTTCCATTTTTTAGATTTATGATGTATAATTAATATAAGCCACACATATTGTATTTTTATTGTGTTCTGTTCCATTTATTTCAGGTTGATATCATCACTGATGTCAAAAAGCAAGATTTGTCCATACTGACAGCAATTATACCAATATAACTGGTATATTGTTTGTGTGTATGCATTCTGAAATGTTGAATATTATGATAACATATAATTATAATGTATATTGTAGTACAGAACTCAGAATCAGTTTATTTGACCAATAAATATTGTACATGTGTAAGGTTTCAGGGCAAAGCGCAATATATCAACACTCAATTATACGTTTCGTCCTCAAAGTGTAAATATCATCTTAAAATTGACATGATAATGAATATCTCAATAAAACAAAATCATAATGACCGATATCTAGACCCAAACTGTTTTTTTACAGTAGAACCTGTCTTGGATAACCACCTGTTTTCTCAGTTCCTCTTGAAATTGACCATATTTTCAATGTTTATTGACCAGTCATGGGCGATCACCCATCTTGAGAGACCACTTTTGCTAGGCTGAAGTGGCCTAGCAAATACTGTACATTTCAATTCTGCAATTTCGCCTAGGCAAATATGTCACCCGAGCGACATGACGTTTATTGTATTTTGCCCTTGAACCCTTCCTATATATACTATTGTTATGCACTGGTAATATTGCATGAGTGTATAAATACATATAAATAAAGTGTGGTACGCCACGTTCAAAGTAATGGAAGGAAATCATTCAGCCATGCCAATTATGTTCAATCAGAATGACTGACCCAACAACAGTTTCCAATCTAATATTCTAGAAGTGTTGAGAAACAACCCATCTTGCTTAGAGTCACTATCAACTGTTCATCTCTACCCTCTTGACACTATCATGCCAAGTGATTTCGGTTTTCTCTTTCTACCACATATGTTTTCCTTGCTCTCTTTGTCAATATACCAAATGGAGTACCATGGTGTACCTGTATCAACATACCATGTTGTACCTGTTTCAAAATACCGTGGTAGTATACCAGTCAAATACATTGACATATATTTAAATACAATAATCTTGAAGGGTTCAAATACGATAAAATGAAAAAGTATATATATTTAAATACAAATACGTATTTCAGATACTTTTCAGAATTTTTTTTACAAAACCGCCAATAGCAAAAATAATTGCAAATCTTATATTGAGATATGTTGTTTATCAACATAATTTGACAATATTATGTACAACAATGAGAAGTCGCTTACTGACTGGCAATCTTTGGTGTTTGTACCAAGGTGTACCTGTATGAAAATACCATATTGTACCTGTATGAAAATACCATGTTGTACCTGTTTCAAAATACCATTGTAGTATACCTGAATACAGTGTATATCAAGTCATTGGCACTGGAACAGGGGAGGGGGCGTTCCAAAAAACCCACCTTGAGGTTCTCAAGACATCTCGATCTGCACCCCCTTGAAGCTCGCTGAAAACCTAAATTTGCACCAAAAATGCACCCCGTTTCCCCAAAATTGAGGGCTAATCCTATCTCCAGCCCCCATACACCACAAAATGCACACCCCTTCCTAAATGTTGGGGCCCTTGGGGGCTAAGCTCCTAATCCAAAAATATTGGGGACTAAGCCCTCCCCGGTAGGTTCCAATGCCTGTGTTTAATTTGTTTCCTACATGGATGTATAGTTATGTATATTTTGATAGAATTTCAAAATAATTATTCTGAATTTTTACTATAGCAGTAATATATGTAATGTCTCCAACAGTATTTTTCTTGCTATCCCTGTTGTGAATGTCATTGTGACATGTAGTCTGTGCTATTTCAGATAATGGCTCATTACTGTACACAGGTATTTAAGGATTAATTTCTTGACATGTTGTATGCTCAATAGTCAATTTGTTGTATTTATCATATATTTAATTGTTCATAATGTATTATAATGTATATGTACAGATTTGATAAATGATTTGTGTCATTATTAGCATTGCTTGCATTTATGTACATGTATGCTCAATATACTTTTTGTATTTGTTTTATTTGGTCATTCAATCTGCTTGGATATTACTGTAGATTGCCTGTATGATTAATGTATTTGAATATGATATAATAAAAATATATGAAAATTAACGTGCCCCTTTGTTAATGAGTATGTCATACAGAATATTTTCTACAGGATATATTCTGTAGGATATATCCTATAGAAAAAATAGCCTATAGGATATTTCCTATAGGAAATATTTTGTAATATATTTCCTATAAGAAATATTCTATAGAAAATTCTATAGAAAGTGCAAAAATCCTATAGAATATTCTATAGAAAATACTATAGGATATTTCCTATAGGAAATATTCTATAGGATATTTTCTATAGAAAACTACGCGCAAAAATCCTATAGAATATTCTTTAAAAAAACTATACAAAATTTCCTATAGTTTTCTATAGAAAATCTATAGTTTTTTTGCTAAGGGGCATCTCAGGCACCAAAGTTTCAGAGATTACGAGTTTACGTAACCCCTCTATTTGTTCAAAATACCCTATATTTCAGTTGTTCGAGTTATTGGTGTTTTAAGGATAAATCTCATTTGTTTACTAAGTAACACGTAATCAGACAATCAATATGCCTGCACGCTAGTGAACATCACTAAAACTTACTATATATATTACTATGTTAACATCTGTATGAATACAGCGGAAAACCAGGTATTTTTCTGTATATGTGTGTACACCCGAATGGTTTCTTCTACCTATCCGTTTCTGTTGCCTTTTGATATTTTGCTGAATCTCACATTAGATATGTCATTGGTCAGATATACAGTGTATACTGGTAGTAAATGAACTCTGTCACAACTGCAGTAAAACAGTGGTAGAGTGTGGTTGCCCTGAAACGTTTTCCCTTTTTCTAAATTCAGAAGAATTTAACTAAACACAAATTTGCAAAATTTGCTAACAAGTTGTATGGACGTTATTTAATTAAATAACTGGCACTGATTTAGAATATCAATTCAATGAGCAAAATATATCTTAAGATTTTATGAAAACTGTAGAAACCGTCTAGACCAGTATACTTACTGGTACTTCCCAATTACGCTGCAGTACGCAAGCAGAAAAATCGTTTCAACAAAAGCTTGGACAAACTCTTCCATAGGATATTCATTTTCGAAATGTCAACCATTTATTTAATCAAATCTGTGCAAACAAATTGTTTGAAAAGTTGCTTTGAGTGAAGTACTTACAGTTTTAAAACAGCAAAACTGTGTTACTGCAAAACATGCTAGCATCATTATTCAATTTATGTATGGTAAAACACAGACAATAATATCTGTTAAGTATGCAAAGTTGATTTATATTTGTCTAAATCAGAGAAATGTTCCTTTCATCACGTTTTTAGCAACCAGACTTTTTAGTTTAAGATTGAGTTCAACAAAATGCATTCTTTTTCCATTGCTTATACTAACTTATGTAAACACAGCCCAGCTCTAGTGCAAAATCATGGCATTTTCAAGCAGCGATTTTAGCATGCAACACAATTGACCGAAGTAACTATATAATTATGTTGGCTGTAGCGCCATCCAAAGTATGGGTATTTTTGCTAGTAATATACAAATGTGTTTTTATTGTGAACAAACCAGAGACATATGTTAGTTAAAAGGTAATGTGCATTCTTGTTTTTTTGAAATAATCAAATGTTAGTTGGTAATACAATATTTGTAAATTAGAACCAATATTATATTATTGGAAGATTTTCTGTATTCATATGTCAAAAGTACTTACATAGGTATTTATTTTCAGCCAGCTGCAAAGCCATGTATAATTACATGAGCCACAAACTCATTTATATAGCTTGGTGGACCAGGTAGAGGATATCAATGAATTCATCATCCTCATCACCAAAGCCTACATATAGTATAATGACATCAATATTCTTTTTGCACTGTGAAAACTATAACCATTATACATTACAAGCTTGAATGTCTAGTCATATGACATTAATGTTTGTGATATCATACTTTGTAGGTGATCTACTCTTTGATATTGGTAACCGAACTAATAGTAACAGTCAGACAGCTTAACAACTTGATGGGACAGCCAAAATAAAATTAAAAGCACCACTTTTTTGCAGCTTCATTGAACAATAAGATTTCACTTTTTGATCTGAGTCAGCAAATGTTTAAGCAGGTCCATATTTTTCACACCCACTGAATTGATATATGCTGTTTTACCACCTTTTCACATGGGCTATAGGACAGACTGAATAAAACCCATTTTTGGGTGGGTCCATGGGCCTGATTTCTCAGAGTTTGAAAAAGCACGCCTTTCCAGCATTGAGGATGGCTTCTCTGCCCAGAAAAATAAATCAGAGCAAGTACTGAATCTAGTACAAACTATTAGTATAATATGGGAAACCCATCCAGAGAAGACAGTCTGAACTACAAATGTTGACGTCATCTGGAATACGTACCTCGCCAGCAGCATCAAATAATCTATGGGAGAGAAAGGGACTAGAAGTAAGGTAGCTGGGCAGAACAAGGTACCAAGAACTGGAAAGACTTCCTTCAAGATGATACTAACAAGCAGGAGCTCTATGCATTGCTCTCCATCAAGGTTGCAAATGTCTACTGTCCAAGTGGGAAGGAAGTGTGAGTCCAACTATGACATGCCGCAGTGTGACCACTGATAACTTCTGACAGCCCCGCCATCTCTTTTGATTCTCTGCTACCCTCTGGGAGGTGCTGAAGGTCAAACCAGTCCACTCCTGAATGTTGTCTTCCCACCTCTTCCTGTGTGCCTCTCTTTCTTCCTCCTGGCACAGTGCCTTGCAGGATGGTTTTTGCACTTACCACCTTTGGTTCCGTTTTTTTACTGTCATCAGGTCTTCAAAGGGTCAAATGACTTGCTTGAATCTGTTGCGGGACATCTCCATTGGTGATATGGTCCTTGTATAAGATGTGTGGGATCTTGCACTAACATCTCATCTCCATGACACTGATCCTTCTTTGCAGGTCTGCTGTAATGGGGTGTCTTGCAAGCGTAAAGGAAGATTGACATCATAAAGGAGTGCATCAGTCTGATTTTGGAGCCGAGTGAGATGTTGTTATCATTCCAGATGGCTTTTGTCTTATCGGTGCTGCTGTTGTCTGTGCAATGCTTGATAGCATTTCGGGTCCATCAGTGTTGCATAACGACCACCTGGTTACGGGATAAAGAAGACAAGAAGAATGTGACCACGAGGAAGCAGACACACAACTGCTGATCGATGTGCAGAATGCCTTGGAACAGGGATCAACAATATGTTTGATACCCACAATGGACACAGATGTCCTAATGCATTTGATCGGCAATTTTTATGGGCTTCTCAGTTTCTATCTAGCTGCAAACACTTGACTAGCTTTTGGGACAGGCAGGAATATTATTCAACTTAACCATTTCAGTACGACAGGCCGGATTCCGGTTTTTCGGCATTGACGGTCTGCTATTCAAGTCGGTTTTGCTGACAATTATCCATTATGTGGAGGTACATGTTATAAAGCGTCTTTAAGGCTGATGCCTTAGCATTTCAACAATAGTAATCGTGGATTATCGCTCAGTAAATTTATTTCGAGATTTTGCGGTTTTTGTATAACTGCCTGTAAAAATCTTTGAGAGCGGTAATGGCGGGCGATGTTAGTTATGAGAGCGATGGTAGTTTTAATGATGTATTGATAGAAATAACGTTTTACGGACGTTATCTATGGTGGCACGTCTGAAACTAACAGCAGCAGCAGGGTTCAATCTAGGATCTTGGAAAAATGGGCCAAGGGCCCATTTAGGTTGTAAAAAGGGGCCATTTTTTTTAAACATTGCACCTATGGCAGGGACTGAAAATCCCTCTTGGAATTGACTAATTAAACATTACTAATGACTTAATGTGGAGTTCTTGTATTATATTGATTTCCCTTCTAGGTGCTGCAGCTAAATAACATTTGGATGTTTGTCTGAATTTCCTGAACAAAAGTGGCAATCTCTATAACTGGCATCCCATCGACGATATATATGTGTGCAACACAAACCATGGATATATAGTTAATAAATTATATTATAATAATAGGGGTCAACTTTTTTGCTGATACTCAAGAAACCAGCTTTGAGCATACCAGAGATCATCTTGATGTAACAACGCAGATCCCCCATACAGTGATAGAATAGTCAATAATGACTGTGATCACTATTCGGAAGAAAGGAAGGAACTGTTTATTTCAAGTAGTCACCAGTGGTGGTGTGGTTTCATTTATTCAAATGAAACTACACCACACTTTTAACTGTAATTCGTGCAACATGTTATCATTCATTTACTTCACATATACACAGGATTTGGAAATGAGAATATTTTGAGAAACTTCAGAAAACGGTACTTTGCCTTTATGTGTTTATTGCGGTTTGTGTTATGGAATTTTATGAAAATAAATAATAAGAATTTAACAACTTTTGCATTTTGTTTTTTACTGGTGGAGCTACTCATCAGGGAAGTCACTTCTATGTCACGAAGTGCCGCACATCAAACACACAAAAGAGAACATGACTGAATCTAGATAGCTTGGCTCATTTAGGCATCTTCAAACCTCAATATAGCAAATTTTTGTGGATATTTGGGGGTGCGGGCCCTGTGCGGGCCTACACTAGGCAAAGACAACAAAGTAAAATTTCATTTAAAAAGTGCCGTCCGATTCCGCTTGGTAGCGAATTTCATTATTGCCTATACTATTATCGGTAATAATTAAAATTTCCAATGAATATTGACATGTAATACTTTTCAGTTGTATGCATTGCCTTTTGTCTTTTACTTTCTTTTACTTCGTTTCATGATTCTGTTTAGCAGATAAACAGCATGTGCACTCTGGCGGATATTTTCCGCCTCGATAAAACAATGTACGCGCTCTGGCGGATAATTGTACGCCTAGCGGGTTTGTGTGGAATTAGCAATAGGTAGCGCGGTACGCTATATCATCGGCCAGAACAACAACGTAATAATTACTTGCTATTGTGTCTTTGTTATCTTGCACACAAATTCCAGATACCTACAAAATATCGAATAAATTAAGGGATTGCATGTCTCGTCAATTAATGTAGATTTATTTTTAGGGCGCATCAACTGAATTTGTTTGCACCAGATGTCACATTTACATGTGCATTCATGAAATTTTGGTGGGTCATTTGTTAAAATATTGGGTCAATGGCACAAGGGCGTCGCCTGGATTGAACCCTGCAGCAGTAAATTTGATCATTACGGTAATGATGAATGACGTAATTATCAGACTCTGGTTATCACGAATACAAAATTTAAATATGTCTTAACTTGTTTTAGTTATCGATTATTATACATTCAGAATATATATGATGTTCTATTAGTAAAATGTATTGGAGTTGCTGAAATCTTGATTTGACGTGAGGCAATCAATGTTCATATGACAGGGCTCGAAGTTGTGACTATCTAGTCGCATTTGCGAGTATAATATTACGCCTGTGACTAGATAAACGGCTTTAGTCCCAATGTGTAACTTAGAACTTTGTCCATTAATTACTGTCCTGACAGCCAACTGACCATTTTGGCTCTTGTGTTAATATATTAAAAAGTATTAGCCATCAGACAAATTGTGAATGATGACATTTTAACCCCTTTCTCTGCCCCTGCTTACCCCCTACAGCAGCAAATATTGATAAATTGTAGCAAGTGACTGATGACGACTTTTTTTGCCTAAGACTATGAGTTCATAGTCCTATGCAGGTACCCTTGTTCTGTCCACCTTTGTATCACTTGGTGATTTAGGCAACCGGCAGAAAGGGGAAACTCCTAAACAACTAGCTGTTTTTTGTTTATTTCAAGTTTAAACTGAAATAGTGTGTGCCTAAACAAAATTCAATCAACTGCCTGTCAGAATATATAGGGGATAATGTTCCTTGTGTTAAGACTGTATGGATATACATGTACACACGTACATGTACAGTCAAAATAAATATGTATAATGTAAAAGCATTCAATCACTTAAGTAATTGTTATTGTTGTAGATATAAATATCAAAGCAATTACCAGGTAGCATGCATGGCTACTTGGTAGGTCCAATTACATAACTGTATGTGGAATTTGTTACAAACAAAATGTTACGTATTGTAGCAAAGATGATAATTCAGAATGCTGTACATAGTTGATTATTTGGTATAAAATTGTGTTCAATAAAATGCCATGACATCTATAGTTTTGCATTTTAATTAGTCAACGCATGTGTGGTTCTAAAAATATATTTTGCTCCTAAATATTTCACTATAGGAGCGCAATGCTCCTAGCTCAGCATGTTAACTTCGAGGCCTGTATGAACTATGAAGTCTCTGGGAATGCAGTAGTCAGTGATCACAGTGTCTGGGCGCTGTAGTACTGAAATGGTTAATTGTAATGCTGCTTGTCATGCTCTTGGAAAAAGGAATTCCATGTCCTTGTCCAGTTCTTTACGGTTTCTCAGGCTGCAATTCTTGGAATGCTTCACCATTGACTTCTATGACAAGAGTAGCAGCCTGGACTAAATTAAGCAATGCAACAACAGAGCTATTCTGTCAAAGGAATAAGACCATGACATTACGTAACTATAAAAACTAATGCCTCAGAATGGGACTGATATACAAGCAAACCATTCCAAAGACGGTGTAGTAAACTATGACTTGCAACAAAATAATGTTCACTTCCTGTTACAACAAATTTGGTATACACTACAAATGTGTATTAACAGACTATGGAATGTGTAAGTTGACATTGTTCAATGTTACTAATTAGTATGCCAATAAAACTGCATATCTTGGCTAAATAATAGGATGTTAAAAATAATGGACCCACCCAAACACATTGCTGACTTGGATCAAAATGTTACAGCTATTAACATATTGTAATGGCCATATGTATTGGAACACGGTATGTTTTGGGACACTCTAAAAATGTATTATTTTTCTGTACCGTATGTCTTGGAACACTTTTGTAAATGTAATTATTTTCTATCCCTATGTATTGGGACACCAATTATTTGTATTTCTGATGAGCGCATACCCACTCTGTTCCCCGATGCAGATGCGTAAATAAAAAAATGGGCCAAGTGGCCCTGAAGTACTTTGGACTAATACGTCTATATGTGACCCCGGCTGACCAAATGAGTGATAAGTCGGAAAAATTGTAACATTTTTTTCTTACATTCTTGTAAAGGTTTGGTAGGGTGCTTTACACGGTTTAAAAAAATATGACTGCTACAAAAATTGGCAAAGTTATGGTGCATTGAACATGGTAGGGATCAAAAAGTGAAAATGAAGAAAACGGCTGTTGAAGTTTTACATTATTTATGCAAATGGTTTACATGGAAATATTACATACACAACATTCAAATGTGGCACACAGTATGTAATATGTATGTTATGTTGCAATAATACACTGGAAGTACAAATGTGCTGCTACAAAGACTTATCAAGTTATGCCAGATTATGTTTATGTGTAAAACTAAGAGGACAGATTATTTGAGAGCAAAAGGTAGACTCACTGTTTGACACAGTTTAAAACCTACAGGCAACTGTCCAGTTTAACAGGGGTCTAGTGGCTTAATGATGTCTGTTGACACAAGCAACTGCCAGTGATCAATTACAGATTAGTCACAGTTTCCATCAAACAATAGCAGGCAGAGAATCTTAGCTCCACAGCTGGGTGTAATACACAACCAGAGCCACCACTGATTCATGGTGAAGTAGATTAGCTCAATGCACCAACTAAAACAATACACAACACTGTGAGTGACAGTGTCCAGAGTGAGGCCTAAGCAGTGTCCTCATTGCTGAATAGATCAATTAAACCTGCCAAGTGGGTGACATTCTGCACAAGTGTTCATTAATCCTTAGTGATTGTTCAGAACACCAGACTGACCACATACATAAACAAAGCGAATGTAATAGGTGAAGAACAGGCAGTGTTCAAATAGGGGTATTGGTTGAATTGTATTTGTCTCAACACAAAAGGCTTTATTGTGCCTTCATCGATTATAAGAAAGCATTTGATTTAGTAGACCGGTCCTCCCTGTGGTCTAAGATAATTTCATACGGTATTAATGGTATTGTGTTGAAAGTTGTATACAACATATACAAAAATGGGTCAGCTGGACAGTGATAGACCTTTTGAAATTGAAGCCTGTGTAAAACTTTTGTCTCGACTTCACCGAAGGTGGTGTCCTGCTGTCAGAACTTCAAAGTTGTTACTCACCTAACTTACAAATATATAGGGAGCTAATGGAGAGGCCCATCATAATCCATAGCACTATAAAATGAAGTATCTAAAAGTCACACTTCATATACTGAGTGACACATCTCGTACTGTCTCTCTGCACTGTTGCAATGTCCAATAGTTTCCTATCACAACCCTCGTGTACAATATACCAAAGCTATATATTTGTAACACCACAACATATGTATTATCATTGGATAGGTAATTGAATAATCTTTCAGATGAATGCAACTTGTAGCAGCAGAAAATGAAGCATACATAAGTTACACCGCAAACAATGACATGCATTCTCAAAATGTGATTCATTCAAAAATTAAGTGCTATATAATAGTAGTTTGTCAAAATGTAAACAAACTCAAAGACAGTTGCAGCATACTGTCCACCAAGCAGTAGCAGAGCAGTTTTATAATAATAATAAGTTAAGTGGCAGTGATCTTCCTTTTATCATTCATGTGATGTTTATTGTGAGCAGGGCAGACAAATGGTTATCATACGTAGACAGGTGCAGAAAGAAACTGACATTTTCTATAAAAAGAACACGTTTGCCTATCAATGGCATGTATTTCGTATTGTTGCTGTTTCTGCCGGGCAGAAACAGTTTCTGCCCAGCATAAATCAAACAACCCTGTAGGTAATTATTAATCAAATGTTTTTTGGTGAATCATAGTTACAGATCAGTAAGGGTTATGATGGAAGTAAAATGCTTACACGTTTACTGTTCACTGAAAAAAACAGCTCCACAGAACTAATTATAGTTATTGTTAAGATGTTTAACCTAGTTCCATTATCTGACATTGTGCCAACAGATTGGTGTATTGGGATCATTAAGCCTATATAATTATTATATAAATATAGCAGCAGACACTGGAATGGATGGAATGGTGCTTTGAAGTTAGTTCTTCTGCCAACTATCCTTTTCACACAAGTCTATAAGTTTAGTAGCTGCCAGCACACTACTGAGCCTAAACTATCATGCAGGTGTGAAAAACGTGTTGATGTATTTGAACTTGACAGTGTTCAGACAGGGGTATTGGTTGAATTGTATTTGTCTTGACACAAAAGGCTTTATTGTGCCTTAACTATGTCAACTCTTCTAATGGTTGACATTTGGTTGTTTCAGGTGTCAACTATATTGTGAATCTGTAATTATTAGTCTATATTGATACAATTAATTTACACAGTACCATGTCTACACAAGGCATGGCAAGCGTAAACAGAACAGTAGAATGCATTTGATATAAATAAAGTGTAGGATATTTCACTCTATAGTTGTCCAGAATATTAATTTTCTATGTTTGTCACCTACAGGTTTCTACAGACAATACATCTTTAACCAATAGACACCAAAGTCACACCATTTTATAATAATAAAATGAACATCAAAATAAACACAACTTGCAATTATAGAAAATCAGTAGTTTTGAAGATACAGTTTAAAAGTGTTAGGCAAATGTTCAGTCTAACAGGGGTCAAGTGTGTCTGCTCTGCCTGGGTGCTGTGACCAATTAAAGATTAGTCAAGGTCTCAGTGGACTAGCCTGTAGAGATTAGTCACACTGCTGACTTTGTGGCACATTAAACAAAATCTACTGTTGGGGGTGATCTCAAGGGCCCTTCTCAAAACCACATCACAAGATAATGTAAAACTTTTGCACTTTGGGGGCCCCTTAGGTGCCCTTAGAATGATTCAATCAAATACAGATTTCTTGTATATAGTGGCAGCACCCTAAGATACATCTATGCAAAATTAGAAAAAATGTTGCTGAACAGTTTTTGAAAAAATAGGCCAAATGTTACATTTTTACCAGTTTTGGGGTCCTTGGAGGCCCCAGGGAGCCCTTAAAATGATTCAATCAAATATAGATTTCTCATGCATTGTGGCAGTGCCCCAAGATATGTCTATGCAAAATTAGAGAAAAAGTTGCTGAACGGTTTCTGAGATACGGCAGCTAAAGGCGGACGGCGGACGCAGAGTGATGGCAATAGTCCCTTGGACCTTCGGCCAAAGGACTAAAAAATGGGCCAAGAGGCCCTGAAGTCCTTTGGACTATATTGTGAGTTTGTAAGTATTAATGAAATATGTTTTGGTGAATCATAGTTACAGATCATTAAGGGTTGTGATGGAAGTAAAATGTTGACATGTTTAGTGGAGACTATTTGCATACCAGTGAAGATACACATGGAAATAAAATATTCGAGTAGACCATTTCGTGAAGATTGTATATATTAGTCAATGTATTATTAAAAATACTGTAGACTGTTATTCTGATACTATACTATTTAGGCTGATTTCCACTGGTTGTAGAAACCTTGCAGGAGAGTTGGTGAGCTGAAATCTTGAATGTAGCACAGTTAAAGGTTGTTTAAGAAAATGTGCACACATTTTCTGTTCTCATTTTGCCCCTATCACCCTCCCCCAGAATGGAAAGAAGAAAGAGATGAACTATGATAAAACTTCATTTGTTCACGAGGTGCATATATATAGCATGCATTTTGACTTAAAAACAGTAGCAATTAATGCCATAATACTGATTGAATTTGAGTGAAGTAATAGCTGCAACATGTGTAATAAAACATCTGAACAATATTCCTTATAATTTTGGCTAAATATGCTATAACCTTTTTGAGTATACTTAAGTTATTTTATTTTACATATTATATATTTTATACTTAAGTCATTTTATTTTAATCCTAGATCATATCTTTACATTGCATTGATAATTATGTCTATTGCTGTTTTAAAGTTTCTCAGGTTCTGCCATTGCAGTAGGGATTCCCATTACACATTATACTTACAGCCCACATGGAAGCATTCTGTTTGAGACTGGGACAAATGCAGGCAGTGAGACAAGGCTAGTCCAATACACATACATAATCTCTGACACCCAGCCACTCCACTCAGCCACCCCAGTGATCAGAGATAGGGCAAATCCACTATCCAGTTATAAATAGATATCAGTGTTGAAGGCTTACATCAGTAAGGAAATAGTAGAAACATTTTGCATTTTTGGGGCCCTCAGGTAGAATTATTCAATCAAATAGAGATTTATTGTGTATAGTGGTACTACCACATGAAATGTCTATACAAAATCAGAGAAAATGTTACTGAAGTTTTTAAAAAATAGGCAAAATGTAAACATTTACCAGTTTTGGGGGCCCTGGGGGGCCTTCCAGGGCCCTTAGAATGATTCAATAAAATACAGATTTCTTTTGCATAGTAGCAGTACCTTAAGATACGTCTATATAAAATTAGAGAAAAAGTTGCTGAACGGTTTCTGAGATATGGCAGGTAACGGCGCAGTGTGGACGGCGCACGACGGACGCAGAGTGATGACATAAGTCCGTTGGACCTTTGGCCCAAAGGACTAAAAATAATAACAAACAGTGTATCAATAAAACATTTTACAATTGCACCTGCTCTGACATAAACAACACAAACTTGGGTGATGCAAATTACTGTAGCACCAGCAACGATGTGCTCTTCCCCAGCTGGTCTTTATACATTTAGGAAGTGTCACCATATGCATCTAAAATCCTAGTTGCAGTCCCCCTATGTTTGGCTGTAATGTACAAAACTGCATGATCTCTCGAATGTCTGCATTGTCCCATAAGCGAAGATTAAAACATATAGTTGACGTTTTAATCTGCATATATGTGTCTAAACGTAATGAAATGAGTCAGATGTCAGCGAACTTGATTTTGAGAAAACAACGTTTTTACACTGCATGGTGATTTTTGACAATTTTGACTTTTTTTTCCAAATGATACTTTAATGTCTTTTATATCGATTGGCAATGGTTTTTCTCACTTATATTAATATTTAGAAGCTTTTTAGAAAGAGTATGTAACATTTTGTGCATGAATTCCGTAAAACAAAAGTAATAAATCGTACTTGTTCGCATTGTATTTTTGGAGATATCCCGCAAAGGAAGGCCGACATATTTGGTACTACGGGAAAGCCCAGCGTATCTACTTTCCATACATTGCATGGGAATTCCTCATTTACGTCAACTTTAGCCAATAGTAGCGCCTGACACAGAGGCCTATCTGTAAACAAAAGTCGGCTGCCGCTGAAACACATCCCGTCATTGGTTAACTCGACGTGCACAAGCGCACAGAGGCCTTTCTTGATAATATCAGTAATATCAGTAAACAGTTTACAAAATATATCTTCGACAATGACTTGACTTGTGAGTGTATTTCGAATGCATCGAATAGAGGATAGAAGCAAAGCAGCCGAATTTGAAATGACAATGCAGCCGTAGCGATGTTTGGTCACTTGCTGTAGCCTTCGACGTCGGGGCCTGGCCCTTGTAGATGGATGATTAAGGTCATAAAGCCACAAAGCTTAGGTGTTGTCATTATCTGTTTACTCATTACTGCATAGCAATTGTATAAAATTTCATTACTTTCAACTGTGTTGATGTCATGTTACATTGTTGCTCAGTTATTATACAGCGTTTGTGTGTGCAGAGATTATGTAATGTTATAAACTTATTTTATTATAGCTATATACAATGTTTTTTGGTCATGATATTATTAATAGGTCACGTATTTGGTTCATATTTACACTGTGTATGAAAAATACCAATTATTATTATTTGTATTATATGTAATATGTGTATTATCATTACTCAATTACTATTATATGTAACTAAAGTAATTTGAAGAAAACGTGTAATATATACATGAACTTCAACTGCATTTTTCTCAAGTTGAACATTTCTACCCCAGTCATGTTCATTGTGACATAACTTTGGCTATGAGTGAGCTAGTCCCATGTTTTATGCACCACTGGAAAGCCTAACATATCTTCATATCTTTTGACATGTGACTCATTTTGTCAAGACTCGACATATATGGTCATCCACCAAGAAATTAGTTGTCTAATGGATGACACCCTGTTAATACCAGAGGTAAGTTCAATGGGGATTACATGTTGTTTTGTTGCATTTTTGCAAGTATATCTTCTATAATTTAATAACAAATGTGTTTCTATATGTGGCCGAGATGGGGGTGAGAGGTAATGTGGATATGGGCAATACTGCAGTCAAATACGGTACAACCTGACACTCAGTAAATATTCTTTGAACAAGTGTGGAAAACCGGTACCACACAGACTATATATTTTACATAACTGAGGATGTAATTATAAGTATTACACTTCTTCTTGCCCTTTTTCGACAATTATACATCCATAATTTAATAATTACATATAACATTTGTTTCTAGGGATATAAAGCCATTCAGCCACTAACAAAATAGTAGCAGGGTAATAGACGAGGTTACCATGGTGAAGTTAAAAAGCCAGGTTAACACTAGGGTAATAAAATGGGGACGACATGATGTCAGTATTCGTTCGTGTCCCTAAGTTTTGGGACAGTGAATCTGAGAATAAGTTTTTTGCATGCTATGTTTTGGGACAGCTGATAATTTAAGTATTTTTATATGTTGCAATATGTATGGTCATTACTGTAAGCAGTGAAAAATATTTGGTGATGTTAACCGTTCTGTACCCCAATAGAGAAATGTAGTAACACAACAGAAGTTGATTGATTGGGGAAAAATAATGGAGCCACCCCAAGAATTGGTTGATGTCAATCACAAACTTAAAGCTACTAACATAAGGAAGCTGTGGAAATAATTTGGTATTTTTATCCTATATGTCCCTGGGCCTATATCCCCCAAATATGTTGCTAAACTGCCTGACTTTAAGTAGTACTAGATGGACATAGAACACATTTGAACAATACGTCAGTCAAATCATAGCATAAATATTTAGAATTATGCACATATATAATTGTTATAAAAAGGCCAAAGGAATCAGCCCGAGTAGGCTCAGTTTTAAGTGCACAGCATTTGGAAATAGGTTGGATTTCAGCGTTGAAAATTTTGTAAATTCTTAGTATTCAGAATGATGCCAAGAATAATTTGTTTGGTACAAAATGGGGGTCAGATTTCAGTGTACAAGATTGGAGGGTAGGTTGCATTCCACAGCATATATATATTTTGGACCACTCCCTAAAACTGTAGATGTCCATTGTCATAGACTATGCAGATTTTGTTGAAAAGAATTTTGGCTGCATTTTATTCTCCATGCAACATCAATGAACTCTGCTGCCTAGTACCTTATAATATATGTACATCTTTGTTTGAAGTAATCACTGATTAACGAACTTTACAGAACATGTGTTGACTAAACTCACCTTGAAATGATGATATTTTAGTTGTAGCTGTTGCAGTTATTGCAGCCAACTCAGAGGCACTGCTTATGATGGAATCATCTTTTAAATTTAATCCAGGGTCCATCACTTGTTTTGTAGGTAGCAATACACGTGTACTTCCAGTGATGTTTCCTATAACAGCAAAAGAACACAACTGCTCACAACTTCTAATGTTGTTGTTTCAGACATTCATATAGTTCATTTAATCACAGTACAGCTCTTGCACAACGGGAACAGAATTCTAAGTAGTTCATGTGTAAGTAGTGGAAAAAAGGTGTCAGCACATCTTTGCAAGGATCAGTGAACCATGTCAAAGCTTGGTAAACCATGTCAAAGTTGACCTCTTCACTAACTGCTTTATTTATATGTTGCTATAAAGATTCCAGATTAGTCATGGTATCCTTACAACTGCTTCACATTAACTCTGCTAGTAGTAACCAAATAATAAGTCTGTGGTTCACCAATCTACAGTCCACAATTCTAACATCGACCCCCTCCTACACCAGTTTATGTTAAGATACTTCATGAAAAACATGGTATCGCTAACACTGCTGGCCTGAAAATAACTCAATGCAAATGTATCACGTACGGCTGCCTTTCCTTCTCTTGGAAGTAATGTCATTTTGCTATTATTTGCAAAAACCAAAGCATACCATTCATTTCACAAACGCTGTACATTGAAAGTTTGGATTGTTTCAAATCCCAAAATAAGTGTTTACAGAATACAGTCATAACTGAACTTCAGAAAGCTTGCGTGAAACCACAGTAGTATGATTGGTAATGCATAACCACACTATGTGGGATTTACTTTCAAAGTTAGTGCAGCAATATGAAATATTCATATCCAATCTGGGCAGGTGCATGATTGACTTTAATGCTGCTTGGTTTTGTATACATTGCGTTCTCATGGAAACGACATCGCCACACTACCAGTTCACCAGGCACAATTGATCACAAGGAAACTGTGTAAACTGAGGCAGATTACATGCAGTGCAGAAACCCCCCAGCTCAGCAAGCACACTCGGGTCACACATACAGTAGCTTTAATTATTAAATCATTCCTACGAATGTTACTGTAGCAACCAATTATACAGTCAACCATAGGCAAATCAATTTCACTGCGAAATGACAAGTGAAGCATGACAGCGTCAGTGCTCTGCATGCTGTACCTCTGTTAGCTCTGCATAACTGACCATGCATAAATATGATTTTTAAATTTGGAAGTACATAAACCCGTTGTCATGACAATATGTTCCTTTCCAACAGGAATATTGCTACAAACAAGTGAACATCATTCACACAAAATGCTAAAAATCCAAACAATAACTGGAAATGAGAGTTTGACAATTATTGTGCTTGCATTTCATGTTATGACCTACAACATTGTATTTGACTTGCACATTTTGTCTTGAACTTCATATGAACACCAAAAACATAGAACTTACAAAGTCATTGGTATAACAATGTCTTAGCATTAGCTGTCATCATGTTGGTGAAACATTAGTGGACATTGCATTGAGCAAGAAAATATGAAAAGAAAAGGAAATACATTGTTTAATGACAGGATAAGTGGCTTAGGAAAAGAAAATAACCATGGCAGTATTATGGGGTAATAAAACAATAACAAAACAGTAACAGGTATAAACAGTCATTGCACAGCAGATAAATGGTTCATAACTATCACTGTCAAATAAACACCTGTCAATTTCATGGCTTTGTTTTTCAAAGTTTCATATATATGTCAAAATGAGGCCTGAAGTAATATTTCCTTTATAAGATATTATCGTGCTAGTTTCAGAAGAGGTTAATAAACAACTTACTGGATATATATTCAAATTGTATTATTAAAACAGAAATGTAACAATTTACATATTAAAATAATACATAAAACTATTAAATTAATTTTTATTTAATATTTAAATATACTAAATTATTATTTATCTAATTTGATTTGTTTGCATGCCATTTTGGTATGACTTTCTGGTGGATTTAATTTTCTTGCACTTAGGAAAGATACCAAAAACATATTTTGGTCGATCCATTTTCATTTAATCTAAAAATATAAAGCAGTTTATTAGGAACTAGCCAACCATGACCAATTCTGGTCTTTCTAAATTATATATTTTCCTTTACAAAACAACTTTCAGAAAAAATCACATTTACTAAATAAAACGTGAACAGTACAGACATGTATGTTGAGTTTCAGCCTATTCTTTTGCAGTGAAATTCCATGGCAGCTGCTTTATGTATTTCACATATTTTAGACAGCCCTTGTTGAACCACGATGACTGATAATGTATTTTTATTAAAGAAAAGTTATTTTGGTGCTATTTGTGAACAGATGGCATGTTTATGAGAGACGCAAGTCTTTATTTTGTAAAAAAAAATGTAAGATGGATGGAATAACTGTATTTAAATGCTTCAGAATTATCTTACTGAAAGTCAAATGGTTAGCTGATAAATACGAAACTAGGTAGATCATGCAAGGCTAGTCATTTGGGAACTACCAAAATTCACACCCTCTTAAATGACACCAATCTATTTGTTATTACAACAAATCACATATCAAATATTTAGCAACTGATGTGACATTAAATAGGTGAAACATTAATGAACTGAAAGTTGGTATAAATGAACCTATGAAACTAATACATCACTTGATAAGCAACATGTTTTTATTAAAGAACGAAATGTAGACTCAGCCCTTTTTGTACACACTGCTAAGTAAATAGAAAATGGATACAATTACTGTTCAATTAATAATAATAATAAATAATAATAATACAATATATAATAGTTAAATGTACTATATATACACACACATATTAATTGCTGAATTGTGTTGCCATTAATAAGAAACAAATGTTTGCAGTGTAAACAAGGTTCTTAATTGCAACAGTATACTGGAATTCCTTCAAAGTGCTTCTGTAGGAACATCAAAGAAGCACAGATGAGTGTTAAAAAAACATTAAAGAGGCCATTGATAATATTCTGGGTATGATATAGACATGCATGTCAGGAACAATGCCCTCGTGTGGGTAATGTAGATCTTGTTGGATGTACCAAGGATGAGTAGTTGTCACATTTCTTGAGTTTAAATGGTTATCATTTTTCACTCTCTCCCCTCCCCCTCCCCCCACCCCTTTCCCCCTCTCTCTCCCTCTCTATCTCATTCTTCAAATAACATTTTATTTATTTCCAACCATCATTGGAAATGACAAGAGCAATACAACACTATGGTATAAATATATAATCAATTAAACTAGTAATTTATATAAACTGCATTGTAATGCTAAGTATTTAATATTGTACATTTAATTGTGCTCTACGAAAAGATACCTTGTTGCTGTGAGTTATTCCATGACTGGCAGAAAATATGGATTTACTTACCGGAAATAAAATAATAATAAAAACGGTAGATATTATAATATATTTAAAACACAAAGAGAAACAGTGAGAATGAAACCAACCACTGCAGAATTAAATGCTGTGTGACTTATTACATGTAGAAGGACTGCAACACAGATAACAATCAACACAGCCTAAGTCAGTATTAACAAAACTTACAAAAGCTCTGACTAAAAAGTATCTATCTTAATCAAAGCACTAAAAGAACTCTAAAGAGCAATTGTCATATGTCAGACGAATGAGGGCACACTAACTACACAAAGGCAATCTCTCCCTCCAGAGTAACTCGACATCAAACTGAGACTGCTATCAGCTTAGTTTCTTTAGACACATAGTGTTTGTAGGTGTACACTCAAAAATTTAGATAAAATTATTTGTTCATACCAAAATCACACACCTTGATGGTCACACATGGCCGCCCACACAGAATGGCAGCAGAGAATGGGAGCTGTGTGGAGCTGAATAACATGTCTAATCTTATTTATAAATACCAAAGTTGTAGAGGAAGTATAATAACAGAATAGGGAAATTGAGGTATTCGAATGATGTTGTAAGCAGTAAAACTGCTGTAATTACATCACATTTCCCTAAAGGTGTACAATTTTCATAAAAACTGTTAACAATTTCTTCTTCAACAGTAGGTAGCATCTTAAACATCTTCTTTTGACAAATATTTTTTCCAACTACACATAACTTTTTGAACTTTATCACTTCATGCATCCTTATTCTACATTAGCAGCCCACTATCCTTTCACGCAACCTTGTCCCACATCAACAACCCTCATAATTCTATCCCTTCATGCAACCTTGTCCCACATCAACATCCCTCATAATTCTATCCCTTAATGCACCCTTGTTTCACATTAACAACCCTAATACTTCTATCCCTTCATGCAACCTTGTTCCATATCAACAACCCTAATAATTCTATCCCTTCGTGCAACCTTGTCCCACATCAATATCCCTCACAATTCTATCCCTTCATGCACCCTTGTTTCACATTAACAACCCTAATACTTCTATCCCTTCATGCAACCTTGTCCCACATCAACATCCCTCATAATTCTATCCCTTCATGCACCCTTGTTTCACATTAACAACCCTAATACTTCTATCCCTTCATGCAACCTTGTTCCATATCAACAACCCTAATAATTCTATCCCTTCGTGCAACCTTGTCCCACATCAATATCCCTCACAATTCTATCCCTTCATGCACCCTTGTTTCACATTAACAACCCTAATACTTCTATCCCTTCATGCATCCTTGTTCCATATCAACAACCCTCATAATTCTATCCCTTCATGCAACCTTGTCCCACATCAACATCCCTCACAATTCTATCCCTTCATGCACCCTTGTTTCACATTAACAACCCTAATACTTCTATCCCTTCATGCAACCTTGTCCCACATCAACATCCCTCGTTTCTCCCATGTATGGTTGGACTGAGAGGCAGGTGATTATTTTAATATCCCATTTTAGTTGCAAAGGTAACACTAAATCTATTACAATTACAGATCAGCTACATGTTATATACTCCTGCTGAGCACTGCTGAAGAAATAAATGGCTTAAAAAAATTTCCACATTTAAACAAAACTGTGTTACATGTGTATTATGGGACTAAATGTCAAAACACCAATGTGCTCCAACACAACAGAAAGCAATTTTACCTGTTTTTTGCTTAATTTTGAACAGTCCACATTACAAACTGGGTAAATGTGTGCAGCAACATATTTCTTTTTCATGACATGTGCAACTGGTTTGGCATCATTGTGATCTAAAGAAAATTGGATTTAAATGCAACAATCAATCTGTAAATTTACTTCATGTTGTGAAAGCTTTCATGTCAAGTTGTGTAAACTTGGAATTTAGATGAATCCATGTATGACTGTGAATGTATGATGGCGGCAAAGTTGTATAAGCAAAATGCTATATAAATCAAACACAAGTTTACATGTTGTCATATATAATATATCTACATAATATTTCTTCACAATGATGAACAGTGTGCACACCAACATGCAAAATCAAGGCAACTAGCAACACAGAATAATCCAACAGAAATGTGGTTTTTTCTTTGATTTCAGCAAAGCTAGTCATGTTCTTAATGAATGGAGATGATAATCTCATCAATTCAAGATGTTTTTCAAGGACTACTTTTATTTGCAAAACAAACATATGTCTGCAGGTAAGCTGACTGCTTGTACAAAAACTGATACGATCTGTATTAATGAATACTGACTTCATAACCTTACAATCCCCTTCCTGTCTAAGCAGATTAGATGGAAGTATATGTATGGCAACCACAGCACTGAAAACAAGTCACCAAACTATTAATGTCATTTAGTAAATCCTGACCCAAAGTAAGTAATATAATGTAAAATGTATACAATAAAATGCAAAGTAGTGAAAAACACTTGATAGTTGCCATGAGTAACATGGTTATATAAACTGGTTAACCTGGCAAACACGCTACAACTTGTTTTATCAGATTATTTATTCATGCACAAATATTGGCTAGATCAACCATGGCTGAAGTTTGAGGCTTTGTGGCTTAAGCTGTCAGTCTTGTCAACAGTAGGTGCCATGGGGACCTGTACAACTCTTGCTTGTTTCACGTGTCATCTCAATCATTTCATGATAATTGGTGCACTAATCCATGTCACAGTTGGTTATTCTTCCATATGGTGCAATCTCTCCAAAAACCAACCCTCCCCAAAAAAAATGGAAGAAACAGTTTACAAAAAGGATTTTAATCTGTGTTGTTCTAAAGCAAATAAGGAGGGACATGTGGGGTTATGGTAAGAACTGTTAATATCTAGTGATTAGGTTGATAAGGTAAACTCAGCCAACCTGGTATGTTACATCAACATTGGTGTCAATTAGGATTCACCTCAATAAGTACTAATTTAACTAATCAATGGATGCGAATTCTTGTTCAGTACATGAGTACAGTTGTAAAGTACCTAGTAACCTGCCCATTCCTTGCTACTGTCTTAATCCTTTACATTTTAGTTATACTTTATTTGATATTTATTAATTAATCACTGCATTTACATCAAACAACATGATTGTTTTAAATGTTCAGTGTTATCTACAAATGTCCTTTTTCTGTTGTTTTGATCATGTGTTATCAACTACAGTATTCCACAAGTTTAGACCAGTTTCTTCCACTTCCAAGTTGATTTTAAAATATGTTATTTGTGTATCTTGTTATGCTGGGAAATGTATTTCACATCTGCGATGCATAAAAGCATGATTAACATAACACTGGCTTCTTCTGACTTCATATTTTTTCATGACAATAAATCTTAATGTTATTTGTTTCTTCGATCTTGCAAAGAATATTTTTTTCCTAAAGAAACTACAACCCAGATTCCACCATATTTTACTATGATTCATTTCATAGTTGAGGAACAGCCAAAGATCTATTTCTTCCAGTTCATCTAGAAAGAAACCAGAAGGAACTTCTGTTTTTCTGGGTAACTTTCTTTCTCCCACTGGAAATGGGTTTCTCCTAAAAAACAACCCTTATCCATGTTCTTTGAATAAATGCAGAAAACAAAAATTTACTCAAGCTGAAGAAAAAAAATTAACAACAGGAATGGGAACTCTTGAAGACTGGTAGGATTCATTTTACAGGCCAAGTCGGGTGACTCATAAGAAAGCAACCAGGGATCTAAGATACAGGAAGGTGGGAACAAAATGTCCCAATGTATTCAAATTAGAGTCAACATTGAGATAGGACAAGTGGTGGGAACTGACCAGGGGAGACATGCCATAAGAATAAATGGAAGGCAGCAGACAAGGAAGAATGTAGGACTGGGAGTAAATATACACCGAGGGTTCAGTCACACTTTATATGCACTGCATAAATTAATCTGGTCATTTCAGATAAGTTATACTTGATTGATTCTCATGGGATACATCTGGTATTCATGAACATGCTAAGTGGCAAGCTAACCAGAACCACTTGAAGAATTTATCTACAAGCAGAACAAATAAAATCAGGATCCACGATCAAATTTCATGTTTCTTCATAAATCTGTGAAGATTAGAGTGAAAAAGTTATGACCAACTCCTCTTGTTCTGGCCACCTTCTAGCATGATTGTCCTCAGACTTTGTTGCGGCCACCCTCTACCACCGTTGTCCTGAGACTTTGTTCTGGCCACCTTTTACCACAGTGGTCCTCACACTTTGTTCTGACCACCTTTTACCATAGTGGTCCTCAGACTTTGTTCTGGCTACCTTCTGTCACGTTTGTTCTCAGACTTTGTTCTGGCTACCCTCTATCACAATGGTCTTCAGACTTTGTTCTGGCCACCTTCTATCATAGTTGTCTTCAAGACTGTTCTGGCCACCTTCCATCACGGTTGTCTGCAGACTTTGTTCTGGCCACCTTCTATCACGGTTGTCCTCAGACTTTGTTCTGGCCATATTTGATCAAGTTTGTCTTCAGACTTTGTTCTGGCCATATTCGATCAAGTTTGTCTTCAGACTTTGTTCTGGCCACATTCTATAAAAGTTATCCTCAGAGTTTGTTCTGGCCACCCTCTATCACTGTTATGTCCTCAAAATTTTGTTGCATATATTTGAGGTTTATAAAATATGTTCTAATACAGTATTCTAATAAACAATGTGTTCAACTGCTTTCAACTATGTCACACAAAGTTTATAAAAAATTATAACTGTAAATATAATTCACCCTAAGTATGTTGTGTATCTAGATATATGTAGAACATGGGGGGCATTATCCAATCATGCATGACTGGTACCTATATTTACCAAGATGGTGGTCACAGCCACAGGCTAATGACACCCAAATAAGCACACCATGATGTTAACAACAGCAGACTGCAGTAAAACAAGTAAACACAATTAGGGACCCTGTCAAGTTTACCCCTTCCATTAATTAGTGGACTTTCTATGGTTGACAAATTTTGAGCACATGTTGATGTAACTAAGAGATAACAAATTAGAGAAATAATCAGATCTATGGAAACATATTATAGAGTAGCTTGCGTCTTTATTTGTGAAATTTAAATTGCATTATATTTGTTAGCTAGCACTGAACAAAAAAACTGCATACAAAATCAAGGTGTTTATATATATATATATATTAACATTACATTATAATTAATATTTGGCAATTGTACTCGTCTAATTTATTATTATACAACTAAGACTGTAATTAACAGTGGAAATGCATTAACATTTCTATACGATTCCTACTGTAATGCTCAGTAAGTTAGCTTGCTAGATGTTGTTAATAGTTTTGGTCGACGGCCAAAACATGCATTCATGTAAACCTGTGCTTTATAGTGGGAGTCTTTGCACTAATAAGTTATATTATTGCAGTTAGAATTTACACAACACTATTTCAGATATGCATGCTTATACACAAACAACCAAAACCAGATGAGATTGCATACGTGTACAACAAAACATCTGGTTGCCAGACCACCTCGTATGCACTGAGAAAACACCATCTACTGCCTTAAATATAAATATATAATTCAACTGCACCAAACAATTCCACACAATACAATGAGCCTTTCCCATGAAAGGGTTGCCATGGTGACCAAGCAACAATGCTAATTTCAAGTATTATGCCAAAGACCAAATTGGCTGTTCACAGTACAATACAAATATAAGCTTGCACTTAAGCGGTTATATTTATTAAATCTACAAAGCAAGTTTGAGCAAAGTTCCATGCATGGACCATGTAGAATGGTGCAAAGAACCACAACTGTTCCATATTTACTGGTTCTTACATTCATTTTGTATGTAAATGGTTTCGTATGAGAAACTGGGAAATTCGTGCCTAGTTCTAAGACAGCCTACACTACTCCAAACATGGAATTCCACTGTTATGATTACAGAAATATTCTTAAATAGAGGTAATAATAATGTCCACACAGATTTGTATTAAATAAAAACTTAAATGTATGCTTTGTTCCATGTGTGCAAAATGAACTTTAGACTGGCAAAAACCTGTTCTTGTGTATGTGTGTGTGTGTCTGTGTGTGTGCATGCATGTGTGCATACATGCATGCATGCATGCACGTGTGTATGTGGTGTGTGCATGTATACGAATGTGTACATGTGCATATGCGAGTGTGTGGTGTACGTGCTGTGTATAGTGTGTGAGACTGAGTGTATGAATGCATGCATGCATGAGTACATGCGTGTGTGCATGAGTGTGTGTGCATGTGTGTGCGTGCGTGCGTGCGTGCGTATACGTGTACGTGAAAGTCAAAACCCCAAACATCAATATCACTCAGACAACACAAGGGAAAAGTTGCAAAAAAATTATAACTACATGGAGACATTTTAAAATTTCTTATTAAATCAAGGAAACATTTTAAAATTTCTTATTATAATCGAGCTTGCATATATATGTAGGTTAAGGTTTCCCTCTTAGATAGTTTGAACCTCGAACACCAAGCTTTCAAGGATTAATCCACGATTCCTAGAATATGACATGCCCCTATATCTTTTCATACCTCATATATGTCAAGACACCTTTATGGGGTAAATCAGTTCATTCCTTAATGGTTCTGAACTTAAAACATAATGTGCGTGTACGCAAAACATAGCCTAACAATAGCAGGAACAAACAACGAGTATCTGTGAAGGTGTTTGGTATATGATATTTATGCAATAATGCTCTGGTTTTCTAACATTTTGTAAATATTACTTTCACAACTGTCTTCTAACAAGACATCCCGTCACATGACAGGCATGTTTGCTAGAAATAATATATAATAATATAATAATAACAATAAAAATAATAGATAGATAGCTCTTGTATAGTGCAAGTCTTTTTAGAAAAAAAGTTCAGTGAGCTAACACATTCACATGCACACACACATACGAATGAACACACACAATCATAAAACGTAAACTATACAAGTACACCCAGAAAGCATAGAGCACCTAGGCAAGTGGTGGTGGCCTAGACAGAAAGTGACACTGTGGGGCCAATTATGTAAGTTAACATTAAACCATAAAACCACTGCCCTGCAGGATTGAATTCCCAATAGACACAATGGACCTACACACATCACGCCAGGGGCAATTTATAAATATTAACTTGCAATTATAATTAAGGCCAGGCATGTGAATGCATTTATAAAACCACTCAATATTAATATCCCCATATTATGTTTTTATATTCATTTATAATGCATGTGAAATACTATTATTAAAATACTACTAATATTCAACCACATTGCTTTGAGTATTATTTTAATATGTTCATGTTGAATCGTTGTACGTCACTTTACAACAACAATGCAATATTAAATAACTTGGGTAAAGACTCACTTTAGGCCCATCAAATCATGAATTTTAATGATAAATTTAATCTAAATAAATGATTGTGATATCATTTTCTAACATTCTAGAAGTCACTTCATACAAGTTTGAAAAAGTTTTATTATATGAAAACCACCCTGACTAAAAATTTGTTGATTAAAAAATAAAAGAATCTTTTTATTTATTGTTTAACTACCAGTTTTTACCAACCATCCTGGCATTAGTAAAACAATTGTTTTTTACTGGCAGAAACTTGCTATAAGTCTGACTGGCAAACTGCTGAAAATATTATCATTAGTTTATTAACATTAATGTTGTCCATATTTGTAGGTTCTGCCAGTTTTACCACTCGTCCCACCAACTTGTAATATTTAAGAAGTACAACACTGGCCTAAAACTGAAGATTAACTGATTACTAATTATTTGTTGTCAGACTAGATAATTTACTTTTGGAAATGTAAATGATTCACTGCTATCTACAATTATTGCTTTTGCTGCAGACATTATAAATACCTGTGATTATTGCTGTGTTTGGTAATAAAAAGATAAAACATAAAGTTGTCATGACTAACATGCAATTGAGATATAATACTATTTGATGAAAGGGCTATAATACTAGTTTCATTTTACATTACAATAATGTTAGTTTCTTCTGGTTCAGACCAGTTAATGTAGTTTTAAAAAGCCATAACAACATCAAAGCCAAACACTGTTATCTGTAAGGATGACCAAATGATAAGCCAGTCAATGATAATGCAGCCAAGGGGGAATCTATAAGTAAAATCAGCATACTACAAGGTTCAAGAGTCTAACAAGATGTCTATGGCAACAATACACAACACACCATATGACATACATACACATGCTTATCCACAGTGTAAAGACCTCTGATAGCAAGAGTTTCCATGACAACCAAACATAGCTGACTGCTGGTCTAACCATAAAAGGAGTGTCAGCCTGTATGGTGTAATTAAGAGCTATGGTATCCACCCCACTTCAAAAGATTTGCATCAGTTTAGCTTGAAACGGGACACTACTGAATTTCCTCTGACCTTAGTTAATGTGCATGAAAACTCTGCACTATAGGCACAATAGCTGATTGTACAGATATCATAAAGTATTCTACTTAGTCTGCTCTTTTTGAATCCCAGTTTCATGTATTCCAAACAAATACAAACTTTGTTAGATGTTACAATTTGTTTGTAAATTTACAATAAACCTTGGTATACTTATTGTCATAAATTATTCCTGTCTCAACAAATTGGATATATATGAACTTCAGTCAAAGTTCCTTACAAAAACAGGTACCAACAAAAGTTTTGAAAGTCTTCTAAAAATATCTCAAATTAATGTTTTAAGTATTGTTTAATTGTATGAAATCAGATTTCCAACACAGCAATACCTCAAATGAAACTATCCAGGTGAAATGTTTAGAACTTTACAAAATAATTATTACAACAAGATGAAACATAACAGAACAAATAATGATTTTGGGTAATTGAAACTGCCCATTGATAACTGATGTGTTCATTTGTTCCAAATCAAGCAAAGCCTGATTCAGTAAACGTCCTGCTAATAATTACCACCACTTGTATGAGAAGATGATTCTGGGTAATGGAACAAACAATCTCAATCTAAACAGACACACAGTTTATTTTAATTTGTTATTTCAAGACTAAGCAAAATGACCCACAAAGTCAATGAAAAACAATTTATTAAATGATAATGTACAAGATAATTTTTTGAAATATTTGAAAGTTGTTGTCAGACTGGGTTTTACTGAATTCTTGAAATGTGAAAACCGTGCACTGGCAGTGACTTGCTAGCTACTCATACAGTGTCCCCATTTGGTAATGCAACAAAATGTCATGCATTCAATTTTGTGTCACAGGTCAGAGGACAATTCAATTAAAAACAATTTCCCACAATCCCAATGCTGCCCCCAAGTTAGAAAAGTCACTTTCATCACTTTTAAACTTGATTCTAAATGTTCAAACAGAAACAATTCAAAGCAGGCAGACTGCCAGAACGTGTAACAAAAGTACCAGGAATTCATATTTAATTCAAAACATTTCACACAGCACTAAAATTCATCTCAGCAACCATGTAGATTCATTAATTAAAGTGCATTGCACGTACTGAATAGTAGTAGTTGTATGTACCAGTAGTCCAGTATTTATTACAATAATAATACTCTTTTGAAGCATTCTCTCTTTACCAAACAAACATGTTATCATAAATTATGACAATCCGTCCTATTAGCTAAATAAACTACAAATGATGGTGTCAGATAATAAATGGACTTATCCAGCAAACAGAACAAAACTCTAAGATAGTGATTCAACATGCAAACTGCTTTTAGATCAGCGTTTCTTGCTAGTACTAGTAGAGCTATGTTGTTATGAAAACATGTCAAGCTGTTTTTAACCAAATGCGGTAGATATGTAATTTTATTATATGAGTATTCTTAATTCATATGCATATTTGTAACAAGGGACAACAGTTTATTGACAAAAAAAGTATATACAGAGATAGTCACTTTGGCCCAATCTTCAGGGTGACCTTAACATTGACATAATTTCTGACATTCCACTGTACTTGAACCTTATATATTTTACATGTTATTAGAGCATATTTGTATATTAATCTTGTGTACATTTGATATTTAAACAGAGAATAAAAAAATTATATATATATATTGGTTCACTGTAATGCTAAAATGGAAATGGCCCTAGTGTTTGTGGTAAGTTTCAGAGATATAAAAAAATGACTGCCTGACCATTTCAAATGCTCTTATACATAATTACCAAGTAGCATTTGTGTGTAACTTTTATTTTGATTACACCAAACATGTAATACAAGTAATAAATTGTCAATATGGGAAGATTTATTTTTCAGTGGAGGTGGTGTGTGTGTGTGTTTGTGTGTGTGTGTGTTTGTGTGTGTGTGTGTGTGTGTGTGTGTGTGTGTGTGTGTGTGTGTGTGTGTGTGTGTGTGTGTGTGTGTGTGTGTGTGTGTGTGTGTGTGTGTGTGTGTGTGTGTGTGTCTGTGTCTGTGTGTCTGTGTGTCTGTGTGTGTGAGTATGTGTAGTTCAAAAAATGGGCCAATTGGCCCTGAAGTCCTTTGGACTAATACGTCTATGTGACCCCAGCTGACCAAATGAGTGACAAGTCAGAAATATTGTAACATTGTTTTCTTACATCCTTGTAAAGGTTTGGTAGGTTGCTTTACATGGTTTAAAAAATTATATGACTGCTACAAAAATTGGCGAAGTTATGGAGCAATGAACATGGTAGGGGTCAAAAAGTGAAAATGAAGAAAACGGCTGTTGAAATTATATATGCAAATGGATTGCATGGAAATATTACATGCACAACATTCAAATGTGGCACACAGTATGTAATATGTATGTTATGTTGCAATGATACACTGGAAGTACAAATGTGCTGCTACAAAGACTTATCAAGTTATGCCAGATTATGTCTTTAAGTGTAAAACTAAGACGACAGATTATTTGAGAGCAAAAGGTAGACTCACTGTTTGACAGTTTAAAACCTACAGGCAACTGTCCAGTTTAACAGGGGTCTAGTGGCTTAATGCTGTCTGTTGAAACAAGCTACTGCCAGTGACCAATTACAGATTAGTCACAGTTTCCATCAAACAATAGCAGGCAGAGAATCTTAGCTCCACAGCTGGGTGTAATACACAACAAGTGATAAATATATGATACACTGGAAGTACAAATGTGCTGCTACAAAAATGTATAAAGTTATGCCAGATTATGTCTTTATATATAAAATTAAGAGGACAGATTATCTGAGAGTAAAAGGTAGTCTAAACAAAATAAAAAATAAACACAAGTTGCAATTATAGAAAATCAATAGTTTTGAAGATACATTTTAAAAGTGTTAGGCAACTGTTAAGTCTAACAGGAGACAAGACACCAGTCACACCATTTTATAATAATTAAATGAACATCAAAATAAACACAACTTGCAATTATAGAAAATCAATAGTTTTGAAGATACAGTTTAAAAGTATTAGGCAACTGTTCAGTCTAACAGGGATCAAGTGTGTCTACTCTGCCTGGGTGCTGTGACCAATGAAAGATTAGTCAAGGTCTCAATGGACTAGGCTATAGAGATTAGTCACAGCTGTTGACTTTGTGGCACAATACACAACGTCTACTGTTGGGGGTGGTCTGAAGGGCTCTTCTCAAAACCACATCACTAGATAATGTAAAACTTTTGCACTTTGGGGGCCCCTTAGAATGATTCAATCAAATACAGATTTCTTGTATATAGTGGCAGCACCCTAAGATACATCTATGCAAAATTAGAAAAAAGTTACTGAACAGTTTAAAAAAAAAAGGCAAAATGTTACATTTTCACCAGTTTTGGGGTCCTTGGAGGCCTTAGGGAGCCCTTAAAATGATTCAATCAAATACAGATTTCTCGTGCATAGTGGCAGTGCCCTAAGATGTCTATGCAAAATTAGAAAAAAAAAGTTGCTGAACGGTTTCTGAGATACGGCAGCTAACGGCGGACGCAGAGTGATGGCAATAGTCCCTTGGACCTTCGGCCAAAGGACTAATAAAAAATGCAACATATATGAATTTGTATTTAAAACAAAAAATGTATTTGGCCCCCAGGTCTGATCTATTGCATTGTCTGCAATATTTATAAAATAAGTCAAATGCTTGCATTCTGAAGTTTAAGCTGGTATATTACATATATACTGTGTAAACAAGTTGATAATAAAACTGCATTAATCTTATTAATAAATGCCCTTCATACCCCATTGTCAACTTTATGCAAAAAACACTGGTCAATAAAATAAAATAATAAAAAACTGTATCCACAGTTTCTTTAGTGTTATAAAAAACTATATAGACACTGTTTTTGCAAATGTTATGGTAACCACTCAATTTTTCAATTAGTTACTTTGTAAGAAAGTTGGCATTCTTCTGTTTGGGAATGTTGTGCAGAGATGTTGCCCAGTTTAAAATTGGTAACAATGCACTAAACTGAATTACTTATTTAACTACAGTATTCTGTTGTCCAATATAAAATGTGAGAGGGAAAGGGGCTACATTGACTTTGTTAGGCTAAGGTCTGACATGTGTTCTTTATATAAGCCTTAAAAATGTAGACATCTACACAATTTTGAAGTTTTAAAAAAGGGAATGCCCAACACTAAAACTTAGTTAAAGGAAGTAAATGAGGAAGTAACTAAATATTTAAATAAAACAATGAACATGAAACCCAAACTTTGCAAGCATGATATCATTACTACGCCATGTGCGATCCTTTCTTATTCAATAAGTAATGCAGCTTTGAAAGAACTGTTAGTTAGAAGACATACCTTGAGGCAGCTGTGCGAGTGTCTCTACACTATCCATAAACTTTGCATAGATGGCTTCGCTGGCCAGAGAAGTAGCAGACACAGATACTGCTGCTGAATCACAGACATTTCTTTCCATGCTGGTTGTCGATACATCTGGAGAGTTCCTGGTGGGATGTGTAGATGGGAAAGTTGTGGGCGTTGATGGAGATGCAAGCAGGTGATGCTCTCGCCCCAAGATGTTGTTAGGGGTGAAGTTCTGCAGTGGCACTCGCCTCGTGAGAGATTCACCAGCCTTGTCTTCGTTCAACCCATAGATGCTCAGCAGTTCGTTCATTGTACTCTCTGCATAATCTTTAATTGCGACAGCAGCGTCAGCACCAGATGGCGCAGTCTCAATCATTTCCATTGTGTCATCGCCATCTTCATCTTCAGTAGTGATATCTGTGGTAGCACAGTCAATGAGTCGAGTCATATTCTTGATAGATCCTGCCTCTAGAGCACTGCTGTCACCATGTGTGATGACAGACAGAGCTATGGCTGTGTCATCTTTTACATGTTTCCCACTCTGCCTACTGCTGGTGGTGGAGGAATCCTGTTGTTTCTTGGCACAGGACAAATCTAGGACCTCATTCTCATCATCAGCGATGGCGTCAAAGTCGACACCATTGCTGTTGATGCGATAGTCATTGAGTTGCTCCTTCATCAGCATCTCTTCCTGCTGGTGGTTCAGTTGCATGAGACTGCGTGGTTGGCAGTTCTTGCGACGTCGCTTCCTCCTGCTCTCACCACCATTGACAACCACATCAAGCACTGCCACTGTGCAGCATTTCTGCCCTGCACAACCTGTCTCCCGTCCATTCAACTCATCAAGGTGACAATCACCAGGGATGGTTGCACCTGGCCGATCATGCATCTTGTTCACCACCTCGCAGGCCAACGTCAATGACTTATAGTCGGTGTTGTTGTTTGTCTCCAACCATGCATGGTCACTGGGGCTACAGCTATGTCCATTGGTACAGTGGACGTCAGTCTTCAGTCGGCTGCAGACAGTGTCTAGCTGCAGTGGGACATTGTCTCTCATCAAACTGACTCCTGCTTGATGTCCAGTTCCTAGCACTGCTTTGGCCATCAGTGAACCCACTGGTCATTGCCTGTGCAACAGATAACATACATGTGTTACCACAACTCTTGTTCATCTTACACATCTTTAAGTTCAGCTTTCAACATACATCAAACACAAGCTACCAAAGCAACAAGCAGCTAACAAAAGATACCAATGACTAGAAAAACGCAGCAAACAAAAGCTTAAAAAAAAAACAGAAAATGTAGCAAACAAAAGCTGCAATGCCAGTGAACTACAATAAACAAAATCGTCCAATGTTTAGCCTACATTTAGTACTAGAGCCTTAGCATTATATCATGCCATTTAGATATCTAAGTTTACAAATTTAGTGCCATTTTATGGCCACTGCAGACAATAAAAACAACAGATTTATGTATGTCACTTGCACATAAATATGTCTGAAACATTATTATCCATTTACTGAATATTGGTCAGTGTAATGTTATTTTTATTCTTACATAAAATTATCTTACTATTTCTTCGCTCAGTTGTCTAACCAGGCAATTTAAATAATGTTTTACAAAGCATCATGTATTGAAGTTGAATGTTTGTTATAGGCACCTCCTTTTCATAAAGAACAAAACTGAGTAATATACTATGTTGTCTTTAAATGGGAGCTATAGCTTCTTTATAATTTATAGTTTTTGTATTTCCCAGTGTGATTTATATTAATTAAAATTAGAAGTGCATAGATTGAAGTTACTGTAAATATGTGTATGGATGGCCGTGTCAATGGTTGTTTCAGAAGCTCTACTTAAACAACATTTAGACATCAGTTTTTGAATCTGCAAAGATCCTGTCATGCCAGGAGGTTTATACAATATGATCAGGTAAATTGCTTTCCATAAATGTATTCTAAGTTACTTTGTATTTGTATATACAAAAACACCTAAAAAGAACTGACTATGTATGCTGTTTAAGGTGACTCAAACTTTTATGCAGATTGTGTCATGCATTTCTACCATGGGAAAAAAACAAATTAATTAATGTATTTATGTGGTCATGATAATTTATTCAGATTCTCGCATTCAGAATTATTCAGTATCTTTATATTAATTTATGCATTTTCTTTCACAAACCATAATTGGGCTCCTAAAACAATTTATATACATTTATAATAAGTTTCACACAGACAATAACAATTGTCCAAATAGGTTCCAGTGTACAATAGACAACTGTATGGATACTTTGTCATAATGTACATCTACAATTGCCACAGTTCTTAACAAAACATACAATGCCTACTGGATACCTGGTCAAACCAGACATACATGTTTTTAATAGAAATGTAAACCATACAGAACAACTGTCTATTATGAACACACATCTATATCAGAGAGCAGTCAATGACAGAGAATTTGTCATATCATACATGCATGGAATTGTTTATAATGGACTACAAGCTGTATTACGTAACTTTCTATAATATATAAAGGATGCTTGGCCATATCAGACAATTGTTTAGATGCGTGGCTGTATCAAACAGTTGTCTACAATGGACTCCTGGCTATATCGGCCAATTGTTTATAAAGGACTCCTGGCCGTATCAGACAGTTGTCTATTATGGACTCCTGGCCATATCAGACAGTTGTCTATTAAGGACACCTGGCCATATTAGCCCATTGTCTGTAATGGACTACTGGCCATATCAGACAGTTGATGGTCTATAATAGACCCCTGACAATATCAGCCCATTGTCTATAATGGATGCTTGGCTATATCAGACAATTGTCTAGATGCCTGGCTGTATCAGACAGTTCTCTACAATGGACTCATGGCCATATCAGACAATCATTTATAAAGGACTCCTGATCGTATCAGACAGTGTCTCATAAAAACAGTAGATTGGCTCCTGTTGATCATTATAATGCACCAGACCCAGTGTTTGTACATTGTGAGTTTACTCATATTGTTCATTAGTGTTTCTATGCATTGCATCAAAATAGATAAGCGAGCGAAAAATGAACAACTCAAAACATGTCCCAAAAATGCTGTTTTGAACGATTGCTTATACCATTACGGTTCATCCGATATCATTTGAAAGTTTACGATTTCTGCTATTCAAATATATATAAATTGTTTCCTGATAGTCATTCCTAAAATAAACTATAAACGGACATACAACCGTGTGGGTTCTGGTGTCTTAGAGACTGCAAACCATGTTGTTTCGTCGACACAGTTCACTAATCTACCGTTTAAGGCACTACTATCTGATTTCATGGTATAAGCTCCACCCACTTTCAAACGGCTGCTAAAATGACATACTCGAAGTAGGCGTGACATCACAATCACGTATATCAACCGACCAACGCAACAAATTTTGACCCATTGGTTATTGCGACATCACACTGACGTAAATATATATCGGCTTTGCTGCGATCAAAGCCAATCAGTTTTGTTGCGGTTTAAAAGTAGGTGGAGCTTATAACATGAAATCAAGAAATGATGAAGTGCGCATGTCTGAACCTATGCAAATGAGGAAAACAGCTCCGCAATTGGAAGATTATTATGCTGAGTACCCGCCACCAACATCGTTCGGAACCGTCCAGAACACTGAAAATGGCATGATTGTAGGTCCGTTTATAGGTGTTCTATGAACGGTTACAGGAAAATATAAATTATGCTAGAATAACAAAATGTGCATCCTTTCAAATGATACCAAAATCGTCGGGACAGGACGAGCAGTGAGGGTGCTAGTGACCGTAGAATTTCATGTTTTGGATGTGTTCTGAGTTGTTCATTTTTCGCTCACTTATCTATTTTTGATTGCATGCATGTAGCTTCCAGTAAGTGTATCTTGTTATTTTGACTGTATCAACCAATTTGTACGCTTCAAAATTAACCAACCCTTTGCTTGCAAGAACAACCCTGCTTGCAAGTACACCTGTGAACATACAACCAGGGTTAACTGCAATCACACTAATGAGTATTTAAATGAACTGTGATGAATGGTGACCTAATGAATCTCTAGCTGTCCAGGATAGATTACTTTGTCTTTGTTTCAGAGATCATATGCCAAGGTAATATGGCATGGTTCTATTCTTCTGTGGGACAACATCTCATTAGGGCTCATTATAAATGTCATGTTACTATACCATATATATAATATATATCATAGTACAAGTGTATATATATATATATATACATGTACTATTAACATCCTAAATTTTTAATATAATTTTCTTAATACCAGAATAAATATATTGAATGGATATTGCCCCCCTAAATTACTCTTTAGCATGCCCGAAACTTTGTATGCAATTTTAATTTTGCACCAGCGAAACACTCATGCACTTTCTAAACATGCTTCACAGTAAGATAGAAGGGGCTAATAACAAAGCCTTTTGATAGTTGGTTCATTTGCATGTTTCCTACGATCAAGACAATTAATGAAGTAAAACTCCTGCCAATGATTACTACCACTGTTGATTCTGGGAAACAGAACAGACAATCTCGCTTTAGGGACATTTCATATTACAAAGATATTTTTAAATAATAACAATCTCTCAGTATTTGCCATAAATCTGATAAAAATATATACTTTATTTGATATCAGCTGTTTAAAGCATACATTTACATGTAAATATAATACAGCTTATAATTAAATAATTAATTAATTTACACATATATTTTATATATTAATATTATAGTAATTATAGAAGGGGCTAATAACAAAGCCTTTTGATAGTTGGTTCATTTGCATGTTTCCTACGATCAAGACAATTAATGAAGTAAAACTCCTGCCAATGATTACTACCACTGTTGATTCTGGGAAACAGAACAGACAATCTCGCTTTAGGGACATTTCATATTACAAAGATATTTTTAAATAATAACAATCTCTCAGTATTTGCCATAAATCTGATAAAAATATATACTTTATTTGATATCAGCTGTTTAAAGCATACATTTACATGTAAATATAATACAGCTTATAATTAAATAATTAATTAATTTACACATATATTTTATATATTAATATTATAGTAATTTTCACTGTAGCCAATTTTGTAATCCTTCAGATAGAGCCAAATACATAACAAAAACATAAAAAGTACTTGGGAAAGTACTTACCAATTCCAAGTACTTTGACGGTCAAGTACAACCCAAGTACTGCACTCAGCAAAATAGTAAGTACAAGTCCAAGTACAGTACTTGATGTACTTAATTACACAAGTACTCAAGTACTTGAAGTCCAGACCTGGGGCCGAGTACATTTACTTTGATAATGAATAATTATGAGTATGAATACATTGCTAAAAGCTGAGTATGAGTACAAGTACGAGTACATTCTTACAAGTACGAGTAAAAGTATGAGTACATTTTTTTAAATATAAATATTAAATAATAACGTATTTTAAAATTATTAATTAATCTAATTTATATAACTCAGCACAAGTGAATATGCAATGGCAGTTGATCAATTTTTTATGAGGAAAACAAAAAAACCTCTATTTCGTCAACAATGAAATTAACTTTATTGGCATTCATTCCAGTGGCTTCGTATGATCTTATCATCTATTTGCCATTGCACCGAACGAACATGAGTTGTTCACAGGTTGAGTCTTTCAGCTATGCTAAATACCCTTTCAACTGGGGCTGATGAGGTTGGAATGCTGAGATGGTGAGGGACGAACTGAGCCAGAGTTGGAAAACTTAGAACTGCAGTGGGTCACTGTGATGATTCGTACATCGACTGAGGTATTCGTTCACCTCTACAATCAGCAATCTGCTGATGTTATAAGTTTGCAATTTATATTTTCTGATCGTAGACTACTAGTTGATGAGAGGGTTAGCACATGTCCACATAACAGGCTCAGCATCCCCTTTGGACTTTTTAGCCAGGCTGCTGGCATGGGATTATACGATTATACTAGTGTAGGAGGCAGTCTGACTTGAGCCACCTTACTTCTATGGAGGAAGACTGGCAGTTCTTGTTCTTAGCAGTTAGCACTGCCAGCCACTGTCAAGTGACATGGTCTCCAGACTACATCAAAGGCATTTCCTGTCTAACTGGTGGGTTAACTGCTAATTGGCTCTTTATGGACATCCTGGTGGCTTAATTAAACAAACAGGTTTATCTCCTGAACTGATAGCCTACAATTATTGTTTGCTTAACAGGGTGTTTCTGACTGGGAAAAGATGGTGCCTGTTGCCATGTTTGGGTATCATAGTCATGGTTATCAGAGAATGAGGATGTACTATGTGTAGGGATGGTAAGGTGGTATTCTATCAGAAATAACAAAGTATTTAAAAAATAGTTCAACATTTAAATATTTCAGGAAAGTTTCATTTTATAACCAAATATATTTATTTTCCCCATTATATATTGAGAAAGTACTCAGATGTATTCGTAATGTACTCGTAAAATCTGAGTACAATGAGTATGAGTACGAGTCCATGACCCACAAGTTTTATGAGTACGAGTACGAGTACTTCAAAAATGTACTCAAGTACACGAGTACTGAGTACTTCGGCCCCCAGGTCTGAGTCTTGAACCCATCCCTGGTGTGTTCGTGTGTGTATGTACATGTGTGTGGGCGTGCGTGCGTGTGTCAGAACCGGAATGTAAAGAAGTACTTCATTACTTTACTTAAGCAGAAAAGTTCACTTTTCTTGAGTAACAAAGTAAATATTTTTTAGAAGTACTTTACTTGTAACAAAGTACAATTAAGGTGTACTTTTCTGAATGTAATGAAGTATCCATAATTTATGTGTTAACATTTTGGAACTTGTAACCTGTTTGCCCCCAGCACAGATCTATACATAGATATCAGCAGGACCTACAAGTGATATTATTTTCTGATTTGCTGCTTCGTTACCATTAGCCAACATGATTACCAGGTCGTGTATAAGTTGCAAAACAAAATTACAAGCCATTGAATGTACATTAATTATTTGACGTTGTTGTGGCATTTCTACATCTCTGGCAGGCAATGCTTTGAAATAAAAATATCAAACAAATTACTTACGCTCAACTGGCTGGCTTTACAAGCATAATCTGTAGTTAACATATATCATGCTTATCTAACATATCTAACGTGCTTATCTGACCTGGTTGTGAGGGATCAGCCAAATGTCTTCATTCTATTGGCTATTTTTTCAGTCAACAGTCAGAACTCATGTACCATGCTTACAAAAGGTTGTTACAACAATTATTTAAGTGGACACCCAGCAGAATGCCAGCTCTATGTCAGTCATTTATAGTTGTGTTTCTATCTTCATAACTGGCAATTTAGGCATAATCTCGAAAATCATGCATCAAGCTCACAGCCAACTGACAAAACAATAATTGCACATATGGAAGTATGTCTGAAATGTGCTGGTGTAGATGTCAGTTCCATGGCATACATGTTCGGCTGTGTATATTTGAGCGTATGCAAGTACATGCATGTGGGATACTACATTTACTAATACATAACAACATAGTTATCTACAAGTGCATATGTGTGTGCATAAGTGTGTGTGTGTGTATGAGAGAGAGAGAGAGAGAGAGAGAGAGAGAGAGAGAGAGAGAGAGAGAGAGAGAGAGAGAGAGAGAGAGAGAGAGAGAGAGAGAGAGAGAGAGAGAGAGTGCGTGTGCATGCATACGTTTATGCATGTAAGTGAATGTGTATGTGTAAGTAAACATATTATATACATATTAGGTAAATTTTGTATACTAAAATAAATGTACAAAACAATTAACAAACAATATTTAAAATAAAAGATAATCTAAAACACTTTGCAAGTTTATTTCTACAAATTTACATATTAAACATAAATATTTTGATATAATTATAACAGCCGTCAACATAATATTTCTATATTTCATAGTTTCTGTTTTATGTAGCAACTGTGAAAGTCCTTCACACATGGCTACCTACACAGAGTGTCTAACAGAATTCCAACAAAAACAATAAATTTAAATGCTGTAACTTTGATAGAGAATACAACACCTGAGAAGACTAACAGCAAAAATCATTTACCTAGTGGCCACTTCCAATCATGCAGATACACACAGAAAACTGGTAAATTGAGTCTGTGCAAAATGCCCCAAAATATACATCTGCCAGGCGCCTGCCATTGACCAGTGTTCACTGAAGCGTAGCCGAGTGTCATTGGTCCAAATGATTGTTGTCATAAAAGATGGTGCTAGTAACTGGCCTGACAGCAAGGGGTGTCAGTCTATGGGCCAGCATTTGGTGAAGGTGGCAGTTAGCTTCACAACACACCTTTCTTACCTGTAGCCATCACACACAATGCCAGTCAACTTTGTGGGCATTCTTGACAACCACATCAACAACTAAACAAACTCCACACTCCATGGATACAACAACCGTTGCCATGGTGACATGCAAGCTGAGAGAGAAATCCATCAGAGTGCAGATTCAACAAAGCCAGTGCAGAGTCTGCAGCCTGTGAACAGCCACTATTAGCAGTAGCTCTGTACCATTAAAGAAAACAAGCAGATACAAAATGAAGACCTCTAAGTAGTGATACAACGGTTCTAAGCAGCCTGACAACTGATCTTTTCCGAATCCACTGGTTACAATATCAAGTGAATTTATTTACAGTTCTCTTGTCAGTCCTTCTTTTATGCAGCAGCAAAAAAATGCAGAATTTAGTAAAGTACCTTTAATATTTGGATAAATATCGAGAAAAAAATCATTATGTTATACTATGGGTTTGACAACATTGCAAGTGTTAAGCGTCAATGGCATCCTGTCACCCCTCTGTATCAGGTTGAAATAAGAATGGACCAGTCCCTGGTCCAGCCAAGTCATAGTCTTCGCATACAGACCTTTGGACAGGAAAGCAACACTATTTATGCACATAAATCTGTAACCACTGACACAAGTACACACTTTAATCTGTCATAACAGTAGCTGAAACTGTTACAATGCCAAGTGGGTTAACATTATACCTAACTACTAAATAAGATAACTTCTATTGTGCCTAAATCCTTGGAAACCAAGCTCAGAGGCACATTGAGACAAAAGGACTGGTCAATCTCAAAATCCATAAGTAGTATTCCAGTTGTCAACAGATGGGTCAAGGCGCTAGGGAGCTATGATGGTTAAGCAAGGTTGTAAAGATAAGTTTTTAAATGATGACAGATTTTTTTTTAATTTTCAACCGATCTAACACTAAGAAGGAGCTTATTCCAAAGAGTTGGTGCAGCAACAGAAAAAGCCCTAGTTTAAATGTTAGTGTTGACTCTAGGAACAAAAAGTAGGTCAGAACTAGATCGAAGCTGAATAGGTTTTCTTACAGAAGTAAACACTCAATGCAAATAAGTGCCTGTATGTAATAGTACAGATCTTAAATATTATACGATAGCATACAGGAAGCCAATGCAAAGTGGTACAGAGCGAGAAAAATGAGGAGATCCGGCGAATACGGCAAAGATCACGAATATAATAAAAACAGCAGCGACATGTTTGAGATATGGGTTGTCGGAAATTGAAGTTAATATCAAAGATCACTCCTAGATTCTGAGGTTGCTGGAGTGATATGCTGATTCAAAATGTGCATAGGGAAAAAACCTTCAAGTTTACTATGCTGCATTGGAGTACCAATAATGATCAGCTCAGTTTTATTTGCATTTAATTTCAACTTGTGTCAGTCATCCAGTGGAAGATATCTTGAAGGCAATCACTATGTTGGTTAAAGGAGCGATTTGTATCCGGGGTAGCCAACGAAATGTAGATCTGAGTATCATCAGCATAAAGATGATGATCCAAATTATGTCTTTGTATAATAGAGCTTTGGAACAGTGCAGCCGAAAAGCAGTTCCCAATCTTTATAGTTTGGTATCTATCAGTTAGGTAGGAAGAAAACCAGCGTAGAGCTGTGCCAGAGAAGCTGTACCACTTTAATAAGCATTCAATGAGAATGTTGTGATCAATCATGTCAAAAGTGGCAGATATCTAGTAAGGTAAGTGCAGTCACTTTACCATTATTAATGTTCAAGTTATTGTCATTATGAACCTTTAAGAGGGCAGTCTCTGTTGAATGAAACTGTCTATGTGCTGATTGCGACACATTACTTAGATATTTGTGCTAATGTGAAACCTTATATGACTTGCTACAACCATTTCTAGTATTTTGGAAATAAAGCTGAGGTTAGATATAGGTTTATAACTGTTTAGGTCTTGATTAGGCAGAGATGACTTCTTAAGAAGTGGAGTGACAAGGGCGTATTTGTAAATCATCAGGAAAACAACCAGAGCAAAGTGATGCATTTATAATATTTGTTATAGGTCCAATTAATGTATCGAGACATGCTTTTAATAGCATTATTGGAAATGGATCAAGTGCACAAGACTTATTTGGGAGGACATAATTATTTTCCTAACTTCATCAACTGTTGCAGGTTCAAATGATACAAGTAGAGAATTTACTTGTGTAATAAATAATAATCAGATTTAGCTTTGGCCATTTGTCTGTTACAGAGGTGACATTGCTTAGAACAGCGCCAACTGTCTAAAGGCGAGCGTGATTTGTGCCACACACGCTCTAAATAACAACGACGCCTTTTAGATAGTACAATTTCAGAAGTCATCCATGGTGCCAATGATCTTTCTGACACACATTTGGATTTTATAAGTGCATGTCTGTTAAGTAATGCATTGAATACTTGACAGTACAGTTTATATCAGTCATATAGTCGTTCCTTTGGATTTGTGATAACTTGATAAGGTCAAATTTAATATCAGCCATTAAAGCTGTAATGTCAATCCTGTGAATGGCTCTGTGTAAGACACATTATGTTTCGACTCTAATGGAGTTATAGAAACATTAACATTAGCAATGCTCTAACTCTGCCAATGCCGGTCCCAAGCCCAGATATGAAAAGAGAAGGGTTGGGCAAAGGGCTAACAACCCTTTCCCATAAAAAAAACAGATTGTTACGAAAACAGCAACCAAAGGAACTCTACTGAACTTGGGACAGGGAGAGCCTCCCATGGAGAGTATGACGCTATGCAGTGAAAGCTGAACGGAAGCTACATCACCGATGCCCTTTTTATCTTCCAAGAAAATGTATAAAATGGGAACATGGAACATGAGAACCATGTATGAAGCAAACAATGCAACCCAAATAGCATGGGAACGACGTGCCTACAACATCACAGCATTAGAACTATGCGAAACAAGGTGGACACAGTCAGGACAAGTCAGACTGAACACAGGAGAAATGATACTTTACTCATGGCATGAAGAAGGAGTGGCATTCATGTTGTCACGAGAGGCACAGAGCGCCCTCATCAGCTAGGAAGCAGTGGGACCAAGGATCATCGATGCCGCATTCAAAACAAAGAAGAAAAAGATCAAGCTAAACATCATACGGTGCTTTGCCCCAACAAATAACAAGGATGAAGAAACAAAGGAGGACTTCTACAACAGACTGCAAGCATTGCTCGACACACTGAAGGACAAGGACATGACGATACTCATGGGAGACTTCAATGCCAAGATAGGATCAACCAACAGTGGGTATGGAGAAATCATGGGCAGACATGGACTGGGGACAATGAATGAAAATGGCGAGATGTGGCAGACTTCTGCACACTTAACATGATCATTGGTGGTAGCGTATTCCCGCACAGCGGAATTCACAAAGCTACATGGATATCGCCAGACCACCGAACCGAAAACCAAATCGACCACATCTGTATAGAAAGAAAGTTCAGAAGATCACTGCCAGACCTGCGGGTATACACAGGAGCAGACGCAGCCTCAGACTACCAACTAGTGCTGGCCAGACTGAAGATGAAGCTGAAGAAGAGAGAAGTAAAGAGGAGCACCAGAACAAGATACAATGTTGACTTCCTAAAGGACAGAGTCACAACAGAGACATTCCGACTCACAATCAGCAACAAATATGAAGTCTTACAAGACCTTCTCGAAGAAGGAAACATAGACACCCAGTAGCAAAAGATCAAGGAAACATGGACCAGCACATGCAAAAAAGACCTGGGAAAGAAAAAATACCAACAGAAGGAGTGAATCTCTATGGACACTATCAACAAAGTGTAAATGAAGAAAGAAAAGAAAGGCACAATTAACAACAGCCAAACTAGAGCAGCAAAAGCAGCAGCCCAGTATGCAGAGGCAAACAGAGCGGTAAAGAAAAGTGTAAAAAACAAGAAAAACTTAATCGACTGCCTTGCCAAGGAAGCAGAGGATGCAGCAGCCCAAGGGAATATGAAACAACTGTATGACACAACGAGAAAGTTAGCAAGAAAGTACAGGCACACAGACAGGCCACTCAAAGACAAGAATGGCAACATACTTTACCAATGACGAAGATAAGTTGAAGAGATGGAAGGAACATTTTGATGAACTGCTGAACCAACCACCACCACAAAACCCATCAGATATCCCACCAGCTGAAGAACTACTCCAGGTAAACTGCGAAAAACCAAGCAAGGCAGAGATCGAGAAAGCCATTCATCAGCTGAAGAGAGGGAAAGCTTCCGGCGCAGATGAAATTCCTGCTCAGGCAATCAAGGCAGACATGGAGACCTCCACAGAGATGCTGCATGATCTGATTGGGAAGATATGGGAACAAGAAGAAATACCGACTGAATGGAAGGAATGATACCTGGTGAAACTCCCAAAGAAAGGAATGCAAGAACTACAGAGAGATACTGCTCCTGTCAGTGCCCGGAAGGATCCTCAACAGAGACATCTTGGACAGACTGAAAACAATCGTGGATGCCAGACTCAGAGATCACCAGGCAGACTTCCGTAAAGATAAGATTATGCACCGACCAAATAGCTACACTCCGAATCTTAGTTGAACAATCAATGGAATAAAACTCATCCCTGTACTAAATTTTGCAGACTATGAGAAGGCATTTGACAGCCTCGACAGGAATATGCTATGGAAGCTCCTGCGACACTACGGAATACCAGAGAAATTAATTTCTTTGATACAAAGTAACTATGAAGGCATGGCATGTAAAGTCATTAATGCAGGACAACTCACTCATTTATTTATGGTGAAGACAGAAGTGAGGCAAGGTTGCCTTCTGTCACGATTCCTGTTCCTGCTAGAAAACAGAAGAAATGGTATCCATTGGACACCTTGGAGCCAGTTGGTGGACCTGGACTTTGCAGATGACCTCGCTCTCCTGTCCCACAGTCACCAACAGATGCAGAATAAAACAGAGCTTTTAAACACAGTGTCAACACAGATAATAGGACTCTACATCAACAGAAGCAAAACAAAGACCATGAAAGCCAACACAAAGAATAGCAGCCCAGTTATCTTAGGAGGGGAACCACTGGAAGAAACTGACTCCTTCACATATCTGGGAAGCATAATTAACAAGAGTGGAGGCACAGAAGAAGACGTCAAAGCAAGAATACAAACAGTAAGAGTGGCATTTCTCATTTTAAGAAACATTTGGAAGGCAAAACAAAACAAGCTTAACATCAAATTGAGGATATTCAACTCAAATGTCAAGTCAGTGTTACTCTATGGCCCGCAGACATGGCAAATTACATAGAAAACACTAAAACAGACCTTCATCAACAAATGCCCGTGCAGAATCATACACCTAAAATGGTCAGACAAGGTACCCAACACTATACTATGGGAATGGACCAAACAACTACCAATAGAAAACGAAATAAAGACGAGAAAATGGAGGTTGTTAGGATATACACTGCTCAAGGAAACCTGCAACAAACATCATACGACAAACAATTACATGGAACACCACAGGGAAGAGAAAAAGAGGAAGGCTGACCAACACCTGGCAGAGAGACACGGAAAGCGAAAGAAAGCAGATGGGAAAAATCTGGAAAGAAATTGAGAAAATGGCATCAAACCCACAACAGTGGAGGACCATGGCCGATGGCCTATGCTCCCTGTGAGCAAACAGGCCTAAGTAAGTAAGTAATGGTGGTCTGATATTAGTGATAACCTATCTGAAACAGTAGGTGTTTGGATATATGCTGATAATTTGATAAAAGTCACATTTCAATTGCCTAATTCCAATTCAAGGAGTAGGTCCACCAAGGGTGATGTACGCCCATTAAGGATGAGGTCCATCACGGGTGAGATCCATCAAGGGTTACATCCATCAATGGTGAGGTCCATCAAGAATGAAGTCTATCAAGGGTGAAGTCCACTAAGGGTGATGTCCACCAAGGGTGAAGTCCATCAAGGATGAGGTCCATCAATGATGAGATCCACCAAGGATGAGGTCCTTCAAGGATGAGGTCCAACAAGAGTGAGGTCCATCTAGGGTGATGTCCATCAAAGGTGAGGTCCATCAAGGGTGATGTCCACCAAAGGCGATGTCCAACATGGGTGAGCTCCATCAAGGACGAGATCCATCAAGGATGAGGTCCTTCAAGGGTGAGGTCCACCAAGGATGATGCCCACCGAGGGCAGGTCCATCAAAGGAGAGGTCCATCAATGGTGAGGTCCATAATGGGTGAAATCTACCATGGGTAAGGTCCATAGAGGGTGAAGTACTGATTTTGTGTGATAATATCTTTTTGCGAAGTGTTTTTTTGAAAATTTTCTAAAAAAGTGTTTGCACTCAATCAGTGAAGTAACTGTTGGTGGTTTAGAATAGCAATTCCTTGCGCAAAAATTTAATCAGATTTTTTAGTGAAAATATATCACGTTTTATGTAGGTGGGATAAAGTTAATACCATCCAAGATCCCTCATAATGTTACATATGCATGCATGCACGCACGCATGCACACACACACGTACACATAATGGTAAATTTAAAATAATTTTAATTTATGAGGTCATGACTAAGATAAATAGAAAATAAATAAATTTATGAAGAATTAAACAGTCAACCTTTCTAAAATAATGATTTTTTATGTTATTACACTATCAAGTATGATTGTGTCAAAAAATAAAAATATAACCAGTTGTAATAAAAAATGAAATAATATTATAACATTTATATATAAATTATGTTTCCAAATGGCATATACATAATCATGATAATGTTATACATTGTACAATTTGTAGACTGTAAAACATGATGTCATAAATGAACGGTCAAATCTCGTTAGATTTTGGCAAACAAGAACTTTCAAAAGTGCATCAGTGTTTCAAGTATTTATACATATCGTTCAAGGAATAAGACGCCAATATTTCAAGCATGCCAAAACATCGAATTGCTTCCATTGCTTCGACGCAGACCGAAGTCCAACACGGTCTCAGGCGCAGTGGCCCAGTGCTCGGGCGGGTGCTTGCCGTCAACACCGCCAGCGGTGCATTAATAACTTTATTGGAATAAAATTGATTTTTGCATAAGGAAGACAAAGCATAATGATGTATCTCCATGTATGATATCTTTATGTGAAATCACAAGAACACGGTACACAAAACGACTCTTGTTTTAATAAAGTCACCCAAATAAGTATTCGTCCATTTTTGTGTCAAAACACCAAATCGGGAACTCAACTGAAGTCATGAGTTGATTGGATAACTACAGTGTCGACTTGGTGGACCTTAATATAGCTTTAAATAAAGTTTATAGGTACACCAAAGTAGTGGTATACCAACGTTTTTATCATCGCTATGTAAAGACCGTATAAAATATAAACGAGACAGGTAAATGAGTGCATTTAAAGCAACGCTGCTTGAATACAACTTTACCTTAAAATTGCAGCACTTTTCGGCTATCTCGCTGGTTCGAAGATCGAGCTCGTCGGCGCAATGTGGTTTTCCTACATCTCGCACTAGCGAGAACAACTATATTGTCATGGATTTCAAAAATAATTTAATGGATGGTTGATATGACTATTATAAAGGCAACAATACCATTTAACGTCAAAATGTTTTCTTCAGTCTACTGCGCAGTGGCACCTGGTCGCGGTTACTATAGCAACGTCGCCATATCTGTCAACAACGACTGACACGACAGTTGTCGTCTGCTAAACGCATTAAAACAGTACCAAAGTAATTATTAGGCAACACAATTTTTAAGAGTCACAATGTCGGGTGCCGAAGAAGAATTCGAAGGTGAAGATGATGAAATTGGAACCGATGGAAATGCTGAACCCGAAACAGAACAAACAAAAGGTGTTGCTGACGCCACTGAAGAAGAGCTAGCGCCACTGGGCGAGGAAGAAAAAAAAGGGACTGAAGGCGAGGAAGAGAAGGAACCTGAGGAGGAGAAAGACGAAGAAGAGACTAAAGAGGAAGTAGAAGAAGAGGAAAAAGAGGAAGAAGAGGTAAGTTAACACAATAAAAACATAGGCCTACATTAATAATATTAATAATCATTTAGTTTTATTACTGACTACTGTGTGACGTGTCTGTGGTTGTGCAGCATGGACATGGTTTAAATTTAAAAAAATATTACAGTGATTTTGGAAATTTAGTAACCAACTATTTTTATTCCATAATGTGTTCATACCTTTGTATTCTTACCTGTATTTTGTGTATACATATGAACTTTTGCCCAAAATAAACAGTATTATTATATTATTACCTTAGGCCCTTGGGCTCAGAATAGGGGAAGGTGGGGATCTATGAGCCATTTTCCATGTTTTTCTAACCACAAATAATACAGCTTTTAACATTAAATTTACAATGTCATATAGGAATGTCCTCTAAGAGGGTTATGGAATTGGTATGACTGGGATATATCAATTTCAAAAAAAATATGCAAATTCGTGGAAGCATGTGCAGTGGCTCAGTCTGAAGGGACCCATAGTTGGACTCCCTTGATCCACCACGTTGGGTCCCTTAAGCCATAAAAATATATTGTATATGATGCTCTGATTTATTTATCATAACATATATTAAGATATGAATTCAGGTTTTACAATATGTGTGACACAGTATTAGTCTTCCTGAAGAAAATATGCCTCGATGAACATTTGCATAAATGTCAGTTATTATAAAAATAAGTAATGTTATTATGAACCCTTCAGTGTATTTACTGGTTATTGTTACTGGTATATTTCTACGTTACCAGGTATTTATTGGCATGTTCCACGTTATATAATGTTAGTTTTGTAAAACTACCGTGTTAATTACCATTTGATTGATATACCGGATTGATTAACAACCTAAATTTTTTTCCCACACCTGTAGTATTCTGAGTTTACAGAACTTCTGTAGACGTTTGGGCGTTCCAGGATCTGTGGCAGATTACTATCTGTGTCAAACCATATGCTCTTATATCACAACCGAATCGTCAGTCCTGTTGCACTACATTCTGAAATGCTAGACAACATCCACGAAGGACATCAGGATGTAACAAAAAGCACTGAACATGCCAAGATGTCTATGTGGTGGCCAGGCATTTTGAAAGGGATCGAGAGAACAGTTGCAATGTGTGACTTTTGTCAAATCCATTGATCGTATCAGCATAAGGAGCCATTGAAAACAACCACAGTGCCTCTAAGACCTTAGCAGAAGGTATCTGCAGACATCTTCCAAATCAAGCAACAGCAGTACTTACCAGGAAGTCGTGCATCTCCTGAATATTTTGAGTGCTACAGTCATTGAATAAATTAAAAACGAGGATGAACTTACCTCTACTTGGAAGAAAGCTCAGTTTCAACTTCAATCAACGACACTGTGTGCATTCCATGCCTGACTTGGAACTGGGGGATAAAGTGAGAATCAGATTGGATTGTGAGAAGGACTGGTCAACTGATCATATGTGGTTGAGACACCACAGGGTACATATTGAAGAAACCGTCGCCATCTTCAGCTCACTCCAAGGCAAGAGTAATACAACCGTCCACGTAGAACCAACTGGACATGATTTGTCTGAAACAGCGGCCGACGTTTCAGCAGCAGCAACAGTAGCAAGAGCAATTGAGTCAACAGTGTAGCCAACTGAATCCAGTGAGAAAAATCCATATCAACCATCAACTCCAGTGAAAACAAAAGATCTGTCCGTAGACCATTGAAGTTTCAAGACTTTGTGTGTTAAACAAACTGTGGTCCGAATACATTACATTGGACATATTTCATTTTGTGAACTGTTCAAGATGGACTATATTCACATGGACTGTTGAATGCTTAATTGCAATTAATAATTTATTCATTATTAGAACAACATCGTATTATGAGAGTGGCAATCTTAAGGACAATGACTTTGAATTAAAGACAGTGATTTGATTAATCGTATTCCTATTGAAACTACATATTTGCTTATCTTAAAAGAGGTGATGTTATGGTGCCAGTCCAGGCTCATCAGTGTACTGCGAACTGTATACATACTTCTGAATGCACAGCCGCATCATACGGGCACTTCCGTGTGTACCGCCAGCCATGTGCTCGAAATTAGAGTTTGTGTGTTCGTTAATAAAACTACATAAACAGTGTTAGCATTCAACTGACTCAAGTCAATTGGGTAGGAGCTTCAGGCTAAGACTAGGTTTACCTATAATTGCACTGAATCTTGTGTCAGATTCATGGAGAAGGTGGTATAGAAATGGCAGGAACACTAAATATTGTCATTGGGGTGTCTACCTCAATATGATTTTTCACGGTCTACCTCTCATGGCAATTTGTAACAAGCAAGATCTATACCTGGTCATTATACTATGTAGTAAAATTTACCTAGCCAACAAATTGGAAATTCCTAGAAAAATCACTCAAATTCCAACAAGTTAGAAACTGTAAAAACAGTTACTTCAGCATAAAATCTTTTAATCTATATATTAACATACCAACTTGAGATCATTGTAAGTGTCTCTCCTCCAAGGCATGGTGATCCACTTGCCTTGTTCTATGTTTATTCATTTTCTTGGATTACTGACCTACCAATTGGCGATGTATTTAAAAAACACAAAGGGAATTGTTTAGTTATTTACTTTTTCAATGGACAGATTGAATGGTGATACAGTGGGTGTCACAGTGCATTATACTTTATTTACCAGGAAGTGATTGCAACCGGGAAATTAATATCAGTTGCATGTATTGGTTGTTTAGCAAGAACAAGTTTAATATTAAAATACTGCAATGGTGATAACAGCTGTCCTTGTTACTCCATGGGTGAGTGTAAGCTAGTGAAATATTATTAAACAAATAGGTATTTGAATAGAATCAGCAATTACATGAGCCCGCAAACTTTTTTGTCTGGAGGCAGATGAGGAGACCATAGCCTACACCTCTGGCGAGTTGGTAAAGCACTCAGAGTATGTCAAAGCTTTCCTCGCATGTCCGGCTCTACATGCAGGCCAGAACACCAGATTGCAGAGTGGCTGGTAGGCTGCACTCATGCCTAGAGCCCTTCATTAGCACATTGCAACCATCTCCTTTTTAGTAACGTTATCAGTGTAGATAGGTCTTCAAACAGTTGGCCATTGGTCATGTGGTTCTACCAACCGACATCAAGCATGCTATCACCAAAGCTGGGTGTAGAATCCTTTGATCATGTCTTCAAAGTTGGAATTTAAATGACAGTCCATGTTTGTGAATCATACAGTAAGATGGCCTTGACACATTCTTTGAAGAAGGCTAATTTGATGTCACAATCAAGGGCTGATTTCCAAAATTTTCATTAGTCTATTGCAGGCTTGAAAAATCTTTTTTTGAATATGGGGCTTTTGTTACCAGAAAGATCACATGGCAGGAAGGCAGAAGTAAATAAATACAATAAACATTGTTTTGATGGAAGTAGTTGGTGAAATATGTCATCTGTTGCAGAAAGACCCAGAAATGCCTCTGACAGAAGACATGGTGGGGGACTGTTTGTCTCTACTGTGCAAGACAGGCGATGGGCTTGCACATGCCTATGTCAGATTTGATGCTCATGAAAAGTAATGTACCTGATATTTTATTTTCAACACTTGAAATTAAAATATAATAGCAGATTATTTCTCAAAATACATTATTATAATCATTTGATCAGATAACTGCTACACATGTCGAAGCACATTTCCCTAGTGAACTTAACATCATATTCATATTATGTGTCTTATTTTCTCTACTATTGTATTTACTATTTTAAGTGTGTTAAAGACATAGTCATGTAACAGTGATATTTCGTAACGTTTTTGTAATTGAAATTATTCAACAGGTGCATATTCTTCTGTGTATTGTACAACACTTACATATAATAAGAATTCTTGCAATTGAGTGTGTGTGTATTGTGCGACAGAGAGCTGACAGACATCAGCATCCTGCAGTCATTCATCCACCTTCGCTACATTGACTTGTCCAAGAACAACCTAAAGGACATCTCAACTCTGAGCTACCTAACCCACCTGCTCACAATCAAGGTGGACTTCAACAAGCTGCAGTCAGCCAAGCTGGAGGAGCTGCCTTTCCTTCAGTCAGCCAACTTCAGCAACAACAAACTGCAGTCGACCGAGGGCTGCAGCCACCCACTGCTGGAACATCTCATCATGAACTGTGAGACATTCTCTTATATCTTCACTTATGTCAACACAGCAAAGATGTCTGTTTGCCTGTTGACATAAGTAGTAGAGTTTACTTCACTTCATCCTTTCACCTGTATAGTTGGAAGGGTGCCACTTCCATAGGTATTCTGTTTTCTGCTGTGCATAGCAGGCCAATCGAGGATCATGGAGAGTCTGGTTGGGCAGGATCTGTGAGGATCATGGCTGCAGCAGATGTGTTGACATGCTAGATGATTGAGGGTCATGAAGTGATTATTGATACTTTCTATGGTGGAGGATCATGGAATGACTAACAAATGAGATAGTTGTGAGGAATATCTTTCAGCAAACTTATGTCAGCTATGTATGACGTATATATATATATATATATATCTATATGTATATATATATATATTTGATACGGATATTAAACATACATACTTGTATATCTGATATGTATTTCAGTCAATGAGATCCCGGTGATATCTGGTCTGGAGCCTGAACGTCTCACCCGGTTACACACACTCGAACTGCGTGGGAACAGACTGACAACTACGGCAGGAATCAACCTGCCAAACCTTAAGAATCTCTTCCTTGTTAGTAATTCTTCTAAATAAACTCACAAACTCGTAATTGTATGCTCAGACAACAACAGTGGTAACAAGTTGAGTTATAAATGCCAGGAACTTTAAATATAATACCAAGACTGTTATTAAATGTAAAATACATTTTACTGTGTCTGTTCTGTTAGATAAATGTACTTATGCAAATTTATTAACTTGGGCAAAATATAACTTAGTTAAAGCAAAGTGAAATGTGCCAGTTATCAAAGAAAGCTAATGGAAGTAGTGACATTTGATAGTCACATGTCACTCTTTCCTCATTGCATGATCTGCATCATCCTCATAGGCAGCCAATCAGATCACCAAACTCGAGGGCCTTGAGAAACTGGACAACCTCACAACACTACATCTGCGTGACAACCAGCTGGAGAACCTTGATGGATTCACAGAGGAGCTCCGTAGCTTGCAGTACATCAACATGAGGTACAACAATCATGCAGCTTCCTAATGACAACAAATCAAAAAACTAATCCTCACAACATAAGCAGCAACAACCAAACACATCTGTCTCACTTACCACTGATGTTTTTATTGAGTTACTATGAAACGGTGACACTGAAGTACAACATGGGTAGATGCTGTAGGTCACACTTGCTACCAACAATCCAAACGGTGACACTGAAGTACATCATGGGTAGGGTAGATGCTGTAGGTCACACTTGCTACCAACAATCCAAACGGTGACACTGAAGTACATCATGGGTAGGGTAGATGCTGTAGGTCACACTTGCTACCAACAACCCAAACAGTGACACTGAAGTACATCATGGGTAGGGTAGATGCTGTAGGTCACACTTGCTACCAACAACCCAAACAGTGACACTGAAGTACATCATGGGTAGGATAGATGCTGTAGGTCACACTTGCTACCAACAACCCAAACAGTGACACTGAAGTACATCATGGGTAGGGTAGATGCTGTAGGTCACACTTGCTACCAACAACCCAAACAGTGACACTGAAGTACATCATGGGTAGGATAGATGCTGTAGGTCACACTTGCTACCAACAACCCAAACAGTGACACTGAAGTACATCATGGGTAGGATAGATGCTGTAGGTCACACTTGCTACCAACAACCCAAACAGTGACACTGAAGTACATCATGGGTAGGGTAGATGCTGTAGGTCACACTTGCTACCAACAACCCAAACAGTGACACTGAAGTACATCATGGGTAGGATAGATGCTGTAGGTCACACTTGCTACCAACAATCCAAACAGTGACACTGAAGTACATCATGGGTAGGGTAGATGCTGTAGGTCACACTTGCTACCAACAACCCAAACAGTGACACTGAAGTACATCATGGGTAGGGTAGATGCTGTAGGTCACACTTGCTACCAACAACCCAAACAGTGACACTGAAGTACATCATGGGTAGGATAGATGCTGTAGGTCACACTTGCTACCAACAACCCAAACAGTGACACTGAAGTACATCATGGGTAGGGTAGATGCTGTAGGTCACACTTGCTACCAACAACCCAAGTTACCCAACCAATGTTAATAATTTCTAGTTCTGCATAAATTAGTTGCAAGAAACATGTGTGCCCATGTACAGAGTGTGTATTATCAAATTTAGATTAAAGAGAACCCATACTATTAACTAGTTGGTAAGTTGAGCCCCTGCATGGGTGCTACTTGCACTCTGCTATTATCTATCAGTCCATGGGCAAAGGCCAGAAATTTAACTTATTGGTACCATTTGGGTGGGCAAGATGTAGTTATGATTTTTGAGATAGTACATATATATGGAACATATTTTGATATGATAAACATTGCTGAGCGGGTGCCTATTGGCTTGGAGGCCATCTTTAAAAATTACCTCCAAATCCAATTTCCTCATGTAATAACTGCGTCATCTAGAACCATACTTTTGGTGTCAATATATAGGTTTTAGCTTGCACATGTTGGTCAGTCCATTGACAAGGCACATGCAGCTTGGCCGTTTACAGGAATGCAAACACTTGCATGACAGCAGTTCAAAAACTGTATCTGGGGCTGGAGGAGCGTACATCCACTCAATGACCAGATGGCATCTGTTCATCTGTCATCCATCGACAGTCTTTCGGGTCTGCCACAAATGGCTGAGTCTGAAGGCATTACTTCCAGATTGCTGCTTGAAATGTGGCTCAAAGAACATGCATGTGAGCTGCATGGTGGAAGCTGGCTGGACTCGACCTATCCTCGTTTGAAATAGAAGAGTTGGTATCATAGTTCATTCAGTGCTGGCAATTGTCACATACAGGCATCATGTAAACATCTGTATTTTGTCAAACAGACTTCCCAGGACTGACCAAGTTGGCTGAACATCTGCTGGTATGTGCTGTCCTTTTTCATCAGTTTCAGGGCACCCAGCTTCCCATGCCCTCACAATGTCATAGCCTGTGAAGGCATTTATCTGATTAGGGCGTTGCAGATGCTGTCTACCAATGAACTGGCCGGTTTCCCAATATCGATGAACCGTGTGCAGTTTTGTGTTTTACACTTCTATGCCTGTAGGAGCACATGAGTATCTGCTTCTTCTAATTTCGACCTCAGTTCTGTGACTTCCACCCAGTCATCTTTGGTCATCTTGTAGCTGACGTTCTCATAGGTTATATACAGTGACTTGACTTGTAGCTTCTCCGTGTACTTCAGCAGTTTCCACTAATCGACAATGAATTTGATCAGGCTGGATTTGTTGCAAGAGTTGCACAGGAACTTCCTCCACTGCTGGATAATGCAGTGTTCTTGTATTGAATAGCTGTGCTTGGTCCCAGGTTGCACCACTCAGCATTTTGGATTGACGTCTCCCAGTAAACGTCGAATACCACATCAATCGTGTGAATCTGTGATTCAACATGAAGGACTAGAAGAATGATAGATTTTTATAGCTGTGCAAACGTTTTGTTGTTGCCGCTCAGCTTCTGCACCAAGCTCTTTCCATCAGTGATGCAGGTTGATGGGTCAAGGATATCTTCTACTGGTGAAATGTTTCTCTCCAAATAACTAGCATGTGCAGCCTTGTTCGTCTTCTGCAAAGACCCATCAGCATTTGCAAGTGCCCAGGGTAGAGGGCCTCGTCGGTGAGCCAGGACATCCCTCATATGTAGCTGTCTCCTCTGAGCAATAAGGATCATGTGGCCAAATAAATTTATCTCTGTATTCAGGACCATCTCTTTGGTTGTTCCTCTTTCACTGGCTTTCTTTGCATTTACGTTGGAGAATGTCTTAAAATTTTGTTTTGTCATCTTGTCATGGAATTATTTATTGGTGAAGCGTCTTTTTGAACATCTGCTTCTTCACCTACTTGATGAGCTCACTTGAAGATCCTTGGCAACATCTGCAGAGGCCTCAGTGCCAGTGGGTATGCTGACAAGTTCAGTCTCTTCAGGATTTAGCCAGCTGTTCTCCATCAGATAAACCAGGGACTCGCCATCTGTCTTGTCTTTCCAGATGCGGGATCTTTGAAGACCTGGTTGAGCTAGCTAGGAACTGCCTAGAGCAATCATATCTCTCAGCTCTCTTGAGTATATGGTCCTGTACACTGCTGTTAGGGAGTACTTCTGCTGTGCAATGGCAAAAGGGTGCAAGTGACATTTTACCAAAAATGAGTTAACATCACAATCACACATTTTGGAGCAAGTGCCATCTTATTATATAATAAATAACACAGTTTAAGTCTTAGATTGGCTAGAAATGACAAGGCATTAGGGTGCAAGTGACAATGGAATTGTATTTTACAATGACAAAAGAGAGTAACTGAATGTCCAATAGCGCGGTTTGATGGATAAGTGATTACATGACACTATATATATATATACATAATATTTATATATATATATAATACTCTTAACCCAATATTCACAAGGCGCGACAGACCAAAGGTAAAGCCAGTCTGCTGAAAGTGTTGACCCCTTTTAATAGAGCGTATGCTGCCTTTAGGATTTTATGTATATATATATATATATATACCTGTATATGTTATGTGTTGTATGTTAACACAGAGGTGCGTATTCACATGTATATTATTTGTATAATACAATGACAATTCTAAATGATCATTACTCATGCCAATAATTATTATCACCCATCGCCATAATAGTTCAGCATCGACACCAAGTTTAACATATTTCTTAAATTACTTTATTACTGTAGCAGTTATCATACATATACGAGTAAGTAAAACATATTTGCATATTTCATGACTGGGCCTTAAGGGGTTGTAGAACAACTTTTATTTAACGGCTGTTAAAATAGGATTTTATAAATATCACAAATTATGGCGCAACATTTATTAATTAACACGTAAATTGGAAATAGTTGCTGTCCGAACTTCAGGCATTTCCGAATTTAAACAAAAAACGCTTTACTAAATTCTTATAATTTGCATTGTATAAGACAATTTGTCACACATCTCTGTCATGCCCACACACCATCACTATCAAGTATCTGGTGAAAGGACACACTTTCATGTCAGCCGACTCCGGGCATACACAGGTCGAGAAAGGTATGAGGTCCAATAAGAATGTCTACGACATCTCGGATTTTGTAAGCGTGATAAGCAAATCTGGAACAGTCATTCTCTTGAGTCATGCAGATTTTCATTCTTGAGAAAATGACGTAAGTTCAGCAAAATCCACGAAGAAGCCAACGTTGGGTCACGTGAGCATGGTACAATTCAGAAAGGGGTCAAGCAAACTCTTCTGGAAATGCGGATTGACTGAAGATGAGTTCCAGTCAGGTGAATTCCTGATGAAAAGGATAGCGACCCATCTTCTCAGAGGAGGAACTTTCGATGTGAAAGACGGACCTCGTAGTGTGCCACAGAGCAAGTGCGATGACATTGTCAGAAAGCTTGGTCCGTTGATGCCAGTGAACAGAGTTCAGTTCTGGAGCGGAATGCCTATCAACGACACTTCTTTCGACATAATTGACGCCGAGTGAAACAATGACGACTACCTTACCTGTCGTAGCTTTTGCTTTTATACCGGTACTTTTGTTTAATTGCTGCTTTAAAGCAAGAATGTCAATCTACGATGATAATACGAAACTGCGAGTTTGCAATTTGCACCCACGAGGGACATCATAGTAAATCAACTGACTGATTAAATTTGGTTTAACAGTAAATCAACTTACTGATTAAACATTTTTCAATATCATTTTGCCATTCCCAGTTACAGTTTGTTCTGACATGATTTAATAGCATTTGCTTCCTTTTGTCATAAAATTGTTTTGATATCGATAGCGTAATAAAATAACAGAAGGGAGTAAGTGACACTAAGTCACCAGAAACACTGTAACACCCGAAGTACTGATATATAATAGTCATTCTTATAAATACACAATTAATTGCCAGCTCCAGATGTAGTTCTTTCTGACATGATTTAATAGCACTTGCTTCCTTTTGTCATAGAATTGGTTTGATATCGATCGCCTAGTAAAATGACAAAAGGGTAAGTGACACTAAGTCACCAAACACTCTGTAAAACCCAGAGTACTAGTCATTCTTATACATACACATAGTCAAATAGTTCATGCAACTGTAAATAATTGCTGAGCCGTAATATGCAAAAGTGCGCAATAGATAAACGTGTTTTGTCCGATATCTCAAAAGTACCTCGTTGTCACTTGCACCCTTTTACCACTGCACGGCAGACTTGCTCACAGCTCCTGGTTTCAAACTGAACCCCTTTGTTCCACTCAATGTTTGGGGGTCTTTGTTAACTTTCCTCAATCGTCTGGCCAACAGGGATTCACCCAAAATGGTTTCTGGAGCCGAGCTGAACTGAAAAGCCACCTTCCATAAATTTAGCATGGACATCTGGGTGTTCAACGGGCAGTTGTGTCATCTGAGCATAGTAGTATGGGAGGTAGAGTGCATACTTAAGCCTGTCATATGCAAAATACCATGGGATCATTGCATGAATAGGCGCCAGATGTAGCATTCAGTGTCCCTCTCTTGATGCTCAAAGCCTTACCTTACCTTACCTATCTTCTTCGGGCCTTGTGGCCCATAAAGCTGCTGTGCGACTCTGCCATCTCACCCTGTCAATGGCTATGTGTCTGGCTTTGCTCCAAGTTACCCAGCCCAGTTGTTTTTGTTCTTTTTCCAATGTGGTTCTCCACATTGTTTTTGGCCAACCAACTTTTCTTGTTCCTTCCGGCGTCCATGTCAGTGCTGTCAGGCTGTGGTTGAGGTCCTGCTTTCTCAGCACATGCCTGATCCAATTCCACCTTCTTTTCTGTACTTCTGTGCTGATTTTCTCTTCTGCTGTTAAGTTCTCAATGTCTTTGTTTGAAATTACTACTGGCCATCTAATGTTTAAAATTCTTCTGAGACAGTTGAATTGGAAAATGTCAAGTTTTGTTGTTGTTGTTCCTTTTGTTTACTTTCACATCCATACAGTAACACTGATTTGACCAGAGTATTGTATAATCTGAGTTTAGTTTGTGTACATATTTGAGCTCCATATCTGCTTGAGTTTCATGAATGATGTCCTTGCTTTTTGCACAAAGCAGGTCTAACAAAATCTTGACCATGTCCAGATAGGACAACCAGAAGGTTGAGAGGCTCCCATTTCCAACTTGCAGAAAGTCAAGGTAAACTTCAAAGAGATATATGATGCAGGCACATGACATGTTTTCTAGGAACTGCTTGAACAATGCTTGTGACACATCTTACCAGAGGTTTTTGAAAACCTATACGTTTACACCAATTGTATGACTTTAGGTTATGTAGTTCTTGAGATAGGGCCTGATAGGCTTTGATGGGCGCCATCTTGAAAAATGGTCGATATATGACTGTCGGTGAAGGTTAAAAAGTAATATATTGTTGACTATGTTGTTCTGAAGATACAGAAATAATAGTCCATGACGGATGCCATCTTTAAAAATGATGGATATATCAATGTCAGAGAAGGTCATATTTAGCATTTTTTAAATTGCTGCTCACAAATCTATGCACCAATATATTAATTACTGTTCTAAGTAACGTAGGTGCTAAGATATGGTGACATTTGTTTTATTGACCGCCATCTTTAAAAATGCCAGATGAATGTCACAGAAGGTCAAATGTAAAATATTTGAAATCCTTAAACACTAAAACCTATATATTGACACCAAAAGTATGGTTCTAGATGACGCTGTTATTACAACATGAGGAAGTTGGATTTGGTGGCCAATTTTAAAGATGGCCACCAAGCCAACTGCTCAGCAATGTTTATCATATAAAAATGTGTTCCATTGACATGGACTATTTCAAAAATCAATACTAGATCTTGCCCGCCCAGATGGTACCGACATCTGGTCTGGCCCATGGACTATATGACCCAGCTGCACCAGTGAGTCAACCAGCATAGACCTCACACATTGCAATACCTGCATCTATGAGAAAATAAACTAGAGACTATTATGATCCTTGGTAATACATGTAACATTCAACGAGACCATGGAAGTGCATATTAGTAGTGTGTCTTGCTGTGTTTCTGCTACCCCTGATCCTGTTGTGTACCACAGAGGGAACAATGTGTCGAGTCTCAAGGAACTCAACAAACTTGCAGTGCTGCCTCTCATCCGTGCCGTCGTTTTCTCAGGTCAGTCACCAAAGAACATGTTCTGCACTAGTTTTAGGCTGTAACCACATCAGTTCATTTCATCCTTCATTTCACCTCCACTTCAAATGTGGCTTTCTTACTGATGCCAAATGTCACACTTGTGCAAATAGAATTAATAAGGGGAGGAAGGAAGTACTTCTTTGTTTTCCCAAAATTGAACCCACATATTATCGGATATATTATTACATTATTTCTGACTGGCCCAAGCAAAAATTTTGCAATAAATGGCAAAAGTGGTCTGACTCAAGACACTGTAACATAAAGTTTTTCACACTTTTGCACTTTATCCGATTTAACAATGAAAGTCAATTAATTTTTTCTATGAATTTAAAGCTGCTTCCTCAGCTGGTTAGCCCATCACAAATCTGTTTCTTTTATGTGCCAATGAGTAGTCTGTGAATAGCTTAAATAATGTGCATTAAGTAATTTTAATCGTGACTTGCAACACATCCCAATCATGTCACAAAGTTAACAAATTGCCCCTGAGGAATAAATTCAAGTGATTTTGCAGTTTGCCACTGGTGAACTGCAAAAATCACTTGAATTTATTCTTCAAAGGGAATAAAATAAATTACAGTCTGCAAAAATTTATCTGTTCACCAAACTATATGATGTGGTATGATGTGTTGACCAGTATGACATGTTGGTGGCTGGCATGACATGATGATTGGTATGATATGCTGACTGGTATGACATGTTGACTGTATGATACATTGACTGGTATGATGTGCTGACTGGTATGATGTGTTTGACTGGTATGACATGATGATTTGTATGCCATGTTGACTGGTATGACATGTTGAATGGTATGGCATGTTGACTGGTATGACATGTTGACTGGTATGACATGTTGACTGGCATGACATGTTGATTGGTATGACATGTTGACTCATATGGTGTGTTGATTGGTACGATGTGTTGAGTGGTGTGACATGTTGACTGGTATGACTTGTTGACTGGGATGACATGTTGACTGGTATGGTGTGTTGACTGGTAAGACATGTTGACTCATATGACATGTTGACTGGTATGGTGTGTTGTCCAGAGAACCCAATCTCTGACGAGGGAGAGTACCGCCTGGAGGTCCTGACAGCGCTGCGGAGGCTGGAGAGACTGGATAAGGATGAGTTCACGGAGGAGGAGAGACAGGAAGCTCAAGATAACTATGAGCAGCGCAAGGTGGACGAACTCGCCCAGGTAATCTCCTCATTACTGCACAGGAGTCAATTATCAACACAATTACTTCACATTCACTGCAGTACAGTGTATATAATTTTTAACATTTATCTTAGTTCATGATTGTATTTACATGACCATCTTAGTTATTTTTAATGTCATATATAATTTGTTATTACATATATTTATTTATTTGTTATTATTAATTTACAATGTAATACTTTACATGTTCTGTAAAGTGCTGTGAACTGCATTGCATTTGGTTCTATATAAAATAAATGTTATAATTGTGTAAACCTGTCAGTATTGACCAGTAGGTGATATATTATTCAGTTCTATAATGATGTATTCTGTCTTGAGTAGATGTCACAATATGATGATAATAATTATGTTTCTTAACATAGTGCTTTTTAGGTAAATAAATACCAATCAAAACGCTTCAAAGAATAAAATGGAGTGTAGACTAACTGCTAAAATATCAATTAATGTGATAATATACAGATGTTGTGGAATACATTATATAGATTATTCTCTTAAATAGAGTGCTCTCTGTTGGCGGTTCTCAGTTGTGTATTTTGTTAACAAAAGAAATATGTGTGAAATCTTTTATAAAAGGGACACGTCAAGTGTTATATTCCTTTCACTGAATCCACTCCAGGGAGATATAGATAGGAAAGCAGGTCGCAGAAAAAAAGTACCTATTTAGTACATCAGGTGGTGTGAGTACAAGATGGCATTCAACATGGTTGTGTTTTCTTGCTCTACTAATGCCCTGCTGATGTCACAGGTGTCAGTATTATCTCCCCTCGTATATCAAACAAAGCTAGTTTGATTTTCAAAGATTTCATAAAATATCTTTAAAAAGGTGCTACTGTCAGACACAATCATGCAGAAATATATTTGTCACCAATATGTTACTTCAGCAATAATATTTAAATGTTCACTGTTCTTTAATTTCTAACTCAGGCCATGTTCAGTTTGTTTGAAGCATTTTTTGTTATTGTTGCTGCCTGGAAGTACCATTTGTGCACTTGTTCACTTTGTTGGTTGATGTTCTAGGAATGCATTGTCTTAATGGACGATGCTCGAATCATCAGCATCATGACTGTTTCTCCAAACACTAACACATTTGGATATGTAAACCAGTGTAGCATAAGGCTAAATAAGGAGTCGTCTTTAAGTTACCACAGTTCTTAACTTCATATTTGTGACATCAAACGTCTTGTATAATTCAATGTCTTTAATTATTATATATTTGCTTTCCTCTAATCTATATATCAATCATCCATCTGCAATAACAACACTCTTTGTAGAACTTTTTCTACATCCATTCTTTACAATTTATATGCAATTGTCTCTTCTTATTTATTCTTACATCTAAGCCACCGTTTGTTATTTCATCCTGCCTACTATACCAAGGACCCTATATTTAGACAGAAGGCATCACTGAGCATGATCATGGCATTCTGCAATGAGAGTTTTTGTCCACCATTTGGGAGGCTAGCACATGCATCAGTGCATATGTTCTGGCTTGGCATGCCTCCAGAATGGCAGACTAACCGCTCCATTGATGTACTTTTTTGAACAATGGGAATAGCGCATGCTGGATCGTCTTGTATTTTGCAATACACTATGTAGTCTTCCCTATTCATTGTCTTCCATACTGTTCATATTCATTCCCTTATTCTCTGTTTTGTCTTCTGTTTCCCCATTGATCCCTTGTGGGTGGGAGCTACATCATTTTGTTTATTCAACCCTCTCAAAAAGTTGCCATTACCTATCATGATTCTCTGCTATTCTACCCCACTTTCAGCTGTTTTTTCAGTGCCTGCCCTTTTAAGATCCCCTTAACACTATATTTCCATCTTAATTTTGGTTTTCCTCTTCTCCTTCAACCACCCTCTTCTGTTTAGTCGATTTTTTGTCAGTCTCATTCTTTGTATGCATCTTGTTCATCAGTCTTCTCACAACTGCATTCATTTTCAAATGTTTTTTCATTCTGATCTTGTGTCTTAATTCTTCAATCTTCCTGTTGTCTTTTCTTTTCACTTTACGTATTCACCAAACCCAGTTGTTCTCTGCTACGTGTAGCTTCTGCTGTTTCTCTGTCATATTGCCATTGTTCTCAATCCATTCCTGGTTTGTATTTTCTCTAAATATCACACTCATCTCATACCATCTAGAATTATACCCCGATTAACAGCAATTACTTTAGATGACCCTTTTTGTGCTATGATTCTACTTCATGTTTATTTTACAGCAGGAATCAGAGGAAATCATACAGTCAGACACTGAGGAAGCCGATTGATGACAAGTCAAGATTGATGTATAGCTCACTGACAATGACCACTTTAGGTGGTGCTATGTCTCCAGCTGGTCTGGTGACACACTCCAGTGACACTGACCATCACAGGATGTCACTAACGACTGAACAACAATCAACTTTCGTGTCCCTGATTGATACTAGCAGCATAGCTTTGCTACATAGTTTAAAAGAACCATCAGCTAGTGAAATACATGTGTTAAGCCTATGACATTGTCACAGTCATGGTGTATGGTGGACAGATTACAGCTGTGAGCATTCAATGTTTCACTGGACCTCATAAGTACAGCTGCAGTCGATGCTGCCTTCCGTGAACATCTCACATGTAGGTGGCTTTGCATGTTGTACTACAATGCGAACCAATCACACTTGAATTTCTATCATATCAGTCAAGTGGATATAAATATAAATGATTGCCAACATTGACATTATAAATATTATTTATCATGTCATAAAAAACACATTTTAAATATACAGTAATAATATAAATAAAATAATTTTCATCATTTATACCATCCAAGATTATGTACTCTGCTGTCTAAAATGAAACATTTAATTTTATCTCCAGGTGAACTCATCACACTAATTTATATTATGGTGCAGCATATTTTTGTGAAGGTTTATAGAGAACTGAAGTGATGACGTCACACCACTTAGCAACCGGCACAGCTGGTTCCAACAAATGTCTCCCGTCATATCTGTTAGCAAGGTGTTATGTATTGCTCTACACTGTAATCAACATTCTGAAAGTCGTGTGTAGTTCTTTATGGTTCCCATAAGTTGAAAGTGAGAAGCAAACATGGGTGAAGCAAATTTAGTATTTTTAGTATTCTAGAATAAGAAAATAATTTTATAAAGCAAGCTGTTTTATCGCATTGACAATATCGGTCACGGTGCTACACAGTTTTTTGTTGTGCATCACGCTTTTTTCACCACAAAATGTGAAAGGAGAACCTGTCAATAGTATTTAATTCATGTACAAAATTGCCAGTGTTGAAGGATTTGATAATTTGAAATAAGGAACAAAATAAGTTTCAAGCTGAAAAGTTAGGGAGCAGTCATTATATAAGTTGGAGTTTTTTGGTCATCCTCAAGGAGGATGCAGTCAGAGGGTTTTGGGGAAACTTGTGTGGGGATACAGTTGGGGATTTTAGTGAGCCTCAAGAGGGGTGCAGTTGGATTTTTTGATGAGCCTGCAGTTGGAGGGTTTTGATGATATGTCCATCACATTCTGACGCATACGTAGAATGTCAACAACATGATTATTAACACATTTTTTTATGTAAATATGCTGTTAGAAAAATTATGAACAATACAAAGTCACATTATGCAGTTAATTAACAGTAACATCAATCATATGTATTGCATATAATAATTAACTCCATAAATGTAACTGGGAGCCTTGCTACCATGAAAACTTGTTATTGTCTTGGATTTGTACCAGTTTCAAACTTAGTGCTATTATGAATTATTTCTCCTCCATACTAGCATTAATCGCACCTAGGAGAATGCTTGGAAAATAAGTAAAACTATTAACATCATCAGATCTGACATAGTTTTCTCCCCCTCTAAGCGGTTTGGGCTCGTCTGAGAAGTATGCAGCAAGTGCAGAGATAGGGGCCTACTGATGCCATTAGCCATATTCGAACAAAAGTTAACGATGCTAGCGATTTGTTTTCCATGGGTAAATCCCCCTATAAAATGAGGTTTTTATTAATTGTGAATTAACATGGATCATACCCATAGATTTTTAGGAAGTGGTTTCTGGGAGTACAAATGTATTTTCTCAACAAAATATATTTTTAGAATATCTTATTATTATTATCTATAGTTGCCTTCTTCTTGCAGCTTTTAGAAATCAATAAACCTGTATGTATGGATCACAACATTATTATTACAATCATGGATAAAACAACTCGCTCAAAATCATTTTTTAAACCAGCCAATTGCACCTCCGCTTGAGGCTCACCAAAACGGCAACTTAATTGCCGCTACCTGACTTCTCAGCCTGAAACAGTGTTCCATATTTCAAGATTATTATTAAATCCTTCGATTTAAATTTTGTTTGTACAATGATTGTACTATGTTGACAGATTATCTTTCTGCATTTTGCAATAAAAGTAGTGTGATTCATAAAACACATGTTGCACCGCGATCGATTTTGTCACTACGATCAAGTAGCTTGCATTAGGATATCGTTCCAGAATACATAAAATACCTAATTTGTTTCACCCATAAAATTTTATGCTACTCACTTTCAACTTATGGGAATCACAAAGAACTACAAGTATGACTTTCAGAATAATGATTACAGTTTGAAACAAAACAAAACCATGCTAACAGATACGACTGGAGACATTTTTTGGAACCAGTGCTGCAGCGTGACGTCACACTTCGGTTCTCTGTAGGGCAGTAAATGTAGTGTATGTGATTCTCAGACATATATTCCTTTCCCTGTGTACCTATTAAACTTCAATTCAGAATTCTGATTATAGTTTGTTTTACCAACAAAAATATGTTTTATGACTGACAGATAATATTGTGTTTTCAGTATAATTTATTGTTTAAAATTTGTTTAAACTTCGTATGAAGAAACTGCTCAATAAAAATATGTTTGCCAAATAGTTTTTTATAAACAAATAAAGAGTATATTTCTCAGATCATCACTACGGTCCAAAACAAATTTTTGACATTTGAAACGTGAAAACATGCAATATTTACAACAAAATTATTGTGGGCCAAAGGAGGTCTTCATACATTGCATCATTTACCTAAACATCACACGACAAAAGGCCCACATTATGGGTATGAACAATAACATACGGAAATTAAACAATGATCCACAAATCACATGGTACAATGATTATATAAATGTATCCATATTGTAGCAAATAAGGTTTTAGATAATATCCAGAGAAGTGGGGCCATTACAAATCCATATATTAAAAAGCAATAGACAATGCAAGTTCAAATGAACTTTCTCAAAATGTTGCTTTTTAATTTGCATCAATTTGAGCAATACATCAAAAACTACTGAAGATATTTCAACACGAGGTATCATTTTAAAGCTCATCATCTGTTAAATCAAAAAAGGTACAAAACTTATTCACAAATTTGTAACTTGATACTCACTTTGCTGTGGGAGGTCACATAACCTTCTACATAAATATTTGCACTGTCATCTGGTGTATGCTCATTATATAAACATTCACAAGCATGCAAGTAGACCTATGTTGTGATTTACTGCAGTGACAAAACAAAATTGTTTCATGAAAATGCTGCTTCACTGAACCCTACATACGTGGGTTCTTATAGTTTAGTCCACCTGTGGTACAGGAATATTTAGTTCACAGTAAAGGAATGTTTAAAAAAGTTATATTTATAAAACTACAACAAAATAATTTTTTGCAGAGTCAATACAATATGGTGCAGACATATCAAAAATAATCACATTTCGTTAAATGTATTTTTCTTAATTGGTCATCTGTTAAGTTGGGAAACAGCTTGTCCCAGCTGACTTTCCGTGCTGAAAACATGGTATGGTTTTTAAAATTTCTCCAAAAACAGTATTAGTTTTCTTTAAAAATAAAAAAAAAAGTGATTAATTAGAGTGATAACACAAAATGGAAAGCCATCAAAAGAATTATGTTATTTAATGCACTTTATGCAACATTAATGTTAATAGGTATTAGGTAGCTATAGGTAGGTGTTAAATTGCTTTGCTCCAACCTATAGCAGAGAAAATGGCAACTTAGCTCAAATGTATTATATTTTCAGTACATCCATTGACTGGACATCAGTCTGCATATAGTGGATGTGTACTAACCAACTTTTTGCTTTATTCAGACACAACCTGTTTCACTTTGTACAACTGGTAGTCTGAATATATAATGATACACGGACATCTTTTGTCAGCTCACAGTGCTCACTTAATAATTTAATTAGTTATAACATACTGACTGAACTCGGGTGAAAAACACAACTGTCGGCATTGTGTTCAGAGTGAGTGAAAAACACTGTGGCCAGAACACGTGTCTGCAGTGTGAAGAGTGAGTTAAAAATTCATTGATTGAACTCTGGGCAGCACATATGTCTGCATTGTGTTCATAGTGAGTATAAAAACAAAAACAAAGAATACCACAATGTATGTGATGTCAATGAGAAAACTCTGAAATATCACATTTTTCCAACGGATCAATTAAAATCAGTGTTTAATTTATAATGTGGGCATAAAAAACAAAAGTGTATGTTATAATGCATGTGATTTCAGTGGGAATTATACGGACCATTAAAGCCCAGCACCACTCCACGTCTTTCAGCAATTTGCACCACCCTAATCAAAGACAGAGCTGGTATCAATGAGAGGTGGAGAGCACACTTCAGCAACCACCTCAACCGACCTTCAACTGTGAGTGAAGAAGCCCTTAACTCCATAACCCAACAACCCATCAAAGAAGACCTTGATCATCCTCCCACTCTGAATGACATGAAGGCTCCAGGAAAGGACGGGATCCCAGCTGAAATGTACAAGGCAGCGGGTCCAGCAACACTTAAGGCCTTTCATGACATCATAACCAACTTCTGGTAAGATAAAGACATGCCACAGGACCTTTATGATGCCACTATAGTTTCCCTCTATAAGAACAAAGGCAACAAAGCAGACTGTGGCAACTGCAGAGGAATATTGCTCCTGTTCATTGCTAGGAAGATTATTGCCCGCATCGTTCTGAACCGACTCATAGCCAGTGACTCTAAGGCAAACCTTCCAGAAGAACAGTGCGGATTTCGACCTGGCAGGAACACAGTGGACATGGTCTTTGCAGTCAGACAAGTACAGGAAAAGTGCATTGAGCAAAACATGGATCTGTTTGCCATATTTGTAGACCCCACCAAGGCTTTTGACATTGTTAACAGGACAGCGCTGTGGACAATCCTGACAAAACTTAGTTGCCCAAGGAAGTTTGTCCACATCATCCGGCTATTTCACGACAACACGACAGGTGAAATGCTCTCAGACAGCACCGCTTCAGTCCCATTTGACATTTCAAACAGAGTGAAGCAAGGTTGTGTATTTGTTCCAGTTCTTTTCAAACTGTTCTTACCTGCGTCTTGAACTATGCCGTAAAATATTTGGACATTGGGGTCTACCTGAAATATCGGCTAGACGGTTCACTGTTCGACCTCCGTCTTGCAGCTAGACTGATTCTCAAGGCATTCTTAGCTGATGACTGTGCCCTCATGGGACACAGGGAGAGTCGTCTGCAGCTCATACTCAGCAAGTTTGCAAAGGCGTCTAAACTGTCTTGGTAAGATGGAGGTCCTCCATCAGCCTGCCCCTGACACCACAGCAATTGCTCCCACAGTCTCCATCGATGGCACACAGCTAAAGTCAGTGGAGAGCTACAAGTACCTTGGCAGCATCATATAAAGTGACGGGTCCTTGGATAAAGAGATCGACGCATGCATCTGCAAGGCCAGCCAGGCACTTGGTCACTTGTGCACCAAGGTGCTGAGTCACCACCACATCCGGCTGTCAACTAAATTGTTGGTATGTAGAGCCGTCATCCTGTCATCTCTCCTCTATGGATGTGAGGCATGGACACACTAAAGGCGCCACATCAAGAAGCTGGTAGCTTTCCACAAGCATAACCTCACATCTATACTCCGTATCCGCTGGCAAGACAGGTGACAAACCTTGAGCTGCTTGAGAGAGCGCAGACCACTAGCATCAAGGTGATAATTACATGAGACCAGCTACGATGGACTGGATGGACCGGGCAGCACCGTATGGATGAAACAAGGATCCCCAAAAGCTTCTCTATGGCGAGCTCTCTGAAGGCCACATACACCAGGGGCATCCCCGCAAGCGATGCAAGGACTCCATCAAGGCAAACCTGCAGTACAGTGGCATCCGTCCAAAAGAACTCGAGAGCGCAGCAACTGACAAAAGTCAATGGCGAGCCGTCATCAGAACTATCTGCCAGGCCTTTGAGGAAAGACGCTGACAACGCCTGCAAAATGTCAGGGACAGACAACACCGGGCAGCAACATCGTCAGCACCAGCCAAAACTGGCTTCCCTTGCCGACTTGCAAGAGACCATGTGCTCCCAGAATTGGCCTACATAGCACAGCATCATCATCGTTGGATACAACGGACTACCAACAGAAATCCACAATAAACAGGTGTATTATTTAAAGCATAACTCAATATTAAAATTTTATAACTTTGAAGCAACAGAAGAGGTTAAAATGGGTTTAAATGGGTTTGTGTACCTGAATTTGAAGTTTATGTGTGTACACATCTACCTCACACGTGATCCTCAACCACATATATCTACCACACCCATGGTGCTCAACCACACACAACACATCTACCACATCATGATCCTCAACCACCCATTGACACCTACCACACCATGATCCTCGTACATCCACACCTACCACACAAATTATCCTCAACCACACATTCACAATACATCTACCACACCATGGTCCTCAACTGTACACACCTACCACACTCATCACCTGCATTATCTGCATAGAGACATTCACAACACATCTACCACACACATGATCTACAAACATCCACAGTGTCCATGATCTTCACCACAGTATCACCACATCCACAGTGTACATGATCCTCAGTCAACAGTGTCAACACATCCACAGTATATTAATACATATGCAATGTATCAATACATATGCTGTGTTCACAATATTAAACTTCACAGAGTATCAACACATTCACAATGTCCATGACCATCAACCACAGAGTATCAACACATCCACAGTGACCATGATCTTCAACCACACAGAGAGTATCAATACATATGCAGTGATCACAACACTAAACCACACATCCACATTGTCCGTGGTACTCAACCACACAGTGTTAACACATCCACAGTGTCCACAATCCTCAATCACACAGTGTAAACATATCCACAGCATCCTTGATCATCAACCACAGAGTATCGACACACACATTGTCCATGATCTTCAACCACGCAGAATATAAATACATCTGCAGTGTTCATAAAACTAAACCACACAGAGTATCAACATCCACAGTGTCCATGATCATCAACCACAGAGTTTCAACATATCCATATTGTCTATGATCTTCAACCATATTGAGTATCAATACATCCTCAACATCCTTGATCATCAACAACTAAGTATCGACACACCCACTCTGTCTTTGATCTTCAAAGAAACGGTGACAATACATCTGCAGTATTCACAATACTAAACCACATAGATGGTGCATGCATCGACAATGTGCATGATCCTCAACCACACAGAGTATCAACACAGATGCAGTTTTCACAACACTAATCCACACAGAGTCTCAATACATATGCAGTGTTCACAATACTAAACCACACAGAGTATCACCATATCTACAATGTCCATGATCCTCAACCACACAGAGTATCAATACAGCTGCAGTGTTCACAATACTAAAACACTCAGAATATCAATACATATGCAGTGTTCACAATACTAAACCACACAGAGTGTCCAACTCATCTGCACTATTCATGACCATCAAGCACACAGAGTGTCCAACACATCCACAGTCACCATGATCGTCAACCACAAAACGTGTAAACACATCCATAGTATTCATGGTCTTCAACCACACAGTGCATAACCAGGGTCTATGTTCGTCAAACATATAGAGTGTCAACAAATCCAACGTGTGCTTGTTCCTCAACCATACAGTGTCAACACATCTAGTCTCTATGATTCTCAACCACTCCGAGTATCAGCACATCCACAATGTCCATGGTCAACAACCACAGCATCATCATCGTTGGATACAACGGACTACCAACAGAAATCCACAATAAGCAGGTGTATTATTGTATGCATAACTCAATATTAAAATTTTATAACTTACTTTGAAGCAACAGAAGAGGTTATAAATGGGTTTAAATGGGTTTGTGTACATGAAGTTGAAGTTTATGTGTGTACACATCTACCTCACACATGATCCTCAACCACATATATTTACCACACCCATGGTGCTCAACCACACACAACACATCTACCACATCATGATCCTCAACCACCCATTGACACCTACCACACCATGATCCTCATACATCCACACCTACCACACAAATTATACTCAACCACAAATTCACACATGCCACACCCATGATCCTGAATCACACACAACACATCTACCACACCCACGATCCTCAAATTCACACATAACACACCCATGATCCTGAATCACACACAACACATCTACCACACCCATGATCCTCAACTATACACATCAACCATGCCCGTGATCCTCAACCACACATTCACAATACATCTAACACACCATGATCCTCAACAATACACATCTTCCACACTCATCACCTGCATTACCTGCGTACAGACATTCACAACACATCTACCACACACATGATCTACATATATCCACAGTGTCCATGATCTTCACCACAGCATCACCACATCCACGGTGTACATGATCCTCAGTCAACAGTGTCAACACATCCACAGTATATCAATACATATGCAGTGTATCAAAACATATGCTGTGTTCACAATAGTAAACTTCACAGAGTTTCAACACATTCACAATGTCCATGATCATCAACCACAGAGTATCAACACATCCACAGTGACCATGATCTTCAACCACACAGAGTATCAATACATCTGCAGTGTTCACATACTAAACCACACATAGTATCAACATATCCACAATGTCAATGGTCCTTAACCACAGTGTTAACACATCCACAGTGTACCCTATCCTCAATCAAATGTGTCAACACATCCACAGTGTCCTTGATGCTCAACTTCACAGTGTTAACACATCCAGTCTCCATTATCCTAATCCAGACATTGTATTAACACATTCACAGTGTCCATGATCATCAACCAGACAGAGTACCAACACATTCATAGTGTCATTTCATTGATCCTCAACTACACAGTGCCAACATATCCAGTCTCCATAATTCTCAAACAGACAAAGTATTAACACATACATAGTGTCCATAATCACCAAGCATAGAGCGTGTCAATACATATATAGTGTTCACAGTACAAAACCACACAGAGTATCACACATCTATAGTTTCTATGATCTTCAACCACACATAGTATCAATACATCCACAGCATCCTTAATCACCAAACACAAAATATGAACATATCAACTGTGTCCATTATTCTCAACCACACAAAATATCAATACATCTGCACTGTTTACAATACTAAATCACACAGAGTAACAACAATTCCACAATGTCCGTAATCCTCAACCACAGTGTTGACACATCCACATTGTACACGATTCTCAACCAACAGTGTGAACTCTTCTACATTATCCATGACCATCAAGGACACAGAGTGTCCAACACATCCACAGTGTCCTTGACCGTCAACCACGCAGCGTGTAAAACACATCCATAATATCCATGGTTTTCAACCACACTTTGTTCATCACATCCCCAGTGACTATAATCATCAAACACATAAAGTATCGATAAAACAACAGTGAGCTTGTTCCTCAATCATACAGTGTCAACAACTCCAGTCTCCATGATCCTCAAACAGACAGGGTATTAACACATCCACATTATCCAGGACCATCAAGGACAGAGAGTGTCCAACTCATCTAGAGTGTCCTTGACCGTCATTTGCAAGTCCAATCGACTGAGCAGCCCTTTTCAGGACAGCACTGCTCACCCTTTGTAAGGGAGGGGTTTAGAAAAGGTAGCCTAATGATTGCCTGCATTACTACAACTGGCCAGCATACCGCGGCTGACAGTTGAACCCATTCCAGCGGTAGAAAACAAAGCACAAGAAAACTCCTTCTCGGAGCATGGAATGTTCGTACACTTATAAATAAAGCGGACACTGTAAGACCGGAAAGAACGACTGCTCTTATTGCAAGAGAGCTGCAGCATTATATCATTGATATAACGGCTCCGAATGAGACAAGACTTGCAGAAGAGGGCTGCGTGAGCTAACCAGGCGGCTGCTATCCCTTCTTTTGGAAAGGCAAGGCGGGGAATGAGGCCAGAATCCATGGAGTTGGCATAGCAGTGAATCAACGAAAGGCTTCTGAAAGTGCGTTCCCCCCTGAACGCCAAGCGCCAAACTATCATACATGTCTACGCACCCACAATTACAAGCTCCGATGAGACCAAAGAAAGATTCCATGAATATCTGGACAGCTTGGTCAGGTCCACACCTGCTGGCCTGGCGATAAGCTCATCATCTTGATGAATTTCAATGCAAAAGCCGGAACTGATAGCAGGAACTGGAAGGGAGTTATCGGACAGCATGGCGTAGGAAGACTAAACAGCAATTGCCTCCTCCTTTTGAGCATGTGTGCGGAGAACGACTTAACTATCACAAACACTCTGTTCAGGCAGGCCTATAAGTACAAAACAACCTGGATGCACCCCAAGTCAATGCAATAGCACATGTTAGACTATGTCATCGTAAGAAGGCGGGACATCCAGGATGTGACGATCACAAGGGCCAAGCGGGGAGCAAAGTGCTGGATGGATCACCGACTGGTCATGACAGTCCTCCAGCTACACATTGCCCTACTTCAGCGCAAGCGTCCAAAGTCGACCAGAAGTGCTTTCAACAGCCAGGCTGATACACCAGCGTTACCACGACTAGTTCCAGGCTGACCTTGATGACAGACTGATGTACCACGGACAACTTATTGGCAACACCACAGAGAAGTGGACTCAGTTCAAGCAGATGGTGACGGACTCAGCGAATTCAACTCTCAGACCGAAGAAGAAGGCACACCAGGACTGGTTTGATGAAAAGAACGAAGATATCTGCAAGGCGCTGGGTGAAAAGAACACAGCGTACATGGCAGAATGATCCTTCCTCATTTTCCAAGAAAGACCGCTACAGACACCTGCAGAACAAAATGCAGAGAGAGACCTTCGTCAGATGCAGAATAACCGGTGGTAGAAGAAAGCTGAGGAAGTGGAACATTATGCTGAAACTCACGAGGCAAAGATGTTCTTCAGTGCCATCAAGTCTGTATACGGACCACTAAAGTCCAGCACCACTCCACGTCTTTCAGTAATTGGCACCACCCTAATCAAAGACACAGCTGGTATCAACGAGAGGTGGAGAGCACACTTTAGCAACCACCTCAACCGACCTTCAACAGTGAGTGAAGAAGCCCTTAACTCCATTCCCCAAAAACCCATCAAAGAAGACCTTGATCGTCCTCCCACTCTGAATGAAATGAAGGCTCCAGGAAAGGACGGGATCCCAGCTGAAATGTACAAGGCAGCGGGTCCAGAAACACTTAAGGCCTTTCATGACATCATAACCAACATCTGGGAAGATGAAGACATGCCACAGGACTTTAAGATGCCACTATAGTTTCCCTCTATAAGAACAAAGGCAACAAAACAGACTGTGGCAACTGCAGAGGAATATTGCTCCTGTCCATTGCTAGGAAGATTATTGCCCGCATCGTTCCGAACCGACTCATAGCCAATGACTCTGAGGCAAACCTTCCAGAAGAACAGTGCGGATTTCGACCTGGCAGGAACACAGTGGACATGGTCTTTGCAGTCAGACAAGTACAGGAAAAGTGCATTGAGCAAAACAAGGACCTGTTTGCCGTATTTATAGAACCCACCAAGGCTTTTGACATTGTTAACAGGACAGCGCTGTAGACAATCCTGACAAAACTTAGTTGCCCAAGGAAGTTTGTCCACATCACCCGGCTATTTCACGACAACACGACAGGTGAAATGCTCTCAGACGGCACCGCTTCAGTCCCATTTGACATTTCAAACAGAGTGAATCAAGGTTGTGTATTTGTTCCAGTTCTTTTCAAACTGTTCTTCACCTGCGTCTTGAACTATGCCATAAAATATTTGGACATTGGGGGTCTACCTGAAATATCGGCTAGACGGTTCACTGTTCGACCCCCGTCTTGCAGCTAGACTAATTCTCAAGGCATTCTTAGCTGATGACTGTGCCCTCATGGGACACAGGGAGAGTCGTCTGCAGCTCATACTCAGCAAGTTTGCAGAGGCGTCTAAACTGTCTTGGTAAGACGAAGGTCCTCCATCAGCCTGCCCCTGACACCACATCACTTGCTCCCACAGTCTTCATCGATGGCACACAGCTAAAGTCAGTGGAGAGCTACAAGTACCTTGGCAGCATCATATCAAGTGACGGGTCCTTGGATAAAGAGATCGACGCATGGATCTGCAAGGCCAGCCAGGCACTTGGTCACTTGCGCACCAAGGTGCTGAGTCACCACCACATCCGGCTGTCAACTAAATTGTTGGTATGTAGAGCCGTCGTCCTCTCATCTCTCCTTTATGGATGTGAGGCATGGACACACTTAAGGCGCCACATCAAGAAGCTGGTAGCTTTCCACAAGCATAACCTGACGTCTATACTCCGTATCCGCCGGCAAGACAGGTGACAAACCTTCAGCTGCTTGAGAGAGCGCAGACCACTAGCATCAAGGTGATAATTACGAGAGACCAGCTACGATGGACTGGATGGACCGGGCAACACCGTATGGATGAGACAAGGATCCCCAACAGCTTTTCAACGGCGATCTCTCTGAAGGCCACATACACCAGGGGCATCCCCGCAAGCAATGCAAGGACTCCATCAAGGCAAACATGCAGTACAGTGGCATCCGTCCAAAAGAACTCGAGAGCGCAGTAACTGACAAAAGTCAATGGCGAACCGTCATCAAAACTATCTGCCAGGCCTTTGAGGAAAGGCGCTGCCAACGCCTGCAAAATGTCAGGGACAGACGACACCGGGCAGCGACATTGGCAGCACCAGCCACAACGGGCTTCCCTTGCCGACTTGCAAGAGACCATGTGCTCCCAGAATTGGCCTACATAGCCACTTGAAGACACACCACAGCATCATCATCGTTGGATACAACGGACTACTAACAGAAATCCACAATAAACAGGTGTATTATTTAATACATAACTCAAAATTAATTTTTTTTAATTTACTTTGAAGCAACAGAAGAGGTGAAAAATGGGTTTAAATGGGTTTGTGTACCTGAAGTTGAAGTTTATGTGTGTACACATCTACCACACACATGATCCTCAACCACACATATCTACCACACCCATGGTGCTCAACCACACAAAACACATCTACCACATCATGATCCTCAACCACACATTGACACCTACCACACCATGATCCTCATACATCCACACCTACCACACAAATTATCCTCAACCACAAATTCACACATGCCACACCCATGATCTTGAATCACACCCAACACAACTACCACACCCACGATCCTCAAATTCACTCATGCCACACCCATGATCCTGAATCACTCACAACACATCTACCACAACCATACACATATCCGTGTATTCTCGAATCAAACGTGTCCCATCACAAAGTGATCGAAAAAAATTCACACATATCACACCAGAACGGTATTTTCAAGTACACTCTTTGCGCGGACGGGTCAGTAATGTGGTCTTACCCCAAATTGATGTCCTGCATGTTGCAAATCTTCACGAAGGTTAGACTGATATCAAGCTACTAGATGTTCCTCAACCATACAGTGTCAACACATCTAGTCTCTATGATTCTCAACCACTCCGAGTATCAGCACATCCACAATGTCCATGGTCATCAACCACAGCATCATCATCGTTGAATACAACGGACTACCAACAGAAATCCACAATAAACAGGTGTATTATTTAATGCATAACGCAATATTAAAATTTTATAACTTACTTTGAAGCAACAGAAGAGGTTAAAAATGGGTTTAAATGGGTTTGTGTACCTGAAGTTGAAGTTTATGTGTGTACACATCTACCTCACACATGATCCTCAACCACACATATCTACCACACCCATGGTGCTCAACCACACACAACACATCTACCACATCATGATCCTCAACCACACATTGACACCTACCACACCGTGATCCTCATACATCCACACATACCACACAAATTATACTCAAACACAAATTCACACATGCCGCACACATGATCCTGAATCACACACAGCACATCTACCACACCCACGATCCTCAAATTCACACATACCATACCCACGATCGTGAATCACATACAACACATCTACCACACCCATGATCCTCAACTATACACATCAACCATGCCCGTGATCCTCAACCACACATTCACAATACATCTACCACACCATGATCCTCAACTATACACATCTATCACACCCATCACCTGCATTATCTGCGTACAGACATTCACAACACATCTACCACACACACGATCTACAAACATCCACAGTGTCCATGATCTTCACCACAGTATCACCACATCCACAGTGTACATGATCCTCAGTCAACAGTGTCAACACATCCACAGTATATCAATACATATGCAGTGTATCAATACATATGCTGTGTTCACAATATTAAACTTCACAGAGTATCAACGCATTCACAATGTCCATGACCATCAACCACAGAGTATCAACACATCCACAGTGACCATGATCTTCAACCACACAGAGTATCAATACATCTGCAGTGTTCACATACTAAACCACACATAGTATCAACATATCCACAATGTCCATTTTCCTTAACCTCAGTGTTAACACATCCACAGTGTACCCTATCCTCAATCAAATGTGCTCCTGATCATCAACCGGACAGAGTATCAACACATCCACAGTGTCCTTTATGGTCAACTTCACACAGTGTTAACACATCCAGTCTCCACTATCTTAACCCAGACAGTGTATTAACACATTCATTGTGTCCATGATCATCGACCACAGAGAGTATCAATATATAAGTTGCGTTCATGATACAAAACAATTTAGAGTATCAAAACATCCACATTGTCTGTGATATTCAACCACACTGGATATCAATACATCCACAGCATCCTTGATCATCAACCACAGAGTATGGACACATCCATTGGGTCCTTGATTTTCAGCCACACATTGTCAATTGATCTGCAGTGTTCCAAATACTAAACCACAGAGAATATCAACACTGCTACAGTTTTCACAATACTAAAGAACCCAGAGGAACAATACATCTGCAGTGTAAACAACACTAAATCACACAGAAAAATAACACATCCGTTGAAGCCATGATCATCAAACACAGAGAATAAGCATATCAGTAGTGCCCTTGATCATGAACCGTACAGTGTCCAATACGTCAACAGTGTCCGTGATCATCAACCACCTAGAGTATCAACACATCCACAGTGTCCTTGATCCTCTACCCCATAGTGGCCAACACACACGCAATATAGTTGATCATCAATCAAACAGTGTTCATCACATCCGCAGTTTCCTTTATCATCAACCAGACAGTGTGCAACGCATTCACAGTGTCCATGATCATCAACCAGAGTACCAACACATTCATAGTGTCATTTCATTGATCCTCAACTTTACAGTGCCAACATATCCAGTCTCCATAATTCTCAAACAGACAAAGTATTAACACATACATAGTGTCCATAATCACCAAGCATAGAGCGTGTCAATACATATATAGTGTTCACAATACAAAACCTCACAGAGTTTCAACACATCTATAGTTTCTATGATCTTCAACCACACATAGTATCAATACATCCACAGCATCCTTAATCACCAACCACAAAGTATGAACATATCAATTGTCCATTATTCTCAACCACACAAAATATCAATACATCTGCACTGTTCACAATACTAAACCACACAGAGTAACAACAATTCCACAATGTCCGTAATCCTCAACCACAGTGTTGACACATCCACATTGTACACGATTCTCAACCAAAAGTGTGAACTCTTCTACATTATCCATGACCATCAAGGACACAGAGTGTCCAACACATCCACAGTGTCCTTGACCGTCAACCACGCAGCGTGTAAAACACATCCATAATATCCATGGTTTTCAACCACACTTTGTTCATCACATCCCCAGTGACTATGATCATCAAACACATAAAGTATCGATAAAACAACAGTGTGCTTGTTCCTCAATCATACAGTGTCAACAACTCCAGTCTCCATGATCCTCAAACAGACAGGGTATTAACACATCCACATTATCCAGGACCATCAAGAACAGAGAGTGTCCAACTCATCTAGAGTGTCCTTGACCGTCAATTCCAAGTCCAATCGACTGAGCAGCCCTTTTCAGGACAGCACTGCTCACCCTTTGTAAGGGAGGGGTTTAGAAAAGGTAGCCTAATGATTGCCTACCTTACTACAACTGGCCAGCATACCGCGGCTGACAGTTGAACCCATTCCAGCGGTAGAAAACAAAGCACAAGAAAACTCCTTCTCGGAGCATGGAATGTTCGTACACTTATAAATAAAGCGGACACTGTAAGACCGGAAAGAAGGACTGCTCTTATTGCAAGAGAGCTGCAGCATTATAACATTGATATAACGGCTCCGAGTGAGACAAGACTTGCAGAAGAGGGCTGCGTGAGCAAACCAGGCGGCTGCTATACCTTCTTTTGGAAAGGCAAGGCGGGCAATGAGGCCAGAATCCATGGAGTTGGCATAGCAGTGAATCAACGAAAGGCTTCTGAAACTGCGTTCCCCCCTGAACGCCAAGCGCCAAACTATCATAAATGTCTACGCACCCACAATTACAAGCTCCGATGAGACCAAAGAAAGATTCCATGAATATCTGGACAGCTTGGTCAGGTCCACACCTGCTGGCCTGGCGATAAGCTCATCATCTTGAGGAATTTCAATGCAAAAGCCGGAACTGATAGCAGGAACTGGAAGGGAGTTATCGGACAGCATGGCGTAGGAAGACTAAACAGCAATTGCCTCCTCCTTTTGAGCATGTGTGCGGAGAACGACTTAACTATCACAAACACTCTGTTCAGGCAGGCCTATAAGTACAAAACAACCTGGATGCACCCCAAGTCAATGCAATGGCACATGATAGACTATGTCATCGTAAGAAGGCGGGACATCCAGGATGTGACGATCACAAGGGCCAAGCGGTGAGCAAAGTGCTGGATGGATCACCGACTGGTCATGACAGTCCTCCAGCTACACATTGCCCTACTTCAGCGCAAGCGTCCAAAGTCGACCAGAAGTGCTTTCAACACAGCCAGGCTGATACACCAGCGTTACCACGACTAGTTCCAGGCTGACCTTGATGACAGACTTATGTCCCACGGACAACTTATTGGCAACACCACAGAGAAGTGGACTCAGTTCAAGCAGATGGTGACGGATTCAGCGAATTCAACTCTCAGACCGAAGAAGAAGGCACACCAGGACTGGTTTGATGAAAAGAACGAAGATATCTGCAAGGCGCTGGGTGAAAAGAACACAGCGTACATGGCAGAATGACCCTTCCTCATTTTCCAAGAAAGACCGCTACAGACACCTGCAGAACAAAATGCAGAGAGAGACCTTCGTCAGATGCAGAATAACCGGTGGTAGAAGAAAGCTGAGGAAGTGGAACATTACGCTGAAACTCACGAGGCAAAGATGTTCTTCAGTGCCATCAAGTCTGTATACGGACCACTAAAGTCCAGCACCACTCCACGTCTTTCAGTAATTGGCACCACCCTAATCAAAGACACAGCTGGTATCAACGAGAGGTGGGGAGCACACTTTAGCAACCACCTCAACCGACCTTCAACAGTGAGTGAAGAAGCCCTTAACTCCATTCCCCAGAAACCCATCAAAGAAGACCTTGATCGTCCTCCCACTCTGAATGAAATGAAGGCTCCAGGAAAGGACGGGATCCCAGCTGAAATGTACTAGGCAGCGGGTCCAGAAACACTTAAGGCCTTTCATGACATCATAACCAACATCTGGGAAGATGAAGACATGCCACAGGACTTTAAGATGTCACTATAGTTTCCCTCTATAAGCACAAAGGCAACAAAACAGACTGTGGCAACTGCAGAGGAATATTGCTCCTGTCCATTGCTAGGAAGATTATTGCCCGCATCGTTCCGAACCGACTCATAGCCAATGACTCTGAGGCAAACCTTCCAGAAGAACAGTGCGGATTTCGACCTGGCAGGAACACAGTGGACATGGTCTTTGCAGTCAGACAAGTACAGGAAAAGTGCATTGAGCAAAACAAGGACCTGTTTGCCGTATTTATAGACCCCACCAAGGCTTTTGACATTGTTAACAGGACAGCGCTGTAGACAATCCTGACAAAACTTAGTTGCCCAAGGAAGTTTGTCCACATCACCCGGCTATTTCACGACAACACGACAGGTGAAATGCTCTCAGACGGCACCGCTTCAGTCCCATTTGACATTTCAAACAGAGTGAATCAAGGTTGTGTATTTGTTCCAGTTCTTTTCAAACTGTTCTTCACCTGCGTCTTGAACTATGCCATAAAATATTTGGACATTGGGGGTCTACCTGAAATATCGGCTAGACGGTTCACTGTTCGACCCCCATCTTGCAGCTAGACTAATTCTCAAGGCATTCTTAGCTGATAACTGTGCCCTCATGGGACACAGGGAGAGTCGTCTGCAGCTCATACTCAGCAAGTTTGCAGAGGCGTCTAAACTGTCTTGGTAAGACGAAGGTCCTCCATCAGCCTGCCCCTGACACCACAACACTTGCTCCCACAGTCTCCATCGATGGCACACAGCTAAAGACAGTGGAGAGCTACAAGTACCTTGGCAGCATCATATCAAGTGACGGGTCCTTGGATAAAGAGATCGACGCATGGATCTGCAAGGCCAGCCAGGCACTTGGTCACTTGCGCACCAAGGTGCTGAGTCACCACCACATCCGGCTGTCAACTAAATTGTTGGTATGTAGAGCCGTCGTCCTCTCATCTCTCCTCTATGGATGTGAGGCATGGACACACTAAAGGCGCCACATCAAGAAGCTGGTAGCTTTCCACAAGCATAACCTGAAGTCTATACTCCGTATCCGCTGGCAAGACAGGTGACAAACCTTGAGCTGCTTGAGAGAGCGCAGACCACTAGCATCAAGGTGATAATTACGAGAGACCAGCTACGATGGACTGGATGGACCGGGCAACACCGTATGGATGAGACAAGGATCCCCAACAGCTTCTCAACGGCGATCTCTCTGAAGGCCACATACACCAGGGGCATCCCCGCAAGCGATGCAAGGACTCCATCAAGGCAAACATGCAGTACAGTGGCATCCGTCCAAAAGAACTCGAGAGCGCAGTAACGGACAAAAGTCAATGGCGAGCCGTCATCAAAACTATCTGCCAGGCCTTTGAGGAAAGGCGCTGCCAACGCCTGCAAAATGTCAGGGACAGACGACACCGGGCAGCGACATTGGCAGCACCAGCCACAACGGGCTTCCCTTGCCGACTTGCAAGAGACCATGTGCTCCCAGATTTGGCCTACATAGCCACTTGAATACACACCACAGCATCATCATCGTTGGATACAACGGACTACTAACAGAAATCCACAATAAGCAGGTGTATTATTTAATACATAACTCAATATTAAAATTTTATAATTTACTTTGAAGCAACAGAAGAGGTGAAAAATGGGTTTAAATGGGTTTGTGTACCTGAAGTTGAAGTTTATGTGTGTACACATCTACCTCGCACATGATCCTCAACCACACATATCTACCACACCCATGGTGCTCAACCACACAAAACACATCTACCACATCATGATCCTCAACCACACATTGACACCTACCACACCATGATCCTCATACATCCACACCTACCACACAAATTATCCTCAACCACAAATTCACACATGCCACACCCATGATCCTGAATCACACCCAACACAACTACCACACCCACGATCCTCAAATTCACTCATGCCACACCCATGATCCTGAATCACTCACAACACATCTACAACAACCATGATCCTCAACTATACACATCAACCATGCCCGTGATCCTCAACCACACATTCACAATACATCTACCACACCATGATCCTCAACTATACACATCTACCACACCCATCACCTGCATTATCTGCGTACAGACATTCACAACACATCTACCACACACATGATCTACAAACATCCACAGTGTCCATGATCTTCACCACAGTATCACCACATCCACAGCGTACATGATCCTCTGTCAACAGTGTCAACACATCCACAGTATATCAATACATATGCAGTGTATCAATACATATGCTGTGTTCACAATATTAAACTTCACAGAGTATCAACACATTCACAATATCCATGACCATCAACCACAGAGTATCAACACATCCACAGTGACCATGGTCTTCAACCACACAAAGTATTAATACATATGCAGTGATCACAACACTAAACCACACATCCACGTTGTCTATGGTACTCAACCACACAGTGTCAACACATCCACAGTGTCCACAATCATCAATCACACAGTATCAACACATCCACAGCATCCTTAATCATCAACCACAGAGTATCGACACATACACATTGTCCATGATCTTCAACCACGCAGAATATAAATACATCTGCAGTGTTCATAAAACTAAACCACACAGAGTATCAACATCCACAGTGTCCATGATCCTCAAACACAGTGGCAACACATCCACAGTGGCCATGATCATCAACCACAGAGTTTCAACATATCCATATTGTCTATGATCTTCAACCACATTGAGTATCAATACATCCTCAACATCCTTGATCATCAACCACTGAGTATCGATACATCCATTCTGTCTTTGATCTTCAAACAAACGGTGACAATACATCTGCAGTGTTCACAGTACTAAACAACATAGATTATCAACGCATCCACAATGTCCATGATCCTCAACCACACAGAGTATCAACACAGCTGCATTTTTCTCAACACTAATCCACACAGAGTCTCAATACATATGCAGTGTTCACATTACTAAACCACACAGAGTATCAACATATCTACAATGTCCATGATCCTCAACCACACAGAGTATCAACACAGCTGCAGTGTTCACAATACTAAAACACCCAGAGTATCAATACATACGCAGTGTTCTCAATGCTAAACCACACAGAGTGTCCATCTCATCCACACTATTCACGACCATCAAGCACACAGAGTGTCCAACACATCCACAGTCACCATGATCGTCAACCACAAAACGTGTAAACACATCCATAGTATTCATGGTCTTTAACCACACATTGCATAACCAGTGTCTATGTTCGTCAAACATATAGAGAGTCAATAAATCCAACGTGTGCTTGTTCCTCAACCATACAGTGTCAACACATCTAGTCTCTATGATTCTCAACCACTCCGAGTATCAGCACATCCACAATGTCCATGGTCATCAACCACAGCATCATCATCGTTGGATACAACGGACTACCAACAGAAATCCACAATAAACAGGTGTATTATTTAATGCATAACGCAATATAAAAAATTTATAACTTACTTTGAAGCAACAGAAGAGGTTAAAAATTGGTTTAAATGGGTTTGTGTACCTGAAGTTGAAGTTTATGTGTGTACACATCTACCTCACACATGATCCTCAACCACACATATCTACCACACCCATGGTGCTCAACCACACACAACACATCTACCACATCATGATCCTCAACCACACATTGACACCTACCACACCGTGATCCTCATACATCCACACATACCACACAAATTATACTCAAACACAAATTCACACATGCCGCACACATGATCCTGAATCACACACAGCACATCTACCACACCCACGATCCTCAAATTCACACATACCATACCCACGATCGTGAATCACATACAACACATCTACCACACCCATGATCCTCAACTATACACATCAACCATGCCCGTGACCCTCAACCACACATTCACAATACATCTACCACACCATGATCCTCAACTATACACATCTATCACACCCATCACCTGCATTATCTGCGTACAGACATTCACAACACATCTACCACACACATGATCTACAAACATCCACATTGTCCATGATCTTCTCCACAGTATCGCCACATCCACAGTATACATGATCCTCAGTCAACAGTGTCAACACATCCACAGTATATCAATACATATGCAGTATATCAATACATATGCTGTGTTCACAATATTAAACTTCACAGAGTATCAACGCATTCACAATGTCCATGACCATCAACCACAGAGTATCAACACATCCACAGTGACCATGATCTTCAACCACACAGAGTATCAATACATCTGCAGTGTTCACATACTAAACCACACATAGTATCAACATATCCACAAAGTCCATTTTCCTTAACCTCAGTGTTAACACATCCACAGTGTACCCTATCCTCAATCAAATGTGCCCCTGATCATCAACCGGACAGAGTATCAACACATCCACAGTGTCCTTTATGGTCAACTTCACACAGTGTTAACACATCCAGTCTCCACTATCCTAATCCAGACAGTGTATTAACACATTCATTGTGTCCATGATCATCGACCACAGAGAGTATCAATATATAAGTTGCGTTCATGATACAAAACAATATAGAGTATCAAAACATCCACATTGTCTGTGATATTCAACCACACTGGATATCAATACATCCACAGCATCCTTGATCATCAACCACAGAGTATGGACACATCCATTGGGTCCTTGATTTTCAGCCACACATTGTCAATTGATCTGCAGTGTTCCAAATACTAAACCACAGAGAATATCAACACTGCTACAGTTTTCACAATACTAAAGAACCCAGAGGAACAATACATCTGCAGTGTAAACAACACTAAATCACACAGAAAAATAACACATCCGTTGAAGCCATGATCATCAAACACAGAGAATAAGCATATCAGTAGTGCCCTTGATCATGAACCGTACAGTGTCCAATACGTCAACAGTGTCCGTGATCATCAACCACCTAGAGTATCAACACATCCACAGTGTCCTTGATCCTCTACCCCATAGTGGCCAACACACACGCAATATAGTTGATCATCAATCAAACAGTGTTCATCACATCCGCAGTTTCCTTTATCATCAACCAGACAGTGTGCAACGCATTCACAGTGTCCATGATCATCAACCAGAGTACCAACACATTCATAGTGTCATTTCATTGATCCTCAACTTTACAGTGCCAACATATCCAGTCTCCATAATTCTCAAACAGACAAAGTATTAACACATACATAGTGTCCATAATCACCAAGCATAGAGCGTGTCAATACATATATAGTGTTCACAATACAAAACCTCACAGAGTTTCAACACATCTATAGTTTCTATGATCTTCAACCACACATAGTATCAATACATCCACAGCATCCTTAATCACCAACCACAAAGTATGAACATATCAATTGTCCATTATTCTCAACCACACAAAATATCAATACATCTGCACTGTTCACAATACTAAACCACACAGAGTAACAACAATTCCACAATGTCCGTAATCCTCAACCACAGTGTTGACACATCCACATTGTACACGATTCTCAACCAACAGTGTGAACTCTTCTACATTATCCATGACCATCAAGGACACAGAGTGTCCAACACATTCACAGTGTCCTTGACCGTCAACCACGCAGCGTGTAAAACACATCCATAATATCCATGGTTTTCAACCACACTTTTTTCATCACATCCCCAGTGACTATGATCATCAAACACATAAAGTATCGATAAAACAACAGTGTGCTTGTTCCTCAATCATACAGTGTCAACAACTCCAGTCTCCATGATCCTCAAACAGACAGGGTATTAACACATCCACATTATCCAGGACCATCAAGAACAGAGAGTGTCCAACTCATCTAGAGTGTCCTTGACCGTCAATTCCAAGTCCAATCGACTGAGCAGCCCTTTTCAGGACAGCACTGCTCACCCTTTGTAAGGGAGGGGTTTAGAAAAGGTAGCCTAATGATTGCCTGCCTTACTACAACTGGCCAGCATACCGCGGCTGACAGTTGAACCCATTCCAGCGGTAGAAAACAAAGCACAAGAAAACTCCTTCTCGGAGCATGGAATGTTCGTACACTTATAAATAAAGCGGACACTGTAAGACCGGAAAGAAGGACTGCTCTTATTACAAGAGAGCTGCAGCATTATAACATTGATATAACGGCTCCGAGTGAGACAAGACTTGCAGAAGAGGGCTGCGTGAGCAAACCAGGCGGCTGCTATACCTTCTTTTGGAAAGGCAAGGCGGGCAATGAGGCCAGAATCCATGGAGTTGGCATAGCAGTGAATCAACGAAAGGCTTCTGAAACTGCGTTCCCCCCTGAACGCCAAGCGCCAAACTATCATAAATGTCTAGGCACCCACAATTACAAGCTCCGATGAGACCAAAGAAAGATTCCATGAATATCTGGACAGCTTGGTCAGGTCCACACCTGCTGGCCTGGCGATAACCTCATCATCTTGATGAATTTCAATGCAAAAGCCGGAACTGATAGCAGGAACTGGAAGGGAGTTATCGGACAGCATGGCGTAGGAAGACTAAACAGCAATTGCCTCCTCCTTTTGAGCATGTGTGCGGAGAACGACTTAACTATCACAAACACTCTGTTCAGGCAGGCCTATAAGTACAAAACAACCTGGATGCACCCCAAGTCAATGCAATGGCACATGATAGACTATGTCATCGTAAGAAGGCGGGACATCCAGGATGTGACGATCACAAGGGCCAAGCGGTGAGCAAAGTGCTGGATGGATCACCGACTGGTCATGACAGTCCTCCAGCTACACATTGCCCTACTTCAGCGCAAGCGTCCAAAGTCGACCAGAAGTGCTTTCAACACAGCCAGGCTGATACACCAGCGTTACCACGACTAGTCCCAGGCTGACCTTGATGACAGACTGATGTCCCACGGACAACTTATTGGCAACACCACAGAGAAGTGGACTCAGTTCAAGCAGATGGTGACGGATTCAGCGAATTCAACTCTCAGACCGAAGAAGAAGGCACACCAGGACTGGTTTGATGAAAAGAACGAAGATATCTGCAAGGCGCTGGGTGAAAAGAACACAGCGTACATGGCAGAATGACCCTTCCTCATTTTCCAAGAAAGACCGCTACAGACACCTGCAGAACAAAATGCAGACAGAGACCTTCGTCAGATGCAGAGTAACTTGTGGTAGAATATAGCTGAGGAAGTGGAACATTATGCTGAAACTCACGAGGCAAAGATATTCTTCAGTGCCATCAAGTCTGTATACGGACCACTAAAGCCCAGCACCACTCCACGTCTTTCAGTAATTGGCACCACCCTAATCAAAGACACAGCTGGTATCAACGAGAGGTGGAGAGCACACTTTAGCAACCACCTCAACCGACCTTCAACAGTGAGTGAAGAAGCCCTTAACTCCATTCCCCAAAAACCCATCAAAGAAGACCTTGATCGTCCTCCCACTCTGAATGAAATGAAGGCTCCAGGAAAGGACGGGATCCCCGCTGAAATGTACAAGGCAGCGGGTCCAGAAACACTTAAGGCCTTTCATGACATCATAACCAACATCTGGGAAGATGAAGACATGCCACAGGACTTTAAGATGCCACTATAGTTTCCCTCTATAAGAACAAAGGCAACAAAACAGACTGTGGCAACTGCAGAGGAATATTGCTCCTGTCCATTGCTAGGAAGATTATTGCCCGCATCGTTCCGAACCGACTCATAGCCAATGACTCTGAGGCAAACCTTCCAGAAGAACAGTGCGGATTTCGACCTGGCAGGAACACAGTGGACATGGTCTTTGCAGTCAGACAAGTACAGGAAAAGTGCATTGAGCAAAACAAGGAAGTAGATAGTATGCTCTGTACGGTCTCAAAACCCTACTTATAAAAAAGAATTTAATGACCACTAAACGATTCGGCAACCTACTTATAAAAAAAAGATCAAAGGCTTTTTTTGACACTAATGAGTTTCGGAAACCTACTTATAAAAAACGTGATTGATGAGTGATGTAATTTGATACTAATTGGATGATTGATTACCCCTACACTAGAGATGCCACCTAGCGGTGAGTGCAGAGAGTATTTTAGTCCTAGCGATCAACGCCGTACCTAGAGCGTGCTGACGTAAGCAATAATGCATTTATCGCGCTAACCACGCTAAAACCATGCAACGTTTAGTTTCGTACTTTTAACGTAGTCCTCAACGTCGTACCTGCTGACGTAAGCAATAATGCGTTTGTAGATTCGTTGTATGTGAGATGCCACCTAGCGGTGAGATGCTATAATATAACCGGGGTAAAACCCTGCATAATCGTTGGCTACGGTATAGCTCTCTTAGGAGAGTGTTCGCCTAGGGATCGAAAGGTTCCGGGTTTGAACCCTAGTCGCAACTTTTTAGTTCTTCGATCTAGCGATGGTGGTGACAGTATATAAGCGGTGGCGGTAGCGGGTGATCGGTAGTCGGTATGATGTCGTCGCCTATAAGGTTTGGTGGATAGCGGTCGTTCTTGTCGAATATGTATATGTGTCGCGTGTCGGCGTTCGGTCGGGGCTTTCGATCCGTCGAGCACGCCTATCAGTATAGGAAAGCGATATTCTACGACGACGTGGAATGTGCCGAAACAATCAAAAGTTCGCGAAGCTCTTATGCAGCGAAACGACGCGGTTACGACATTCGAATACAGAGAATGCCAACCAAATGTACCGACGTTAGGGTGAGATGTATGAAGATGTTGTTGAGGAGAAAGTTTGATGGATCGAGCGATTTGAAGGCTGCACTGTTGGCGACCGGGGACGCCGAATTGGTGGAATGGGTAGCGAGTAAGGAGGGTTTATGGGGTAGCGGAATCGCGGGTGATGTGGGGAAGAACATGCTCGGTAAACTGTTGATGAAGTTGCGCGATGGTTATAAAGACGCGTATAAAAGTGTTCGTCGTTCAGTCGTGAAAAATGAACGGACCGTCTTTGAAGCATCCTTTTACGTGTATAGTAGCCGGTCCTACGGGATGCGGTAAGACGACGTTCGTCGAGCGTTTGATACGTTACGACACTATGATCGATCCGCCGCCGGAGAAAATCCTGTGGTGTTACGGACAGTGGCAGGGCGGCTACGCGTCTATGTCTTCGAAAATAGAGTTCGTAGACGGCCTGCCGGATCCGAAACGTTTAGACGGTAAAGCGAGAACGCTTCTAGTACTCGACGACCTCATGGAGGAGACCGATAGCCGGGTGACGGTACTATTTACTAAAAAAAGTCATCATTGTAATACGTCGGTCGTACAATTACGACAGAACATGTTTCCGAAAGGGAAAGAAAACCGTACAATCAGCCTGAACGCTCAATACATAGTGCTATTCAAGAGCCTTCGAGACGCGGGTCAAGTAGGTCACCTAGCGAAACTGATGTACCCGGGAAAGGTCAACTACATGATAGAGGCTTTCAAAGACGCGACGTCGTCGGCGTACGGCTATCTATTCGTGGATCTGAAACAGGAAACGGAAGAGGACATGCGTCTGCGTACGTGCATATTTCCGGACGATCGCCTTCAGTACGTGTACGTACGGAAGGGTGGCGGCGGTGGTGGTGGCGGTGGCGTCGGCGGACTATAAGAAGAGAGGGACGACGACGCGTCCCTTTATTAGTCACTATGAAGGCGCGCGTGACGGGAGCGAAGAGACGGCCGAAGGTGGCGGGACCGACGAATCAAATAAAGAGACACATCGTCGCCCTGCAGCTGTTGGAGAGACATAGGCGGAACATCGCTCTGCGAAAAGCCCTACTCGACCACGCGGACACCGGTCTCATTTGTAGTCTGTGCGATTGCGCGTACAACATTCTGAAAGGGAACGTGAAGTTGTCGCCGAAACAGAAACGCGTATTGTCGAAATACCGGGATCACCTGCGTAAACTCGTCGACAAACACGTCACGCGTAAGCAGAAGCGTGTCATCTTGCAAAAGGGTGCGGGTGGTTTTCTGACGGCCCTGCTAGCGCCGTTAGCGAGTACCGTTATCCTGCCGCTGCTCAGACAGGTGTTCGGCGGCAGCGGGTGATTGATGCAGTACGCGAAGAAGATGGCGTTGGTCGATCCACGATTGGTGGAAAGCCTTCTGCCACGTGTCGACCAGTCGTCGAGCACGCCTCGATCACGTGTGCTGAGTAGCCTTGACAGCGACGTGAAGGACATTCTAGAACGTTCGGATTTATCGGAACGAGAAAAGGTAGCGTCGTACAATCAACTGCTGAGTCGGTACAATACGATAGAGGCGGCTCGAGCGGCGCAACCGGTACGCGTGTCGGTGGTGAACAGCGGCGAGACACCCGCGGTACCGGTGGCGCCAGCGGCGGCGGCGGCGGTGGCGCCACCATCGTCGGAGGTGATAGAGCGCGAAATCGTAGCCAGTATGCCGAAAACGTTGAAAGAGAAGACGAGACTGCTTATCGAAAAAATGAAAGTCGATCCGTTGTCTCGATGGAACGAACGCGGTGAATTCGTGTACGACGGTAAAACGATCGCGGGGAGTAATATGGTCGATCTAGTAAACGATCTCATGCGAACGAGATCGAAGACGACGGCGCCCATAGGATGGCGGGAGTTCGGATTGCACATGAAGGATATGAATATCCCTATGGAATTCGTAGGCAACCCGCGCTATCGATCGTTACATAGAGCGACGCCAGAAGCACCTACTAGAAGAGGCGATGATGATGCCGACGACGTCTAGTTCATCAGCAGCGCCGTCGGAGCGGAGACGTCGTCGGATGCATGGCGAACCTAAACGCAGAAAACGATCCTCTTCGTTGGGCGTGACGGCGTGGGATACGTTGTCGTGATGACGTCACGACGCGCTATCATCATCGTCGTCGTCGGCTTCACCATTGCGCTTATCGCACTCTATATCATCGTATCATCATCGTCGTCGTCGTCGTCGTCGTCATGGTGTCCGGGTGGAGTCGTCGTCCAAAACGAAAGCCTCGACAGCAACGAAACGTCGACGACGACGAGCTGAATAACGCGTACTTCGATCCGAAACGGGTGGGGAGTTACGGAGGCGTCGACGCGTTGCACCGGGCGTCGAAGCTCCGACGTCCGGCCGTCGAGAGGTGGCTAGCGTCGCAGCGCCTATACCCTACACAAACCGGTTAGACGTCATTTCAAACGCCGTCACGTCATCGTGGGCGGTCGAAACCAGCAGTGGCAAGCCGATCTGGTCGACTTGACTAGACTGAAAACGCACAACGACGGTATAACATTCCTATTGACGGTGATCGATGTGTTTTCGAAGCGGGCGTGGTGCGTTCCGTTGAAGAATAAGTCCGGCGCGTCGCTCGTCGCGGCCTTCGAGCGCCTGCTGAACGACGACGAGACGCCGCACACGCTGCAGACCGATAAGGGGAGCGAGTTTTTGAACCGACCCCTGCAAACGTTGCTAAAGAGTCGCGGCGTTCATCATTTCGTGACGCATAACGAGGAGACCAAAGCGAGCGTCGTGGAACGGTTTAATCGAACTTTGAAGACGCGTATGTGGCGCTATTTTACGAAACACGAAACGCTGCGCTACGTAGAGGCGTTACCGGATTTCGTGCGATCGTACAACAACGCCTACCACCGAAGCATCGGTAGGACGCCGGCGAGTGTCGACGCGACGAATCAGGAGGCCGTATGGCAACGACTGTACGGTGGTGGCGACGTAGATCGACGACGACGACGAAAACCGAAACTACGCGTGGGAGATCGCGTACGTATCAGCAAGACGAGGGGTCATTTCAAAAAAGGATACATGGCTAACTGGAGCGAGGAGCTGTTCACCGTCGTAGATGTGCACCCGTCCGAACCGCCCGTTTATCGCCTGAAGGACGACGCCGAGACGCCGATAGAGGGCACCTTCTACGAACCGGAACTACAACGCGTAGTCGTTCCGAAAGACAAACTATATCGCGTGGAGGCGGTTCTACGGCGTCGTCGGCGTCGTGGCGGCGGTTCGGAGGCGCTCGTAAAATGGAGCGGATATCCGGCCTCATTCAACAGCTGGATCGACGCCGAGTCGCTCGTGGACCTATGAATCGTTGGACGCGTCACACCGGCTGCTGGCGACTGCACGAGGCGGGACTATGCAACGGATCTTCGTTCTTACCGTATAAAGGTCCCTGCTGCATCGACAGCGCGCAGTGGCGCGACGATGTGCGACGACGACGAAACTACCTCGAGTGGCGAGCGTCGAACGAACGCCGACGAATCATCCGTCGTCGACGACGAACACAACGCGGACTCCATCGACGCTACAACAACTGCCGCCGAATCCGTTCCATGGCGAATCTGGGGCAACGAATGCCCTAAGGCCGAAATCGTGTTCCTCTGTCAGGTCGTCGTCCTGTACTTCGTCATCGCCGTTAGTATATACAATCTGACGAAAGGTCAAGGTGACTCCAACCTGTGGACGGCGCTGTTGAGCAGCTGTCTCGGTTACCTGCTTCCGAGTCCGTCTATGAGTGTCGGCGGCGGCGGCGGCGAACGTCGACAACGCGATGGCGGTCTCGTCTGACTTTTACCTGACGCTGCCGAACAACGCGTCTATGAAACGTCACCCCGAAAATACGTTGACGCACTACGTCACGACGTTGCCGCGACGTTTCGACCTGTCGGGGGAATGGGAATGCGGCGCGGTGTCGGTACAGTATCCGCACACGTGGTACAACGTGAGAAAGAAGGAAGCCTACTTCTATCTGACTTGCGCGGCGGGCGAACCGGGTGTTTACACGCAGATAGACGAAGACGGCACGACCGTGCTGATATATCGTCAGACGACGATTCCTCACGGTTTCTACAACAACGTTTATACGTTGTTGAACAGGATCAACGAGGCGCTAGAGAAATTACACACCAGGAAGGTCAAGGCCGTGCTAGAATACTGCGCCGTCTCTAACCGATTTACGCTACGTATGTCGGCGGGTGTGGAATTTATCATACCTCATTCGAGCCGTCTGAGGCACGTGCTAGGTTTCCATAGCAACACGATCATGAGTTCGTCCGCGTTCGGTCCCGCGCCGGCGGTGAGGCCCGTCATCAGCACGTCGCCCGCCGCGTACACGTTCGAGTACGAAGGTCGCGATACGGTGACCATGTCGGCGGGCATCGAGAGTCTGTACGTGTACTCGGATCTCGTGGAATCGCGCGTCGTCGGTGACGTGTACGCGCCGCTCCTTCGAAACATCGCCGTCCGCGGTGAGAACGGTGACGTTATTTCGGAAACGTTCGATCGCGTGCAATACGTGAAGCTGCTGCGGAATCAATTCGACGAGGTCGAAGTCGATATAAGAGACGATCACGGCCAACCGATACCATTCGAGCAGGGGAAGGTGGTGACGACGCTTCACTTCAGACGTTGTAAATCGAAATTGTTTTAACATGCCGTCGTCGAAAAACCCGTACGTGGACTACTACGTTCGTCAGGTCGGCGGACAGCTGCCGGTCTTCGTCGGTGCTCGGGGTCAACGAGGTCACGGTCTGGGTAATCTCTTCGGGAGTCTGTTTCGAAGCGCCATGCCGCTTATCAAGAGAGGCGCGATGGCGTTGGGAAAACGCGCGCTCAACACCGGCATGCACGTGGCGCGCGACGTCGTCGCCGGCGGCAATCTGAAACAGTCGCTAAAAAGGCGCGCGAAGGAGGCCGGCGCCGATCTTCTCGACGGCCTATTGAATCCGCAGGCAGCGCCGCCAAAGAAGAAGAGAAAGAAACAAACGCAGCAGCAGCAGCGCCGTCCCCGCGGCGGCGGCGGCGTCGGCGTAAAGAGAGCGCGCTTAGCGGCGAGGGCCGTCAGTAGGCGGAAAAGAGCGCGTCGAACGGACATATTCGACGAGTAACGACGACGACGATGGAGCGCGCACTCGAGAACGGTCAGTGGACCGTCTACCAGCCGCTGACGACTCTCCCGGGTTCGGGCTATACGGACCACCTTCGAGTGTACGTGCGCTTCATAGTGACGCGGGGAGGAGACGATACCGATCTGACGGCCGCCGCCGCGGTGGCGCCGGTCAACAATTTCCTGCATACGATATTCAGTCAAATCGACGCGTCGCTGAACAACGTGTCGACCAATACATACGCGTACCGCGCCTACGGAAGAAAAAAACGCAGCAGCAGCGACGCCGCGGCGGCAGCGGCGGCGGCATAAAGAGGGCGCGCCTAGCGGCGACGGTCGTCAGTAGGCGGAAGAGAGCGCATCGAACGGACGACATATTCGACGACGATGGCGTTCGTGAACGGCTCGACGTGCGAGGGCGTGAAGGCCGAACTGGAGCTGTTCAGCGGACCGGTGACGCAGACGAGCATCGATAGTAGTCATTGGACCGTCTACCAGCCGCTGACGACTCTCGACGACGGCGGCCCTATCGAGTTCCTCGTGCCGGACCTGCGGAGCGTTCAACTGTACGTGCGCTTCAAAGTGACTCGGGGGGACGGTACCGATATGGCGACGGCCGCCGCGGTGGCGCCGGTCAGCAATTTCCTGCATTCGATGATCAGTCAAATCGACGTGTCGCTGAACAACACCCTCGTGACGCCGTAGACCAATACGTACGCGTACCGGGCCTACCTCGAGACGTTGCTAAGTTACGGTAGCGACGCGAAACTTTCGCATCTCACGGGTTCGTTGTGGTACAAAGACACCGCCGGACGGATGGACACGCTCGGCAACGCCAACGTCGGGTTCGAGGCGCGACGCGTCATGACGGCCGATAGCAACGAGGTGGAGATGATGGGACGCCTGCACATCGACGCGTTTATGCTAAACAGACACCTACCGAACGGCGTCGACACGAAAGTGCGCATAGTACGCTCGAAGGACGCCTTCGCGATCATGGGCGCGCAAGCCGTACCGGGGTGGCGCGTCGTGCTGCAGGCGATTCGACTGCACGTGCTAAAAGTGAAGTTGAACCCGGCCGTCCAGATGGGACATATCAAAGCGTGGGGATTGGGAACGGCTAAGTTTCCGATGCGCCGCGTCGACTGCAAATCGTTTTCGATAACGGCGGGTACGCTATCGCACACGCACGAGATCCTGTACATGGGCGCGATTCCGAAACGCCTCTTCCTGATGATGATCGATAACGTCGCCTACAACGGCGACTACACTAGAAATACGTTCGACGCGCGTCACAACGACATAAACTTCCTGACGCTCGTCGTCGACGGACGTCAGGTGCCTAGCAAGCCGCTGCAGCCGGACTTCCCGCACAACTGGTACGTGCGGAGCTACATGAATCTCTTCGAGGCGACCGGAAAGGCGTACGAGGAAGAGGGGAACGACGTATCGCGCACGGACTTCGGCGCCGGCTACACCATCTTCGGTTTCGACCTGACCCCCGACTGTTGCGACGGCGATCATTTCAACGTCGTACGTCAGGGGAGCGTGGGCGTCGAAATGCATTTCGGGACGCCGCTACCGCTTCCGGTGAACGTCGTCGTGTACGCGGAATTCGAGACGGTGATGGAGATCGACCGGAACCGGAACGTCGTGTACGACTGGTAGTAACTATGGATACGTTTCAACTGATGCGTCGTCTGGAACTCGATACGTACGCTAAACGTATCGTCGTCGGCGTCGTGCCTAAAGACGCTCTACTTACCGCCGCCACCACCTACCCGACGGCCTTCGTGTGCAACACCGACGACGGCAGCGAACCGGGACAGCACTGGGTGGCCGTCTACGTCGGCGCCGACCGACGAGGCGAGTACTTCGATTCGTACGGTCTGCCGCCGCTGCACGCCGACTTCCGCGCCTTCCTGCGCCGTCACTGCGGCGACGCGTGGACGTACAACGACAAGCGGCTGCAGAGCGTCATCTCTAACGTGAGCGGACAATATTGCGTCGCCTACCTTATCCTCCGATGTCGCGGTATGCCGTTGAAGACGTTCCAGAGCCTATTCGGCACAATCGGGTGAACAATGACTGTCTCGTATACGATTTATTAAAACCTCATCATTAATTTCGTGTATAGTAGTAGAAATAAAAAAACAAACAAATGATCATGTACATGTTGGTGTTTATTATTACCCTACCTACACATACATACACACAGAAACTACCCCTAGGGGGGGTGGTGGGGGTTAGGTTAGTAGTAGACGAGTTAGACGAGTTTACGAGTTAGACGAGTATCGGCGCCGTGGTGACGCCGTCGTCGAGCACGCGGCGTTTAGCGTAGAAGTAGCTCAACGCCGCGCGCTCTTGAACGTACGTCAACACGGACGAGTCTTTCACTTGGAAACCGCGGTTCCAGCCGACGCCGTTGCGACGGTCGCGCAGTACGGCGAGGAAGGTGTGCTCGTCGATGTCGGCGTTCTGTCGCTTGCTCAGTCCCTTCGTGCTGTACTTCGGACCGGCGGTGCCGCCGAAGCAGCAGTAGGTTTTGCTGCACAGCGCCACTATTCCGTCGCCGCGCCACTCTTCTTTGAAGAGTCCCGGCGTTTGACGATCGAACAGGCGTCGGCGCGCGCAGCAGGCCGCCGCGCCGTCCCACGCTAGTCCGGCGACGCGCCGTCGTACGTAGGCGTCCACGTGCGCGTCGCAGCATTCGGCCGGAAACCAGAGCGAACGATTCCGGAAGTAGTGTTCGCGACGTTCTTCCGGTACGAGCGCGTCGACGTCACGTCCGGCTAGGGCGATGTACGCCGAGTCCGTGTCCATAGCGCAGTACTGGAAGAGCGGACGGGGAACGTAGGAGTCGACGAAATCGTAATAAAATTCCAGCATTCTCAATTTTGCGTACTGCAATACGAAATAGCCGATATGTATCGGCAGGCCGTAGAAGATTTTGCGCTTATTCAGCGCCACCTCGTACAGCGCGTCGTCGACGACGACGTCGAGTTGCCGGAAGCGCTGATTGTTGACGAGCATCGACGCGCCGACCGGCGTGGCGTACTTGATTTCCCGGTGCCGATCGACGCGCGTAATCGTTTTCCCATAGGAACTGTTGCCGAGAAGTTTAAAGGTATCGGCGATGATCGATTTGTCGGGTTCGATATCGCACTCGCGTCGCGCCTTCGAAACCGCGTCGCCGAACCGGCGAAAGCACGCTTTCGGCGCGTACTCGACGATCTGGTAGACGCGCTCGACGACGAGACCGTGCGCCAGATACCAGCGTAGGAGCGGCGTCGCAAGCACGATCGCCGCGCCAAAGTAGCTACCGACGAGCGTCCGTTGAGGTCGCGTGAGGAGATCGTGCGACTCGGCGTAGTCGCGCATGAACGGGCTGAGATCGTCGCGCGGGATATCGACGTTCTTGAATACGGGCTGCATCTCGGCGAACTTGTCGCGCAGCGCTCCCGGCACGGCGATATCGCACTGCACGAGGCCGAACAGAGAGCCGTCGCGCACCGCCTCCAGTATCGTCGAGAGCGTAATGGCGGTCGGCGGCGGTTGCCATCGTGACGCATCGGGCTGCGTCGGCAACGCCGGCGGTCGCACGGCGTGCCACTGGCACTCCCACATTTCGACGACGTCGTCGACGAAACGGCGCAGGTAGGCGGTCACGGCGATCGTCGCGGCGTACAGCGTCGTCATCGGTTGACCGTTGACGGCGTTCGTCGTCACGTGCGCCTGACACGTCGGGCAGCCGTGAAAATAGCAGCCGTGAAATTGATACGCCGTTCGCGTGGCGGCGCACCAGCCGTCGACTCGGTGCTTTCCGATGTTCTTCTCGCGTCCATTCAACTGGTGACGTATACGCGCGCCGGTTTCCGCCTCCACGCGCGTCAACCATTCCAAGGCCATACGACCGTAGCGGTGCACGCGTTCCGCTCGAAAGGCGTTCTCAGCGCGTCGGCGCGTGTACCAGCCCGTCGGCATATCCTGCATTATCGCCCATAGATAGAGGCCGTTTGCGTCGAAGCCTACGATCGATCGGCACGGCGCGTCGCCGCCTCGAATCGACGTCACGTCGGCCTCGTGGTTGCGCGCGAAGATGATCGACGGGCCGCCGACGATCTGCGCCTGCAGCACCCGGTGCAGATCTTTGTTCGGCTCGTTGAAGAGAGACAAACGGATCGAAGTCGGCAGGTCGTTGAACAGGTACAACAACGTCAACCCCGGTACGCTGATGGCGTCCTTGAACATGTCGATACGTCGGCGCCGATAGAAGGCGAACTGGCGATCGACGGCCTCGAGAAACGGCGCCACGTCACGATTGTTATACCACACAAGAAAATAGCGCATCGACGTCATGCCCTCGTCGCGCCACGCCGTCGCGCAAATCTCGTACGCCTCCGCGGAGATTCCCTCGCGTTTACGCTGGCTGTAGAAAGCTTCGCGCGACGGCAGGGCGGTTTCGTCCAGACGCGTCAACGCGTCGATGTGCTCGTACGGAAAGTAGCCCTTCGTTGCCGAGCAACAGTACGCTTTCAGAAAGCCGGGCGCGAGGTAATTCGTTATGTCCAGGAACTTCAACGTCGTCGTCGACAGGCACATGTAATTGTTCTGACGTTTAATGGTAAACGCCGACGACGATCCAGCGGCATTTGTCGCTATCCGTCGGCAGATCGTTATCGGCGAAACAGCACTCGAAATCGAACGTCGCGCGGTACGGGTAGTAGCGCAGGTCGTCGTCGTCGCCGACGTCGATGCCTTCGTCGTCGAGCCGCTCGAATACGGACGGCGACGGTCGGTAGACGCGGCCGGGGAACACGTGACGAACGCCACCTTCGCACGTCGCTCCGTGACGTCGTAACTCGCGCGCGTTCCGCCAGAGGGCGTTGCCGCATTTCCCGCACTTGTACGTTTTCGTGTACGCGCGCGGATCGCTTATGTACGAGAAGTGCGACTCGTACAGGTTGACGTTCGGCGTCGTGGGGTGCGCTTCGCGCGATCGACGGACTAGTTCGGCGACGTCGTTCGTCAGTCGACGATAGACGAGGACGTTGATGGCGAAAACCGTCTCCACGCGATCCAGTTCGTTCAGGCGCACGCCGTTCGAGGCCGACGTGCGCGCGGCGCGACAATACCGCGCGTGCAGACGTTTAGCGACTTTCGTTAAACGGTTCGTATCGATGTGGCGGCCATTTTCGCCTCGTCGGTGACCTTGCAGGTGGAGTCCGATGCATCGGAAGAGACACAGATGGTCGTCGTAGGGCGTGCCTCGATGATCTTTCGTCAACGACACGATGGCCCTGTTGAGGCGCACGTAGGCGGGAAGCGTCGCCTCGCCAACGCAGCCGATAGGATGATTGATGATGACGTTCACGAAGTAGGTGGCGTTAGTTACGAGCTCGACGATCCAGCCCGAGTCGGGGCGCTGCGCGATGGCGTACTGCAGTACGTCGGTCGTGCGCACGACGTCGAGGAATCGTTCGAATGAACGGCTATCCGTGACTAGGGCGGGTGTTTCGAGGAGGCGACCGCAAAAGTTACACGAAGAATGAAAATATCGGTACCGACCCGACACCTTGTGGCGTAATACAAAACCATAGCTTACGTTAATTTTAAACGCGTTCTTTTGCGCGCGAAACATTTCCCTCAGACGCGGTTCGAGCGACTGTATGACACCGCGCGCCACCGACGTCTCTATGCTACGCCGGTGCTCGTCAACGACACGCTGTAGATCGTCGGGCGACGGCGGCGCCCTAGTGGCCTCCGCCTCCGCCACTGATTCATTACTACTAGGAGGTGGCGAACGGCCACACCGCAGCTGCAGATGTCGTTGCATAGCGTGACGCCCGGTGAATAGCGCGCAACATTTTGGACACTCTCGCCGTGTTACGCATAGCGCTTCGTCGCCGCATCTTTTCGAACTCTTTACGTGTCGTTCTAACGTCGTCTGCGTCGCGAAATAGCGCCCGCATTTCGGACATTGCCATCTAGTAGGTGATGGTGGCATTCTCTCTAATGATATTTTTTCGAGCATCGCTATTTATAACAGCGACGGTGACCGTGACGGTGGTGGTGGTGGTAAGTACACCCTAGCGGGAAGATCGCGGTCAACTAACGGTAATTTTTCTAACTGTATAACTGTACTAGCGGTAATTTTTTTAACTGACGGTGGTGGTGGTAAGTACACCCTAGCGGGAAGAATGCGGTCAACTAGCGGTAATTTTTCTAACTGTATGGTGGTTTTTATAACTAGCGGGATGGTGGTTTTTACGACTAGCGGTAATTTTTCTAACTAGGTAACTCGGAAACGGAAAGTACATTTTCAACGTTTTATTCGGTATTCTTACAACATTCAAACACAGCGTCGTGAAGCCTTTGTTTCAATAGCAAGCAAATATTATAATAAAATGTTCTCTATTCTACTAGTGTTCGTTCATTCCAGTCCGCTCCGGCGTTGCACGTACGTGTGCACGGCCGACTCGAGTTGCACGCGATTCATATAATCGCGCCAATTTGTTCCCAACAACCAGTTCGACACAAACTGCACCAAATACAATTATCCTGCACGGCCCGTTTGCGGCTGCTGTTCACCGGAAGAAGTCGACACCGTAGTCTCGTGTAGAATATGCACTAGTCTCGTGAAACAGGGGATGAGCGATCGACGCAGGAACGTTTCGATGACGCCGTTGAAATAGCGCGTCACACACAATACAGCCCGGCTTATCGAAACGTTGCATGTATACACGATTTGGCCGCCCCGCGCGATAGCCGGGCATGTGAACGTATGGACAGCCTTCATTCGGTTCACATACCCCGCAATGATCCCGCGCCTTCTCCAGAATCATTTCGCCGAGAGTCGCGGCGACGAGATCCATCGCCAGTCGTTCGTAACGCCCGACCAACTGACTCCGGCTCGGCACGACGATTTGCCGTTGACACGTCCCCAGCTCCTCCGATACGCTCCAGTACGGCGAGCACGTCAGTCCCATCGTCCCCAGGCTGTCGTTATACGTCGGTGGCGCGGGACGCATTCGGTTCGAGCAGCCGCCCAGCGCCTCCTCGATGATCGCCTCCAATACGTGAGCGTCACGAACTCCTCCACTACCCTACAGCACAAAGCAGTTCTACTCTTTACGAATCACCGTCAGGAACGCGTGTAGGAAGTCGCTCATACACTCACGTCTGGTGTGTTGCATCAGAGCGTCCTACAAACACATTATTATGATTAGTCCGCCTCCTCCCTCTTGTCCTCATCCTTCTTTATCGACCCCTGTACACCCCGTTCCAACAACGTTCTTACGAACGAGGCAACCTCGTCGTACTAAGCGCGAATCCTTTCGTTGTTTGCAAGCATTTTTTCCAGTACGCAGCGCACTTCCTAAAGCATATAAAAGCACAACTGTTAGTACATCAAACTACTACACAATAGGCTTGCTTCGTAGGCCAACCAAAATGCTCTTATATACTGCTCGGCCGCCTCGGCTAATAGTTCAAAGCTCTCCTTGCTTAGTGCCAGACCACGACGATCTCTCATTCGTTGTCGTTCGTTGGCGTGCGTCAATAAATCTACCAGTAGCGGCCAATTTTCCTCCTACAAACAACACAATACAACATTAGTCATCGTCGACGTATCTCTTTAGTGTGCGGACTGTATACGAGGGGTCACCGTTCCAACTCGTCTTCCGCACACTACTCTCCACTTTAGTACCGGCTAACTCGAGCACGGTATCGCGGAGATCCTCCTCGTTCAATTCCGTCAAGTACTCGGCCGTGTACTCGACGAGATTATACATTTGGCTATCGAACAACGTAAGCCAAAGCTCGTCTTCCTCCTCCTCCTCCTCGCCGTCCTTCACCATCACACGCAACGCGAAGAAATATTTCAGTACAAACACTTCACCGTGCGTTCGACATATCAGGATCCCGTCTTTGCTTGTCTGCAATTTCCGGCGACAACGGGAACATCCCAAATAGGTGGTGCCGGGCTCGCCTTTGTACGAGACGGCGTCGATCGTAACGGGCAACAGGAGTTTATACACACCGTTGACAGCGCATTTCAGATGTCTCAGACTCACCACTGTGGCGCGTGTCGACGCCGACGATTGACGCTCCATAGAACCGCTCCGCGACAGGACCGGGGGCTGCTCGGCCGTTTCGTCGGGCTGCTCCAAGTGCGCCTCTTCGGCGCTTCGTTTTCGGCCGACAGTCAACGGGGCCGCGATGAGCGCAACGGGCCGCTTAACGGGTGGTGACACCCCCGTTGACAAGGCTGCAATCAGTGCCGAAGGTTGACTGCTGCTGCCGCCGCCTTCATCGACTGCTTCCGCGGCGTCTTCGGCTTTTTCGGTTGTTGTTGTTGTTGACTTTCATCCGCCATGTTGCGGAAGAACGTCTGCTGCTTGCTGCTCTGCTGTTGTAGAAAGAATACACGTTAGAACTTCAGCGTCATACAATATAGCTTTTTCTCAACCGTTTTATACCTTTTCCAAATAACACGCATGCGCACTTCACGCTAATACGTCATCTTACTCAATTATCAGCGTGCGTGCCTCGTACATTTCAGACATTTTGTTTTCGGTACCGTTATCTATTCAATTATTGGCGTGCATACTTCATCCATCCCAGGCATTTTGTTTTCGGAAAAAAGTTTCCGGTCACGTCAGTACATTCGCCCTTAAATCTCTCTTTACATCGAATTTCTCTAACATCGATGCATCTCCCGTTTCCTGACTCCACAGCGATCTTATACAACGTTTAATTTTGCGCTTTTATTGTTTCATTTATCGTTTGTAAAAATCCATTGTTAAGTCACGCGCAACAGATGTCACACATGTGCGCTTAACGCATTCCGCCTAGTCTACCGAGGAATTTGTTTTAGGAAAAAAGTTAGCGTTCACGTCAGTGCATTCATTGTCAAATGTGACTTTTACAGCGAATTTCTCTAATATCTATGCATCTCGTGTTTCCTGACCCCCCCAGTGATCGTATACAACGTTTCATTTCGTGCTTTTAACGTTTCGTTTATCGTTTGTAAAAATCCTTTGTTCTCCGTTCACATGTCAATCAAAATAAGCCGTAGTATCATGCGCCGCCACCGCCGCTGTTTGACGACGCGCACATTTCATACACACTTTTACAAACACGCGCGCACGACGTCTCCACATACATCGCTCCATCTAACTTGGCAACACCACGGTAAGACATTTCAACAGCATGCATTGTATTTAAACAGTGCTTACTATACGCAATAGCATGTATTTTATTTTAAACATGCATGCATTTTATTTAAATGCACGTTTTTATTGTTGTAACATGCATGCATTTTATTTAAATGCACGTTTTTACTACAGTAGTACGCATTAAATTGCATGTATTTTACCGTTTAAACATGCATGCATACATGCATGCATTTTATTTAAATGCACGTTTTTACTACAGTTGTTGTAACATACCGTTTAAACATGCATGCATTTTATTTAAATGCACGTTTTTACTACAGTAGTACGCATTAAATTGCATGTATTTTACCGTTTAAACATGCATGCATTTTATTTATAAGCGCCTGCATATCGCTCACTTTACTACCGTTTATTGTCTCATTCATCGTTTAAACATTTCATTTTATTTCCTTGTTTATTATTTCATAGACCGATCGAACGGCCTACAAGAGACGTATCGTCGCCTCGTAGACCAATACAACTGCCCGACGTGACGACGACGTCGACCCAGCCGACCTGTGTGGTCACGCCGTCCGTCCGCATACCTTCGCCTCCTCCTACGTGCAATGTCACGTCGACAGGCGCTGACAGCTCTGACAATGACGACATCGCCGATCTGGCACGGGTCTTTCTAGTCAAACAACCCAATGGACTATGGAGAACAATCACGCCTCCTGAACTATATCGCCGGGAAGGCTTCGGTTCCCCACCGGAGCACCTCGTTGGCGCCGCATATCATCCACAATAAATATTCAGCGCCGGAAAACTCGTTGGCGCCGCCTATCATCCACAATAAATATTCAGTCACTACTCACGTTTTCACGCGTCTATTTCCAATGCATAAACACCCTACTGAACGTTAGTGTATTTATGCATTTGATTGTCATTGTAATCCCACGACTAGATGTATTTAAACGCAGCGGTTTCGTTTTAATCCGTCCACCAGAACAACGTTGTTTACCGTTAGCCAGCTATGCTGTCATCCAGGGGTCAAAGGCCACTAGAGCAGCAGCAACAGGCGGCGGTGCCTTATCGCTGCAGCAGCATCGGTCGTCGCTCTTTCTGTCAACATAGGGACCATTCATAACGGGGGTCGACGTTTATACAATGGTTTTAGTTTATACAATGGTTTTAGCGTGGTTATATTAGCGCGATAAACGCATTATTGCTTACGTCATTTTACCCCGGTTATATTATAGCATCTCACCGCTAGGTGGCATCTCACATACAACGAAAAGTAAAAACGCATTATTGCTTACGTCAGCAGGTACGACGTTGAGGACTACGTTAAAAGTACGAAACTAAACGTTGCATGGTTTTAGCGTGGTTCGGTACATAGCGTGGTTAGCGCGATAAACGCATTATTGCTTACGTCAGCACGCTCTAGGTACGGCGTTGATCGCTAGGACTAAAATACTCTTTGCACTCACCGCTAGGTGGCATCTCTAGTGTAGGGGTAATAAATCATCCAATTAGTATCAAATTACATCGCTCATCAATCACGTTTTTTATAAGTAGGTTACCGAAACTCATTAGTGTCAAAAAAAGCCTTTGATCTTTTTTTATAAGTAGGTTGCCGAATCGTTTAGTGGTCATTAAATTATTTTTTATAAGTAGGGTTTTGAGACCGTACAGAGCATACTATCTACTCAAAGACCTGTTTGCCGTATTTATAGACCCCACCAAGGCTTTTGACATTGTTAACAGGACAGCGCTGTGGACAATCCTGACAAAACTTAGTTGCCCAAGGAAGTTTGTCCACATCACCCGGCTATTTCACGACAACACGACAGGTGAAATGCTCTCAGACGGCACCGCTTCAGTCCCATTTGACATTTCAAACAGAGTGAATCAAGGTTGTGTATTTGTTCCAGTTCTTTTCAAACTGTTCTTCACCTGCGTCTTGAACTATGCCATAAAATATTTGGACATTGGGGGTCTACCTGAAATATCGCCGTGACGCCCAACGAAGAGGATGGTTGCCTGCGTTTAGGTTCGTCTCGCATCCGACGACGTCTCCACTCCGACGGCGGTGATGAACTAGACGTCGTCAGCATCATCATCGCCTCTTCTAGTAGGTGCTTCTGTCGTCGCTCCATGTACGATCGATAGCGCGGGTTGCCTACGAATTCCATAGGGATATTCATATCCTTCATGTGCAATCCGAACTCCCGCCATCCTACGGGCGCCGTCGTCTTCGATCTCGTTCGCATGAGATCGTTCACTAGATCGACCATATTACTCCCCGCGATCGTTTTACCGTCGTACACGAATTCACCGCGATCGTTCCATCGACACAACGGATCGGCTTTCATTTTTTCTATAAGCAGTCCCGTCTTCCCTTTCAACGTTTTCGCCATACTGGCTATGATTTCGCGCTCTACCACCTCCGACGATGGTGGCGCCGCCGCCGCCGCCGCCGCCGGCACCGCAGGTGTCTCGCCGCCGCTGTTGACCACCGACACGCGTAACGGTTGCGCCGTTCGAGCCGCCTCTATCGTATTGTACCGACTCAGCAGTTGATTGTACGACGCTACCTTTTCGCGTTCCGATTAATCCGAACGTTCTAGAATGTCCTTCATGTCGCTGTCAAGGCTACTCAGCACACGTGATCGGGGCGTGCTCGATGACTGATCGACACGTGGCAGGAGGCTTTCCACCAATCGTGGATCGACCAACGCCATCTTCTTCGCGTACTGCATCAATCACCCGCTGCCGAACACCTGTCTGAGCAGCGACAGGAGAACGGTACTCGCTAACGGCGCTAGCAGGGCCGTCAGAAAACCACCCGCACCATTTTGCAAGATGACACGCTTCTGCTTAAGCGTAACGTGTTTGTCGACGAGTTTACGCAGGTGATTCCGGTATTTCGCCAACACGCGTTTCTGTTTCGGCGACAACTTCACGTTCCCTTTCAGAATGTTGTACGCGCAATCGCACAGACTACAAATGAGACCGGTGTCCGCGTGGGCGAGTAGGGCTTTTCGCAGAGCGATGTTCCGCCTATGTCTCTCCAACAGCTGCAGGGCGACGATGTGTCTCTTTATTTGATTCGTCAGTGCCGCCACCTTCGGTCGTCTCTTCGCTGCCACCGCGCGCCCCGTCATAGCGACTAATAGACGTACGCCCCGTCGTCCCTCTCTTCTTATAGTCCGCCGACGCCACCACCACCACCGCCACCACCCTTCCGTACGTACACGTACTGAAGGCGATCGTCCGGAAATATGCACGTACGCAGGCGCATGTCCTCTTCCGTTTCCTGTTTAAGATCCACGAATAGATAGCCGTACGCCGACGACGTCGCGTCTTTGAAAGCCTCTATCATGTAGTTGACCTTTCCCGGGTACATATGTTTCGCTAGGTGACCTACTTGGCCGGCGTCTCGAGGGCTCTTGAATAGCACTATGTATTGAGCGTTCAGGCTGATTGTACGGTTTTCTTTCCCTTTCGGAAACATGTTCTGTCGCAGTTGTACGACCGACGTATTACAATGATGACTTTTTTTAGTAAATAGCACCGTCACCCGACTATCGGTCTCCTCCATGAGGTCGTCGAGTACTAGAAGCGTTCTCGCTTTACCGTCTAAACGTTTCCGATCCGGCAGGCCGTCTACGAACTCTATTTTCGAAGACATAGACGCGTAGCCGCTCTGCCACTGTCCGTAACACCACAGGATTTTCTCCGGCGGCGGATCGATCATAGTGTCGTGACGTATCAAACGCTCGACGAACGTCGTCTTACCGCATCCCGTAGGACAGGCTACTATACACGTAAAAGGATGCTTCAACGACGGTCCGTTCATTTTTCACGACTGAACGACGAACACTTTTTTACGCGTCTTTATAACCATCGCGCAACTTCATCAACAGTTTACCGAGCATGTTCTTCCCCACATCGCCCGCGATTCCGCTACCCCAGAAACCCTCCCTACTCGCTACCCATTCCACCAATTCGGCGTCCCCGGTCGCCAACAGTGCAGCCTTCAAATCGCTCGATCCGTCAAACTTCCTCCTCAACAACATCTTCATACATCTCACCCTAACGTCGGTCCAATTGGTTTCCGTTCTCTTTAGTCGAATGTCGTAACCGCGTCGTTTCGCTGCATAAGAGCTTCGCGAACTTTTGATTTCTTCGGCACATTCCACGTCGTCGTAGAATATCGCTTTCCTATACTGATAGGCGTGCTCGACGGATCGAAAGCCCCGACCGAACGCCGACACTCGACACATATACATATTCGACAAGAACGACCGCGATCCACCAAACCTTATAGGCGACGACATCATACCGACTACCGATCACCCGCTACCGCCACCGCTTATATACTCTCACCACCGCCAGACTAAACAGTTGCGACTAGGGTTCAAATCTCTCGACCCCTAGGCGAACGCTCTCCTAAGGCCAATGCAGTGGTTTTACCCCGGTTATACCACCGCTAGGTGGCAAACTAAAAAGTTGCGACTAGAGTTCAAATCTCTCGACCCCTAGGCGAACGCTCTCCTAAGACGATTATGCAGTGGTTTTACCCCAGTTACCATCTCTGTACACTCACCGCTAGGGGGCATCTAAAAAAGATCGACGAACGGATTCGGACCGGGAATCTTTCGATCCCTAGTCGAATACTCTCCCAGGAGAGCTAATCCGTCGTCGACGTTTATACAATGGTTTTATCGTGGTTATATATTAGCGCAATAAACGCATTATTGCTTACGTCAGCACGCACTAGGTACGTCGTTGATCGCTAGGGGGCGAACTAAAAACCTCTCTGCACTCACCGCTAGGTGGCATCTCTAGTGTAGGGGTAATCAATCATCCAATTAGTATAAAATTACAACGCTCATCAATCACGTTTTTTATCAGTAGGTTTCCGAAACTAATTAGTGTCAAAAAAGCCTTTGATCTTTTTTTTATAAGTAGATGTTCGAAAACGTTTAGTGGTCTTTAAATTCTTTTTTATAAGTAGGGTTTTGAGGTCGTACAGCGCCTCTATACTACTCACGACAGATGAAATGCTCTCAGACGCCACCGCTTCAGTCCCATTTGACATTTCAAACAGAGTGAATCAAGGTTGTGTATTCGTTCCAGTTCTTTTCAAACTGTTCTTCACCTGCGTCTTGAACAATGCCATAAAATATTTGGACATTGGGGGTCTACCTGAAATATCGGCCAGACGGTTCACTGTTCGACCCCCGTCTTCCAGCTAGACTAATTCTCAAGGCATTCTTAGCTGATGACTGTGCCCTTATGGGACACAGGGAGAGTCGTCTGCAGCTCATACTCAGCAAGTTTGCAGAGGCGTCTAAACTGCCTTGGTAAGACGAAGGTCCTCCATCAGCCTGTCCCTGACACCACAGCACTTGCTCCCACAGTCTTCATCGATGGCACACAGCTAAAGTCAGTGGAGAGCTACAAGTACCTTGGCAGCATCATATCAAGTGACGGGTCCTTGGATAAAGAGATCGACGCATGGATCTGCAAGGCCAGCCAGGCACTTGGTCACTTGCGCACCAACGTGCTGAGTCACCACCACATCCGGCTGTCAACTAAATTGTTGGTATGTAGAGCCGTCGTCCTCTCATCTCTCCTCTATGGATGTGAGGCATGGACACACTAAAGGCGCCACATCAAGAAGCTGGTAGCTTTCCACAAGCATAACCTGACGTCTATACTACGTATCCGCTGGCAAGACAGGTGACAAACCTTGAGCTGCTTGAGAGAGCGCAGACCACTAGCATCAAGGTTATAATTACGAGAGACCAACTACGATGGACTGGATGGACCGGGCAACACCGTATGGATGAGACAAGGATCCCCAACAGCTTCTCAACGGCGATCTCTCTGAAGGCCACATACACCAGGGGCATTCCCGCAAGCGATGCAAGGACTCCATCAAGGCAAACATGCAGTACAGTGGCATCCGTCCAAAAGAACTCGAGAGCGCAGTAACTGACAAAAGTCAATGGCGAGCCGTCATCAAAACTATCTGCCAGGCCTTTGAGGAAAGGCGCTGCCAACGCCTGCAAAATGTCAGGGACAGACGACACCGGGCAGCGACATTGGCAGCACCAGCCACAACGGGCTTCCCTTGCCGACTTGCAAGAGACCATGTGCTCCCAGAATTGGCCTACATAGCCACTTGAAGACACACACCACAGCATCATCATCGTTGGATACAACGGACTACCAACAGAAATCCACAATAAACAGGTGTATTATTTAATACATAACTCAATATTAAAATTTTATAATTTACTTTGAAGCAATAGAAGAGGTGAAAAATGGGTTTAAATGGGTTTGTGTACCTGAAGTTGAAGTTTATGTGTGTACACATCTACCTCACACAAGATCCTCAACCACACATATCTACCACACACATGGTGTTCAACCACACAAAACACATCTACCACATCATGATCCTCAACCACACATTGACACCTACCACACCATGATCCTCATACATCCACACCTACCACACAAATTATCCTCAACCACAAATTCACACATGCCACACCCATGATCCTGAATCACACCCAACACAACTACCACACCCACGATCCTCAAATTCACTCATGCCACACCCATGATCCTGAATCACTCACAACACATCTACCACAACCATGATCCTCAACTATACACATCAACCATGCCCGTGATTCTCAACCACACATTCACAATACATCTACCACAACATGATCCTCAACTATACACATCTACCACACCCATCACCTGCATTATCTGCGTACAGACATTCACAACACATCTACCACACACATGATCTACAAACATCCACAGTGTCCATGATCTTCACCACAGTATCACCACATCCACAGCATACATTATCCTCTGTCAACAGTGTCAACACATCCACAGTATATCAATACATATGCTGTGTTCACAATATTAAACTTCACAGAGTATCAACACATTCACAATATCCATGACCATCAACCACAGAGTAGCAACACATCCACTGTGACCATGGTCTTCAACCACACAAAGTATTAATACATATGCAGTGATCGCAACACTAAACCACACATCCACGTTTTCTATGGTACTCAACCACACAGTGTCAACACATCCACAGTGTCCACAATCATCAATCACACAGTATCAACACATCCACAGCATCCTTAATCATCAACCACAGAGTATCGACACATACACATTGTCCATGATCTTCAACCACGCAGAATATAAATACATCTGCAGTGTTCATAAAACTAAACCACACAGAGTATCAACATCCACAGTGTCCATGATCCTCAAACACAGTGGCAACACATCCACAGTGGCCATGATCATCAACCACAGAGTTTCAACATATCCATATTGTCTATGATCTTCAACCACATTGAGTATCAATACATCCTCAACATCCTTGATCATCAACCACTGAGTATCGATACAGCCATTCTGTCTTTGATCTTCAAACAAACGGTGACAATACATCTGCAGTGTTCACAATACTAAACAACATAGATTATCAACGCATCCACAATGTCCATGATCCTCAACCACACAGAGTATCAACACAGCAGCATTTTTCTCAACACTAATCCACACACAGTCTCAATACATATGCAGTGTTCACAATACTAAACCACACAGAGTATCAACATATCTACAATGTCCATGATCCTCAACCACACAGAGTATCAACACAGCTGCAGTGTTCACAATACTAAAACACCCAGAGTATCAATACATACGCAGTGTTCACAATACTAAATCACACAGAGCGTCCATCTCATCCACACTATTCATGACCATCAAGCACACAGAGTGTCCAACACATCCACAGTCACCATGATCGTCAACCACAAAACGTGTAAACACATCCATAGTATTCATGGTCTTTAACCACACATTGCATAACCAGTGTCTATGTTCGTCAAACATATAGAGTCAATAAATCCAACGTGTGCTTGTTCCTCAACCATACAGTGTCAACACATCTAGTCTCTATGATTCTCAACCACTCCGAGTATCAGCACATCCACAATGTCCATGGTCATCAACCACAGCATCATCATCGTTGAATACAACGGACTACCAACAGAAATCCACAATAAACAAGTGTATTATTTAATGCATAACGCAATATTAAAATTTTATAACTTACTTTGAAGAAACAGAAGAGGTAAAAAATGGGTTTAAATGGGTTTGTGTACCTGAAGTTGAAGTTTATGTGTGTACACATCTACCTCACACATGATCCTCAACCACACATATCTACCACACCCATGGTGCTCAACCACACACAACACTTCTACCACATCATGATCCTCAACCACACATTGACACCTACCACACCGTGATCCTCATACATCCATACATACCACACAAATTATACTCAAACACAAATTCACACATGCCGCACACATGATCCTGAATCACACACAACACATCTACCACACTCACGATCCTCAAATTCACACATACCATACCCACGATCGTGAATCACATACAACACATCTACCACACCCATGATCCTCAACTACACACATCAACCATGCCCGTGATCCTCAACCACACATTCACAATACATCTACCACACCACGAACCTCAACTATACACATCTATCACACCCATCACCTGCATTATCTGCGTACAGACATTCACAACACATCTACCACACACATGATCTACAAACATCCACAGTGTCCATGATCTTCACCACAGTATCACCACATCCACAGTGAACATGATCCTCAGTCAACAGTGTCAACACATCCACAGTATATCAATATATATGCAGTGTATCAATACATATGCTGTGTTCACAATATTAAACTTCACAGAGTATCAACGCATTCACAATGTCCATGACCATCAACCACAGAGTATCAACACATCCACAGTGACCATGATCTTCAACCACACAGAGTATCAATACATCTGCAATGTTCACATACTAAACCACACATAGTATCAACATATCCACAATGTCCATTTTCCTTAACCTCAGTATTAACACATCCACAGTGTACCCTATCCTCAATCAAATGTGCCCCTGATCATCAACCGGACAGAGTATCAACACATCCACAGTGTCCTTTATGGTCAATTTCACACATTGTTAACACATCCAGTCTACACTATCCTGATCCAGACAGTGTATTAACACATTCATTGTGTCCATGATCATCGATCATCAATATATAAGTTGCGTTCATGATACAAAACAATATAGAGTATCAAAACATCCACATTGTCTGTGATATTCAACCACACTGGATATCAATACATCCACAGCATCCTTGATCATCAACCACAGAGTATGGACACATCCATTGGGTCCTTGATTATCAGCCACACATTGTCAATTGATCTGCAGTGTTCCAAATACTAAACCACAGAGAATATCAACACTGCTACAGTTTTCACAATACTAAAGAACCCAGAGGAACAATACATCTGCAGTGTAAACAACACTAAATCACACAGAAAAGTAACATATCCGTTGAAGCCATGATCATCAAACACAGAGAATAAGCATATCAGTAGTGCCCTTGATCATGAACCGTACAGTGTCCAATACGTCAACAGTGTCCGTGATCATCAACCACCTAGAGTATCAACACATCCACAGTGTCCTTGATCCTCTACCCCATAGTGGCCAACACACACGCAATATAGTTGATCATCAATCAAACAGTGTTAATCACATCCGCAATTTCCTTTATCATCAACCAGACAGTGTGCAACGCATTCACAGTGTCCATGATCATCAACCAGAGTACCAACACATTCATAGTGTCATTTCATTGATCCTCAACTTTACAGTGCCAACATATCCAGTCTCCATAATTCTCAAACAGACAAAGTATTAACACATACATAGTGTCCATAATCACCAAGCATAGAGCATGTCAATGCATATATAGTGTTCACAATACAAAACCTCACAGAGTTTCAACACATCTATAGTTTCTATGATCTTCAACCACACATAGTATCAATACATCCGCAGCATCCTTAATCACCAACCACAAAGTATGAACATATCAATTGTCCATTATTCTCAACCACACAAAATATCAATACATCTGCACTGTTCACAATACTAAACCACACAGAGTAACAACAATTCCACAATGTCCGTAATCCTTAACCACAGTGTTGACACATCCACATTGTACACGATTCTCAACCAACAGTGTGAACTCTTCTACATTATCCATGACCATCAAGGACACAGAGTGTCCAACACATCCACAGTGTCCTTGACCGTCAACCACGCAGCGTGTAAAACACATCCATAATATCCATGGTTTTCAACCACACTTTGTTCATCACATCCCCAGTGACTATGATCATCAAACACATAAAGTATCGATAAAACAACAGTGTGCTTGTTCCTCAATCATACACTGTCAACAACTCCAGTCTCCGTGATTCTCAAACAGACAGGGTATTAACACATCCACATTATCCAGGACTATCAAGGACAGAGAGTGTCCAACTCATCTAGAGTGTCCTTGACCGTCAATTCCAAGTCCAATCGACTGAGCAGCCCTTTTCAGGACAGCACTGCTCACCCTTTGTAAGGGAGGGGTTTAGAAAAGGTAGCCTAATGATTGCCTGCCTTACTACAACTGGCCAGCATACCGCGGCTGACAGTTGAACCCATTCCAGCGGTAGAAAACAAAGCACAAGAAAACTCCTTCTCGGAGCATGGAATGTTCGTACACTTATAAATAAAGCGGACAATGTAAGACCGGAAAGAAGGACTGCTCTTATTGCAAGAGAGCTGCAGCATTATAACATTGATATAACGGCTTCGAGTGAGACAAGACTTGCAGAAGAGGGCTGCGTGAGCAAACCAGGCGGCTGCTATACCTTCTTTTGGAAAGGCAAGGCGGGGAATGAGGCCAGCGCCAGTATAGACAACTAGTATATCAACGAACAGCAAAGAACATTTATTAACGCATCAAAACAGTGCGCGTAAACATGCCGGAGAGCGAGACCAGTAACGTGACTCGGTGAGCCGCAATTCCACAGATCTACATATATGGATATGACGATAGACTGGCGCGACCACTTTCCTTTAAGTCCTCTTCTATTCTAAGCAAATTATAGTAAGTCAACTGACTATTAATTTTGTGATAAACAATTAAACACAATGTAAAGATGCAACAATTAACACACAAACTGCTTATGAAGTGACATAGTCTTGTAAGTACTTGGGCTTGACACGTCTGCGGACAGGTCGTGGAGTGTCGGCCGGTGTGTCGATTTCAGCTACGACTTCGTCAGTTGGAGTTGGTAGGACGGGTACCTCCAGCGGAGTAGCGATCGTCAGCGGAGTCTGAGGGGCCTCGTCGAACGAGACCACCGGGGCGTCTTCATCGGACTCGATATCACTGCCAGTGTCGTGATGGGGCGGTGGGGCTACGGTAGTTGGTCTGGAATTGGGGACTAAGTAGCACTCCGAGAGTTTCACCTTGTATGATGATGCACGAAGCTGGTGGCCGCTGAATTTTCGAATGAAACACCAGCGGTCTTCGACGGAGGTGACTAAATATCTGTCCCTCGCTGATGACTTGTTGCGATCGGATGTTATGTATACCAAGTCACTAACGTGGATTGTGTGTGTAGAAGCTTCTCTACCACGGGGGGCTTTCGCGAGTTCACTGTGAGGGTGGTTCCGTTCCCGCGACTGTTGTTGTTCCGTGATGAGAATGCGGTCAGCGATAGGTAGCTGCGCATTAGTGAACTGATCTCTCTGGAACCACATTTCTCGTGCCGAAAGGCCTCGGCTGCGGATTCGCGAGTTGAGCCGCGAGGTAGCGACTGCTAACAGTAGTGGGGACACAGTGCCGCCGCCTGGCTCTTGTCGGAGTATTTCGTCCTCCACTTCCGCCACTGCCTTCTCTGCCACCGGATTTTTGTTGGCGTTTTTGATTCGACCGATTTCGATACTGATGCCCAATCGTTGTAGTGTTGGGTCATCTACGAGAGCGATGAATCCGGGTGCGGGATCCACCCGAACGACAGCTGATGGTCCGTCAATGGGGCGAAGTTCTATGCAAAGACGGGCGAGACTGTCACGCAAGGCGTCGTGACGTTCGTTTTCTATAACACACGTAGACGTGTAGCTAGTCACGGTTTCGCGTACGACGAAGATTAGTTGACGATTGCGTTTGATCACGTCGGCTGCAAACGAGATCCCAACGGCGTCGGGTGCGTCAGTTGAGGTCTGCTCAGTGAGCGTTGTAGGGACCTTTTCAGCGATGCACACACATGGCACATGTCGGTTACGCGCTCGATTGTGCTGTCCAAATCTAGCGCGAAGAAACTGCGACGCACTACGACTTTTAGTTGATTTTTGGATGTATGACTCAACTTCAGATGTATCGCAGTGAGTAGACCATCCAGTACCTGGCGAGGTACGACAATTAGTTCTCTGGATGGTGCGAATGGCACGTCTTGTCGGACCACAACAACGCCGTCGCGAGCCAGTGTTGAGGTAGTTAGGTATCGCTTAACGTCTTTGATGTTGGTTAGTTTCTTTGATGGGCGAGTGCCTTGTTTCAAGTGGGCACGGACGCGGCGCAAGTCTGGGCATTCTGCTTGTGTTGATAACCAGGCCGACCTACTCGTGAATGGAAGGCGAGCAGAGCCGGATACGATGTCTTCGACGCTGATGCTACCGACGACGGACTCTTCGATACGTGATATGAATGCGCATATCTGGCAACGCGGCTCCATGCATTCCGGCGCGTTTCGGCTGGCAAAGTCGGACGGCACATTCGCGGCTCCCGAGAGATGGCGCAGAGTGACTTGGTATCTCGAGACGATCGTCAAAAACGAAGTTACGCGTGGGCTGGAGGAGAATTCTCCGCGGCATAATTTGTCGATTGCCTGGACGCATGGCTTGCTGTCCGTGAGAAGGCACGGCTTAGACTTGGACTGGATTATGTACGGGCTGAAGTGCTTAACTGCGGCTGCAATGCCGAGCGCTTCGATCTCACATGGTAGCCAAGTCACCTGGTGCTTTTTGAGTTTAGCACTGAAGAATCCTGCAAGGAGGGTTTGACCGTTGCGTGATACGTACAGAGTGGCACCGATACCGCGCTGTGTGACGGATCCGTCGGTGACGATCCACAATTGGTCATCAGGTCTTGGCAAGGTGATTGACCTGTTAGTTGACAGGGCCTTCTGGGCTGTACAGAACGCCTCGTGGAGGTTTTCGGACCAGCTTATCGGCTCCTGAGACTTCTTCCCCGCGATGTGTGATTCGAGAGGAGCGAGCACCTTGGAACTCTGCGGGATGACACGTCCCAGTACTTTGAAAGCGCCAACGAAGGAACGCAGCCCGAGAACGGTCTGTGGTGGTACACATGACGACAGTGTTGTGATACGATGGGGGCTGGCGCGTATTGTGCCTTGAGACCAAACCCAACCCAGAATGGTAGTAGATGTGGGGCAAACGCGTGTCTTCTTCGCCGACAGACGTAGATCGCATAGATCAAGGGCATCGAGAACGCGACCCCAGTTGTCTAGTAGTTCTTCGGGTGAGTTTCCTCCGCAGTACAAGTCATCGGCCAGTTTGGCCACAACTCCGTCTTGCAGAAGGTCGCCTAGTACTCTGCACATCAGTTCTTCAAGTGCGGTCTCAGAACCGGGCATCCCCATAGCGCATCTGGTGTAGACACGTACTCCACGGAATGGTGTTGCCACTCCACAGAATTTCATTGACTCCTTCGCTAGGGGGATCTGATAGAAAGCACTGGTTAGATCAGACACCACTATGTATTTCCAGCACGCGATCTGGCGGAGGGTAGAGTCAACATCTGGCATGAGTGACGGTTGTGGTTTACTGTACCTCCCAACGTCTGAGAAGGCAGTAACTAGCCTCGATCCTCCATTCGGCTTGCGAACGAGGAACGATGGGTTCAGGTACTCGACGGATATTCCGGCATCTTCCGGTCGTTGGAACACGCCAACCGCCTCCAGCTCGTCGAACTTCTCCTGCAGTTCGGTCAGTTTTTCGCGCGCGTATTGAGGACATCTTCCTTTGCGCTGAGGAGGCAGGACCGGACCCATGTTGACGACTGCCGTGAAAGGCCCCGCATGTCCATTATAGCCCACGATGCTCGGGTTGAAACGGAGTCGTGTTGTTGATGTAGACTGCGGAACTGTCCTCGCATGCTCTCGGGTAGTTGTTTGTCGCAGTCCAACTCTATAGCTTCGGAGAAGAGGTCAGTGGTGTGGGCAATGTTACGAGTCTTCACAGCGGGTTCAGATTCGGTGTCATAGGTCGGTGACGCGACAGTGTGACGCACCTGACAAAAGTGTTCGTGGCGAAACAGCTTTAGTGGTCTGGGCAACGTGTTGACGAGTCGTATTTTGTTGCCGACGGCCTCAATGATTCCAGGCTTTGGCCAACCTTCGTTGTGTGGAGAGCTGCGTGGCTCGACTGCCAGAGTCTGGTCGTCTAGGGCTGTGGGCAACTGGAGCTCTACGAACTCACCCGGCCAAACCGTGGTAGATGGCGAGGGTGCGTGCAGCACGTATGCGTGAGCCCTGCGTACGGTGTGATATTGCTCGTTACCTGACGTTTGGAAACCGTACTGTATGACAGTGGTTTCACCGATTGTGATCTCGTGTCTGGCAGGACGAACGGATACGTCATTGGTAGACATGAACGGCGTGCCCGCGAGTACGTCCACGTCGAGATCTGCAACAACTAGCGCATCGAGTTGGAGGTCAGTTCCGTCGCGCGACAAGGTCAGGTGTGTTTCTCCGATAACGTTCAGCGGAGTAACACCATCAGCCTGCCTCGCTAGCTGTGAGCTTTTGCCGATTTTAGCTCCGATGCTTTTAGCGACTGCCTCTCTGATCATGTTTGTCTCCGCACCGGTGTCTAGTGTGAGTCGTAATGGATGATGTCGGTAAAATGACTTGAAAAATGGCGACTGTTTTGTGTTCACACGACATGCCACGGTCGACACGTCGCCAGTGCAGTCTCCGTCTCCAGCTGACTGTTCATCATCCGAGCCGTCGTCGCAGTCCACTCCGATTATATTGCGCGCTTTGGATAGGTACAACCGGTCGTTCTCAGGTAGGAACCTGCACTCGCTCAGGTAGTGCTCGTAGCTGGCACGACCCGCTTGCTTGCACAGTGGACACTGTTTGGCTCGCCGAGTGGTTGGGTTGCTTGCACTACGTTGATATCGACGAGATTGAGAAGAGCCAGACCGTTGGTTGGTGGTTGATTGTCGCATGACTTTTATTTCGGAGACAGCGGTTAGCTCATCAAGGAGAGAAGTTAATGCTTGCGATATCTCGGGTTTCAGACTTGCGAGTGTTCGGCTGCGTAATTCTGTCCCGTATCGTTGTTTCACTAGACGGGGTAGCTCAGGGTGGATTTGTTTGAGCCATTGGAGGACGATCATGTTCTCCAACGACGGGGATATGTCCTCGTTTGACGACGGTACCTCCAGGTGGTGAGATATGCCACCTCCCACGGCCAACAGGTTGTCCTCGACGAAAGCCATCAATCTCTGAAAGAGATCTTCATGACTTTCGTCCGCCTCCAGCTTGATTTCGGCGAAGTCGAGGAAGTGTGCGCCCGAGGATTGGAAGCCGAAATGTAAGCGTATTGCTTGCCAGATTGATTTTATAGAAACAGAGTTCTTTACGATTGTATTCCTCGATATAACGGGACAGAAATTGGCGATTTGGCCAAGCATTAGGTCAAGGTGCGTGACCTTTTGTGTGGCCGTACGCCGACTAGCCGCAGGGACGTTTTCGTCATCATCGGTTAGACCCCGCAACGGGGTGGAATTCGTCTTCTTTTTCCATTCGGATTGGTCAAGCAAAAATGTCGCGAAATTGGCGTCTAGCGATAGTGTGTATTGTATATTTTGTCGCCAGTTCTCAAACGACGTCAGAGTTTCATGCTTTGAGAGTGACCACTGCTTCGGTGCTCTCTGTGCCATGATATTGACTGACGCTCCGGTTTATAAAGGTTCAAAGCTTTGCCAGTGTAACTTACGTACTCTGTCTCGTTGTGCCTTTTGTTTGGCTATAGTTACGAGTGTCACTTGTGAGGCGTTTCTTAGGGTACACTGCGAACAGTACCGCTGCCACCACGCCAGTATAGACAACTAGTATATCAACGAACAGCAAAGAACATTTATTTACGCATCAAAACAGTGCGCGTAAACATGCCGGAGAGCGAGACCAGTAACGTGACTCGGTGAGCCGCAATTCCACAGATCTACATATATGGTTATGACGATAGACTGGCGCAGAATCCATGGAGTTGGCATAGCAGTGAATCAACGAAAGGCTTCTGAAACTGCGTTCCCCCCTGAACGCCAAGCGCCAATCTATCATAAATGTCTACGCACCCACAATTACAAGCTCCGATGAGACCAAAGAAAGATTCCATGAATATCTGGACAGCTTGGTCAGGTCCACACCTGCTGGCCTGGTGATAAGCTTCAGGAATTTCAATGCAAAAGCCGGAACTGATAGCAGGAACTGGAAGGGAGTTATCGGACAGCATGGCGTAGGAAGACTAAACAGCAATTGCCTCCTCCTTTTGAGCATGTGTGCGGAGAACGACTAACTATCACAAACACTCTGTTCAGGCAGGCCTATAAGTACAAAACAACCTGGATGCACCCCAAGTCAATGCAATGGCACATGATAGACTATGTCATCGTAAGAAGGCGGGACATCCAGGATGTGACGATCACAAGGGCCAAGCGGGGAGCAAAGTGCTGGATGGATCACCGACTGGTCATGACAGTCCTCCAGCTACACATTGCCCTACTTCAGCGCAAGCGTCCAAAGTCGATCAGAAGTGCTTTCAACACAGCCAGGCTGATACACCAGCGTTACCACGACTAGTTCCAGGCTGACCTTGATGACAGACTGATGTCCCACGGACAACTTATTGGCAACACCACAGAGAAGTGGACTCAGTTCAAGCAGATGGTGACGGACTCAGCGAATTCAACTCTCAGACCGAAGAAGAAGGCACACCAGGACTGGTTTGATGAAAAGAACGAAGATATCTGCAAGGCGCTGGGTGAAAAGAACACAGCGTACATGGCAGAATGACCCTTCTTCATTTTCCAAGAAAGACCGCTACAGACACCTGCAGAACAAAATGCAGAGAGAGACCTTCGTCAGATGCAGAATAACTTGTGGTAGAAGAAAGCTGAGGAAGTGGAACATTATGCTGAAACTCACGAGGCAAAGATGTTCTTCAGTGCCATCAAGTCTGTATACGGACCACTAAAGCCCAGCACCACTCCACGTCTTTCAGTAATTGGCACCACCCTAATCAAAGACACAGCTGGTATCAACGAGAGGTGGAGAGCACACTTTAGCAACCACCTCAACCGACCTTCAACAGTGAGTGAAGAAGCCCTTAACTCCATTCCCCAAAAACCCATCAAAGAAGACCTTGATCGTCCTCCCACTCTGAATGAAATGAAGGCTCCAGGAAAGGACGGGATCCCAGCTGAAATGTACAAGGCAGCGGGTCCAGAAACACTTAAGGCCTTTCATGACATCATAACCAACATCTGGGAAGATGAAGACATGTCACAGGACTTTAAGATGCCACTATAGTTTCCCTCTATAAGAACAAAGGCAACAAAACAGACTGTGGCAACTGCAGAGGAATATTGCTCCTGTCCATTGCTAGGAAGATTATTGCCCGCATCGTTCCGAACCGACTCATAGCCAATGACTCTGAGGCAAACCTTCCAGAAGAACAGTGCGGATTTCGACCTGGCAGGAACACAGTGGACATGGTCTTTGCAGTCAGACAAGTACAGGAAAAGTGCATTGAGCAAAACAAGGACCTGTTTGCCGTATTTATAGACCCCACCAAGGCTTTTGACATTGTTAACAGGACAGCGCTGTGGACAATCCTGACAAAACTTAGTTGCCCAAGGAAGTTTGTCCACATCACCCGGCTATTTCACGACAACACGACAGGTGAAATGCTCTCAGACGGCACCGCTTCAGTCCCATTTGACATTTAAAACAGAGTGAATCAAGGTTGTGTATTCGTTCCAGTTCTTTTCAAACTGTTCTTCACCTGCGTCTTGAACTATGCCATAAAATATTTGGACATTGGGGGTCTACCTGAAATATCGGCTAGACGGTTCACTGTTCGACCCCCGTCTTCCAGCTAGACTAATTCTCAAGGCATTCTTAGCTGATGACTGTGCCCTTATGGGACACAGGGAGAGTCGTCTGCAGCTCATACTCAGCAAGTTTGCAGAGGCGTCTAAACTGTCTTGGTAAGACGAAGGTCCTCCATCAGCCTGCCCCTGACACCACAGCACTTGCTCCCACAGTCTTCATCGATGGCACACAGCTAAAGTCAGTGGAGAGCTAGAAGTACCTTGGCAGCATCATATCAAGTGACGGGTCCTTGGAAAAAAAGATCGACGCATGGATCTGCAAGGCCAGCCAGGCACTTGGTCACTTGCGCACCAAGGTGCTGAGTCACCACCACATCCGGCTGTCAACTAAATTGTTGGTATGTAGAGCCGTTGTCCTCTCATCTCTCCTCTATGGATGTGAGGCATGGACACACTAAAGGCGCCACATCAAGAAGCTGGTAGCTTTCCACAAGCATAACCTGACGTCTATACTCCGTATCCGCTCGAAAGACAGGTGACAAACCTTGAGCTGCTTGAGAGAGCGCAGACCACTAGCATCAAGGTGATAATTACGAGAGACCAGCTACGATGGACTGGATGGACCGGACAACACCGTATGGATGAGACAAGGATCCCCAACAGCTTCTCAACGGCGATCTCTCTGAAGGCCACATACCCCAGGGGCATCCCCGCAAGCGATGCAAGGACTCCATCAAGGCAAACATGCAGTACAATGGCATCCGTCCAAAAGAACTCGAGAGCGCAGTAACTGACAAAAGTCAATGGCGAGCCGTCATCAAAACTATCTGCCAGGCCTTTGAGGAAAGGCGCTGCCAACGCCTGCAAAATGTCAGGGACAGACGACACCGGGCAGCGACATTGGCAGCATCAGCCACAACGGGCTTCCCTTGCCGACTTGCAAGAGACCATGTGCTCCCAGAATTGGCCTACATAGCCACTTGAAGACACACACCACAGCATCATCATCGTTGGATACAACGGACTACCAACATAAATCCACAATAAACAGGTGTATTATTTAATACATAACTCAATATAATTTTTTTTTAATTTACTTTGAAGCAACAGAAGAGGTGAAAAATGGGTTTAAATGGGTTTGTGTACCTGAAGTTGAAGTTTATGTGTGTACACATCTACCTCGCACATGATCCTCAACCACACATATCTACCACACCCATGGTGCTCAACCACACAAAACACATCTACCACATCATGATCCTCAACCACACATTGACACCTACCACACCATGATCCTCATACATCCACACCTACCACACAAATTATCCTCAACCACAAATTCACACATGCCACACCCATGATCCTGAATCACACCCAACACAACTACCACACCCACGATCCTCAAATTCACTCATGCCACACCCATGATCCTGAATCACTCACAACACATCTACCACAACCATACACATCATCCGTGCCCGTGATCCTCAACCACACATTCACAATACATCTACCACACCATGATCCTCAACTATACACATCTACCACACCCATCACCTGCATTATCTGCGTACAGACATTCACAACACATCTACCACACACATGATCTACAAACATCCACAGTGTCCATGATCTTCACCACAGTATCACCACATCCACAGTGTACGTGATCCTCAGTCAACAGTGTCAACACATCCACAGTATATCAATACATATGCAGTGTATCAATACATATGCTGTGTTCACAATATTAAACTTCACAGAGTATCAACACATTCACAATATCCATGACCATCAACCACAGAGTATCAACACATCCATAGTGACCATGGTCTTCAACCACACAAAGTATTAATACATATGCAGTGATCACAACACTAAACCACATATCCACGTTGTCTATGGTACTCAACCACACAGTGTCAACACATCCACAGTGTCCACAATCATCAATCACACAGTATCAACACATCCACAGCATCCTTAATCATCAACCACAGAGTATCGACACATACACATTGTCCATGATCTTCAACCACGCAGAATATAAATACATCTGCAGTGTTCATAAAACTAAACCACACAGAGTATCAACATCCACAGTGTCCATGATCCTCAAACACAGTGGCAACACATCCACAGTGGCCATGATCATCAACCACAGAGTTTCAACATATCCATATTGTCTTAGATCTTCAACCACATTGAGTATCAATACATCCTCAACATCCTTGATCATCAACCACTGAGTATCGATACATACATTCTGTCTTTGATCTTCAAACAAACGGTGACAATACATCTGCAGTGTTCACAATACTAAACAACATAGATTATCAACGCATCCACAATGTCCATGATCCTCAACCACACAGAGTATCAACACAGCTGCATTTTTCTCAACACTAATCCACACAGAATCTCAATACATATGCAGTGTTCACAATACTAAACCACACATAGTAACAACATATCTACAATGTCCATGATCCTCAACCACACAGAGTATCAACACAGCTGCAGTGTTCACAATACTAAAACACCCAGAGTATCAATACATACGCAGTGTTCACAATACTAAACCACACAGAGTGTCCATCTCATCCACACTATTCATGACCATCAAGCACACAGAGTGTCCAACACATCCACAGTCACCATGATCGTCAACCACAAAACGTGTAAACACATCCATAGTATTCATGGTCTTTAACCACACATTGCATAACCAGTGTCTATGTTCGTCAAACATATAGAGAGTCAATAAATCCAATGTGTGCTTGTTCCTCAACCATACAGTGTCAACACATCTAGTCTCTATGATTCTCAACCACTCCGAGTATCAGCACATCCACAATGTCCATGGTCATCAACCACAGCATCATCATCGTTGAATACAACGGACTACCAACAGAAATCCACAATAAACAGGTGTATTATTTAATGCATAACGCAATATAAAAATTTTATAACTTACTTTGAAGCAACAGAAGAGGTTAAAAATTGGTTTAAATGGGTTTGTGTACCTGAAGTTGAAGTTTATGTGTGTACACATCTACCTCACACATGATCCTCAACCACACATATCTACCACACCCATGGTGCTCAACCACACACAACACATCTACCACATCATGATCCTCAACCACACATTGACACCTACCACACCGTGATCCTCATACATCCACACATACCACACAAATTATACTCAAACACAAATTCACACATGCCGCACACATGATCCTGAATCACACACAACACATCTACCACACCCATGATCCTCAACTATACACATCAACCATGCCCGTGATCTTCAACCACACATTCACAATACATCTACCACACCATGATCCTCAACTATACACATCTATCACACCCATCACCTGCATTATCTGCGTACAGACATTCACAACACATCTACCACACACATGATCTACAAACATCCACAGTGTCCATGATCTTCACCACAGTATCACCACATCCACAGAGTACATGATCCTCAGTCAACAGTGTCAACACATCCACAGTATATCAATACATATGCAGTGTATCAATACATATGCTGTGTTCACAATATTAAACTTCACAGAGTATCAACGCATTCACAATGTCCATGACCATCAACCACAGAGTATCAACACATCCACAGTGACCATGATCTTCAACCACATAGAGTATCAATACATCTGCAGTGTTCACATACTAAACCACACATAGTATCAACATATCCACAATGTCCATTTTCCTTAACCTCAGTGTTAACACACCCACAGTGTACCCTATCCTCAATCAAATGTGCCCCTGATCATCAACAAGCAAGCGTAAACAGAACAGTAGAATGCATTTGATATAAATAAAGTGTAGGATATTTCATTCTATAGTTGTCCAGAATATTACTTTTCTATGTTTGTCACCTACAGGTGACAGAATATTAATTTTCTATGTGTGTCACCTACAGGTTTCTACAGACAATACATCTTTAACCAATAGACACCACAGTCACACCATTTTATAATAATTAAATGAACATCAAAATAAACACAACTTGCAATTATAGAAAAGTTTTGAAGATACAGTTTAAAAGTGTTACGCAACTGTTCAGTCTAACAGGGGTGAAGTGTGTCTACTCTGCCTGGGTGCTGTGACCAATTAAAGATTAGTCAAGGTCTCAATGGCCTAGGCTGTAGAGATTAGTCTCAGCTTTTGACTTTGTGGCACATTACACAACATCTACTGTTGGGGGTGGTCTCAAGGGCCCTTCTCAAAACCACATCACTAGATAATGTAAACCTTTTGCACTTTGGGGGCCCCTTAGAATGATTAAATCAAATACATATTTCTTGTATATAGTGGCAGCACCCTAAGATACATCTATGCAAAATTATTAAAAAATTGCTGAACAGTTTTCGAAAAAATAGGCCAAATGTTAAATTTTTACAAGTTTTGGGGTCCTTGGAGGCCCTAGGGAGCCCTTAAAATGATTCAATCAAATACAGATTTCTCGTGCATAGTGGCAGTGCCCCAAGATATGTCTATGCAAAATTAGATAAAAAGTTGCTGAACGGTTTCTGAGATACGGCAGCTAACAACGGCGGACGCAGAGTGATGGCAATAGTCCCTTGGACCTTCGGCCAAAGGACTAAAAACAACACCACGAGAAGGGACTGTCAACGCAGACGACATTCAAAGAGCAAACACTTGGTCTTGTTCAGACTATCTCTGAGATGAGCAATCCTTTTCTAGATGCCAGCCCTGGATTATTAAAAATGGACACTCGGAATGTCCTCGACGAGTCTGTTGTGAAAACAGAGCGCAAGGTGTTCGTGCAAGAAGGCACACTGGAAATGCAGTGAGCTGTGCAACTGCAAATGCGACATATAACAAAGTGCGACGCATAACCGAACTCACAAAACGTTGATCAGACAAAACAAGCTATTCTTACTAAATGTTTAAGCAAGATCATTCAAAATATTTTGGTATCCCGTTATTTTGTTGTAAATTCAATAATAGTGATGTTATAACGAGCCATGCGGAAACTGAAAACTACGAACTAGTAAAGTGTTAGAAACAAAGTTGGTGCTTTTGTTTGAAATGTCCCTCAATTTTGCTAAGCTACCTCACTGTACACTTTACTAGATCAAACAAGCTGAGCATGAAGCAATGTAACCTTTCATTGACCTCTGGTAACCCCAATATGGCTCGGAATTGAAAGCCGATAACAGATTTGTGTTGAGCTTGTCAAAGTATATCTATATGCCGAATTACATGAAAAGCAGAGCATTTAACTAAAAAAATGAATTTGTCAATGTGTTCTTCTACCATTTTTAAGTGGCTGAAACAGGCTCCGGCAAGGTCACTTGACTTGGTTCCAATAAATTTATTAAACGTCATGGCACACAGATTGTCAGGAAAAAATGTGGTGCTTTTGTCCGGCATGTCCACATCATGTTGCTAAGCTGCCTCACTATTGTAAGGAAACACATGTTCGATGAACCAATCTCCTTCAATGGGTAATTCCAAAAAGACTGTCAGAAGCAATCAGTATCGAGCCTGTTGTTTACTCTGGTAAACATGATACCAGAAGGCCCAATTATTAAGGATCAGTGCCAAGACACTTCAGCACCTGCCTCGCCTGCCGCACTTACCATCGCCAAGCTTCTTGAAGTTCAACAGTGTGAAGCACAGGCGAGACCATGGGGAAACGGCTGCGTCAGTGAGGCATTGTTCAGCGCAGGAGACACCATTGCCAATGTACCTTGGGCTGATGTGTGCACAAACACGCAAGCGGGAACTGGTCGACAGGCTGTCACATCTTGGTCTCAACATCTCCTACACGACCGTGTGTTACGTATCTCGGCGCAGATAGAAGACCGTGTGTGCCAGTAGTACCATCTGGAAAAGGTTGTTTGTCCACCATCTATGCGAGGCAATGTATTCACCATAGTGGCTGTTGATAACATTGATCACAATCCCAGCGCTACCACAGCAAAATATCCTTTCCACGGAACTGGCATCCGTTTGTTTCAACTTCCCACCACAGCAGACGAAGGCATTGATCGTAGCATTGCTGTTCTCGGAAGACGACGCTCGCTCGAAGTTGGGCATCTACCTCACTACTACTGATGTGCCTCCTGTTACATCCAGCATCAAAGAATCATGTTTCTGCTTCAAATGTGACGTCCTTGAACAGGAACAATTTCGAACAACACAGGCAAGAAGAACATATGTGACTGGCGGATACAAGACGGCATATTGACATCACAACTGAAGAGATCCCCGAGAATACGTCTTGGGCTGCTTTCCACGCAAGCCGGGAACCATCTGAAGATCAAGTAATCTCACCCACTGCATTACTGCCTCTATTTCACCATAGTGCCTACACAGTGGCAATGATTAAACATTGTCTGGATGTGGTCAAGAATGCAGTTGAGCAACTGTACTGATATCTGACCAACCACTATATGCCATCGCAAAACAGATCCAGTGAAAGTGGCTAGACAATTATTGTGAAGATAAATTTATGGCAATGTTCGGTGGCCTTCACATAGAGATGACAGCTCTGAGGACTGTAGGTGGTGTGCTTGGAGGAAGTGGGTGGACCTAGGCATTGGTACAGGCATACATTCTATCAGCCGGTATGTTTCTGCTCAGCTTCGAAAGGCATCACGTTTGGATCTGGTGTGAAACAGTTACGTAGCAGATTTTTTCTGAAAGGAACAACCAGAGCAAAACGTGGTCTGGAGGTGCAGCACCCATACCTGGAAAGTGGAATAACTCCCTACGTGTCGACAGTAACAAGACTGAGCTGTTTAGTTTCCTCTCGAATGTCATTTAATGAGGATGGAAAGCAACTTGTGATCACAGATGGAGAGCAGGTACTCTCTTCGTCTCCATTGCAAGTCATGGATCAAGCATGTCGATATCATGTAATCAAATCCATTATGCAATCTCTGCTGCCATTTTCTCCAAATTTCTGCATTTGGAAGCGGGATATTTCTAGGGAGTAATTATGCTATATAAATAATGTTTTCAGTGTTGCATTCAGAATACTCTACAGTATGCAGTGACCAGACACTTTTTAAAATCATGAATATTTTGAAAGATATAGCCATATTTGATGCCAAAAAACAAGGTTTTTTTATATTTTACCAAATAATTATTAATTCACATTAAAAAAATGCTCTGATCATTGCACAATCGAATGTATAGAGAACATGGATTTGCAAGAATTGTAACTATATTTGGGTTCAATAAAAAATGGCAGTTTCCAAATTTACTCAAAATGGCGGCCATATTGTTTGTTACCATGGAAACTGGGGTCTGGCTGAAAAAGTCCAATATATTTTATTCAGTAAGACCAATTCATGCATTGGGCATACAAAAACTGAACTCTGCACAAATATAAAAAATGGGCCAGACGCCCTGAAGTCCTTTGGACTAATACGTCTGTATGTGATCCCCCTGACCAAATGAATGATAAGTCGAAAAAATGGGCCAAGTGGCCCTGAAGTCCTTTGGACTAATACGTCTATATGTGACCCTGGCTGACCAAATGAGTGATAAGTCAGAAAAATTATAACATTGTTTTCTTACATCCTTGTAAAGGTTTGGTAGGGTGCTTTACACGGTTTCAAAAATTATATGACTGCTACAAAAATTGGCGAAGTTATGGAGCATTGAACATGGTAGGGGTCAAAAAGTGAAAATGAAGAAAACGGCTGTTGAAATTATATATGCAAATGGATTGCATGGAAATATTACATGCACAACATTCAAATGTGGCACACAGTATGTAATATGTATGTTATGTTGCAATGATACACTGGAAGTACAAATGTGCTGCTACAAAGACTTATCAAGTTATGCCAGATTATGTCTTTATGTGTAAAACTAAGAGGACCGATTATTTGAGAGCAAAAGGTAGAACAACTGTTTGACACAGTTCAAAACCTACAGGCAACTGTCCAGTTTAACAGGGGTCTAGTGGCTTAATGCTGTCTGTTGACACAAGCTTCTGCCAGTGACCAATTACAGATTAGTCACAGTTTCCATCAAACAATAGCAGGCAGAGAATCTTAGCTCCACAGCTGGGTGTAATACACAACAAGTTATAAATATAGCTACTCTGAGGTAGACAATTAATTTTAGTTAGCAAATTTTGCATTTTAGGGGACCTTTGGTGCCCTTAGAATGAATCAATCAAATACATATTTATTGTGTATAGTGGCACTACCACATGAAATGTCTATGAAAAATTCAAGAAAAAGGTACTGAAAAGTTTTTGAAAACATAAAAAATGGGTCAGCTGGACGCAGGACGGTGATAGACCGTTTAAAATTGAAGCCTTTGTAAAACTTTTGTCTCGACTTCACCGAAGGCGGTGTCCTGCTGTCAGAACTTCGAAGGTGTTACTCACCTAACTTACAAATATATAGGGAGCTAATGGAGAGGCCCATCATAATCCATAGCACTACAAAATGAAGTATTTGAAAGTCACACTTCGTATACCGAGTGACACATCTCGTACTGTCTCTCTGCACTGTTGCAATGTCCAATAGTTTCCTATCACAACCCTCGTGTACAATATACCAAAGCTATATATTTCTAACACCACAACATATGTATTATCATTGGATAGGTAATTGAATAATCTTTCAGACGAATGCAACTTGTAGCAGCAGAAAATGAAGCATACAAAAGTTACACCGCAAACAATGACATGCATTCTCAAAATGTGATTCATTCAAAAATTAGTGCTACATAATAGTAGTTTGTCAAAATGTAAACAAACTCAAAGACAGTTGCAGCTTACTGTCCACCAAGCAATCGCAGAGCAGTTTTATAATAATCCACAAGTTAAGAGGCAGTGATCTTCCTTTTATTATTCATGTGATATTTATTGTGATCAGGGCGGACAAATGGTTATCATACGTAGACAGGTACAGAAAGAAACTGAAATTGTCTATAAAAAGAACACGTTTGCCTATCAGTGGCATGTATTTCCTATTGTTGCTGTTTCTGCCGGGCAGAAACAGTTTCTGCCCGGCATAAATCAAACAACCCTGTAGGTAATTATTAATCAAATGTTTTTTGGTGAATCATAGTTACAGATCATTAAGGGTTATGATGGAAGTAAAATGTTTACTGTTCACTGAAAAAAACAGCTCCACAGAACTAATTATAGTTATTGTTAAGATGTTTAACCTAGTTCCATTATCTGACATTGTGCCAACAGATTGGTGTATTGGAATCATTAAGCCTATATAATTATTATATAAACATAGCAGCAGACACTCTGACAGTGTGACTGCTGCCTGGCTAAATGGATGCAATGGTGCTTTGAAGTTAGTTCTTCTACCAACAAGCCTATAGGTTTAGTAGCTGCCAGCACACTACTGGGCCTAAACTACCATGCAGGTGTGAAAAACGTGCTGATGTATTTGAACTTGACAGTGTTCAGATAGGGGGTATTGGTTGAATTGTATTTGTCTTGACACAAAAGGCTTTATTGTGCCTTAACTATGTCAACTCTTCTAATGGTTGACATTTGGTTGTTTCAGATGTCAACTATATTGTGAATCTGTAATTATTAGTCTATATTGATACAATTGATTTACACAGTACCAGAACAGTAGAATGCATTTGATATAAATAAAGTGTAGGATATTTCACTCTATAGTTGTCCAGAATATAAATTTTTGATGTTTGTCACCTACAGGTTTCTACAGACAATATATCTTTAACCAATAGACACCACAGTTACACCATTTTATAATAATTAAATGAACATCAAAATAAACACAACTTGCAATTAGAGAAAATCAATAGTTTTGAAGATACAGTTTAAAAATGTTAGGCAACTGTTCAGTCTAACAGGGGTCAAGTGTGTCTACTGTGCCTGTGACCAATGAAAGATTAGTCAAGGTCTCAATGGACTGAGCTGTAGAGATTAGTCACAGCTGTTGACTTTGTGGAACAATACACAACATCTAATGTTGGGGGTGGTCTCAAGGACCCTTCTCAAAACCACATCACTAGATAGTGTAAACCTTTTGCACTTTGGGGGCCCCTTAGAATTATTCAATCAAATACAGATTTCTTGTATATAGTGGCGGCACCCGAAGACACATCTATGCAAAATTAGAAAAAAAGTTGAAGTTTTTGAAAAAATAGGCCAAATGTTACATTTTTACCAGTTTTGGGCTCCTTTGAGGTCCTAGGGAGCCCTTAAAATGATTCAATCAAATACAGATTTCTCGTGCATGTGTGGCAGTGCCCCAAGATGTCTATGCAAAATTAGAGAAAAAGTTGCTGAACGGTTTCTGAGATAGGCAGCTAACGGCAGACGCAGAGTGATGGCAATAGTCCCTTGAACCTTCGGCCAAAGGACTAAAAATTGTAACATTGTTTTCTTTCATCCTTGTAAAGGTTGGGTAGAGTGCTTTACACGGTCTCAAAAATTATGACTGCTACAAAAAATGGCGAAGTTATGGAGCATCGAATGTGGTAGGGTTCAAAAAGTGAAAATGAAGAAAACGGCTGTTGAACTTTTACATTATACAGTGTATATAAAAATGTATTGCATGGAAATATTACATGCATGACATTCAAATGGGGTACACAGTATGTATGTTATGTTGCATATGATATAACATTTGACATTTTCTATAAAAAGAACACGTTTGCCTATCAATGGCATGTATTTCCTAAAGTTGCTGTTTCTGCCGGGCAGAAATCAAACAATCCTGTAGGTAATTATTAACCAAATGTTTTTGGGTGAATCATAGTTACAGATCATTAAGGGTTATGACATATTGACATGTCTACTGTTCACTTATTGCACCATGTCTTGCATTTAGAGGAATAATTATAATATAAAATGTGGCACCTATTTTTAAATATATGCATTGATGAGAAACCGGGAATTACTTTTCTGTAGCCTAAGAATAACTAATTTCACAAACTTTCTGCCGATATAAAACAACTGCATAAAAATAGATTATCCATACAAAACACAGACTCCGCATGTGACAGAATAGCTACCCCAGTTCAGTTTCTGGCACAATACACAAAATCTACTGCGAGGGGATAGTCTCAAGGGCCCTTCTCAAAACCACATCACCAGAGTGTAAACATTTCGGGGGCTGTGTCAGCCTTCTTCTCATGTGATGTAGTTACCACAAGGAGAAAAATTGTCTCCTTTGTTATTTGCTATTTACCTGAATGATTTTGAACACTCTATTAGTCATAATTATAAGGGATTTAACATGGCAGCTGGTGAAATATACAACAACCTTAGTGGTGATGATGTAGACATTTTCTTGAAAATGTATGCTCTACTATATGCTGATGATACTAGAATGATTCAATCAAATGCAGATTTCTTGTGTACAGTGACACTACCACATGAAATGTATATGCAAAATTAGAGAAAAGGTTGCTTAACAGTTTTTAAAAAAATAGGCAAAATCTATTTTTTTTACCAGTTTTGGGGTCCTTGGAGGCCCTAGGGAGTCCTTACAATGATTCAATCAAATACAGATGTCTCGTGCATAGTGGCAGTGCCCTAAGATATGTCTATGCAAAATTAGAGCAAAAGTTGTTGAACGGTTTCCGAGATAAGGCAGCTAACGGCGGACGCAGAGTGATGGCAATAGTCCGTTGGATCTTCGGCCCAAAGAACTAAAAATAATCATATCTATCTGCCGTGCCTGGCCTTAAATATAATTAATAATGACATCGTGACAAAATAGCACACGTTTTGTTGTCTTTGGGTGTCGTGGCCATTTACAGACAATATTTGTTTGATGTTCAGATTAGACCATTTTCAGCATAGTTGATCCCAGTGGGTCATACAAAAGTGAAAGTAAAATAAAACAGCAAACGTTAATAACAATTGTTTTTTATGTTCTAAAACTTGATTAAATGGCACATGTTTTAATTAATAAAAAGGGTAAATAAGTTAAGAATTCATAGCAATTTTTAACCCTGTCTATATGTCATGATCTCGTAGATAGGCTCTACATGCAATTTCAAGCAAAAATTGGCTCTGTAATTTTGAGTGGCCCAATATCTGAAATCGACCGTCATATATTAGTCTATATATTGGCCGAGTTTGGTGCTTTTATTACAAAATGCACAATTGGTTTGCTATGCCACCCTACTAAAAGAACTACCTAGTAAGGGGATGTTAACATATTATGGACACTGCCTAGCAAATGTATTCTTCATTAATAGCTACATAGGTCTGATAGCATTGGGATATTGTATATATTGATTTAAAAATTATGTGTAACGGCTCTTTTGATAGCTTTGCAATATAAAAAAATACTGAAATTGATTGCAATTGATGTAATTGTTCAATTACACAAGATAAGTCAATTATAATTACATAATAATTTCAAAATCTGAACCAATAACAATTACAGCATTTGCTGTAATCAGTTACAAATACAATTACATAATTGGACCCAGTCCTGTACTCAACTACATCATTTGTGAGGTTCAAGTTTATTTGAAGCTTAAATATAAATGTAAAACATGGTTCTAATTATGAACATTCAGCCATATGCATGTTATGTCAAAACCAAACAAACATGACCTTTCCTAAATAATTAAGGTACATGAGACATTTCTTATGCTGATTATTTTGCTATTATTATTATATTATGTTATTAAATATAGGAATGTGAACCGACTGAACAAAGTCCTCAAATTTGTTAATTTCATCCACCAAGAATTCGGTGCCAATGTCAATGTCTTCAACTACACGTTCTGATACTATATGCAAGTGGACAAAGCTTTAAGGTTGCCAACAACAAGCTATCTATGTCATGATTCTCACTCATCATCACCAAGTTGTAGCTCCTGCAATGACATTTTCTCTCCTGGAAACTGAAATTTAGCTGTGCCATATGATGCAATGTGGCTGTACCATCGGAGTGCATGTGGCCGAGATGCTGGTGGTGTTTTACTAAGGGCTTCAAACACAACAGTATCAGCTTGTGATGGCTCATGGCTAGCAATGTAACTGTGACTGCTAAGGAAGCTGTCAAGTGCATCCAATGAGAGATTTCCACCGTCATCTGTTTGCGCAGCTGCTGGTTTGATACAAAATTTCCTCTGTGCGTAGACTGTTGCCATCTGCAGCACTTGCTTGAGACAATTCACATTTGTGCCGGTCGCCTGGGCAGACATGTCCTTGCCTCCACCTCGGCCTTTCATCACCTCAGATACATGATTCACCCATTCATTCGCTTTCAAGCCTGCCTGGGCCACCGCCTACAACACAATACACACCGCCATCTTATAATAATAATAAGGTAACTTCTATTGCGCCAAAATCGTTGGAAACCAAGCTCAGAGGCACATCAAGACAAAAGGGTTGGTCAATCTCAAAATCAATAAGCAGTTAGTGACAGCAGTCCATCATCAACAAAACATAATTTTATCAAGATAGCTCATTGCCCCCAACTGCCTTGCAAACTCACCCTTTTCTACCAACAATCTGTCCCTTCTTAACGACCTGCCCACATGACCTACCCACAAGCTATCAAGAATATCAGACTTTATTTCTTTAATTTCAACATTCAATTTCAACATACTGTTTCTGGTTGTAATGAACAGAAGTAGAGCTGCATCGTCAATGCCATAATCTCGTAATTTATTTAATAAATTGGTGTGGATCAATAGTGTCAAAAGCTTCAGAAAGATCAAGAAACATGTTCTTTTGAACGTCATGTTTATCCATTTGTGTTATAATTCTATCTACTAATTCTAGAGCAGCACATTCAGTTGAATGCTTAGGTCTAAAACTGTACTGATTGTCAACAAGCAGATCGGTATTATTAAAATATACAAATAACTGAGTAAGTTATTATTTCTATTACTTTAGCAGTGTTTCCCCTGGGTAAAATGATGGATGAGTTGGTAGGGGTGGGGCACGCGAGCGCCGTAGGCGCAAAGCGTTGCTAGGGGGGTTCGGGGGCATGCATACCCGGAGATTTTTTTTAAACTAGCTTTAAAAAGGTTGCTTTCTGAGGTATGTTTTAATCTTTACTCTTGAATATAGAGGGGAAAATATAAAATTACAAGACACTACTTGTAAATGTAGTAATCATGATTGATAAAAGTCAGTAATCATGATTGTTTCATCATGTTGAGGTGTGGTTTCCATTTTACCACTGCTACTCTTTAGACGTGTGGTTTCCACTTGACCACTGGTACTTGGTTATGGTTGTTTTCTTGCACTAACCCTAGGCCTTGTTACCTCGCTGACAGTCAATAAAAAAGTAAACGGTAAGTTCTTATATAGCGCAGGACTGCTAAAAAGTGCTTTACACTTTACTCCCTGGCAGACCTGTTCAGTCGAACACCATCTCAACTTCTCTGGAAAGCATCCAGCGGTATCATCTGAAGACTCTTTCATCACCACCTTTAAATTATTTTAATATCATAATATTATGGTAAATTGGTGGTTTATGTTCAAGATTAAATTTTATTTGTTTGCTAGAATGCTATACAATTAATTAAACAGTCATTTCTGGAATGCCACAAAAGTATGTTTCTATTAATCGCAAGAATGTTTCTCAAATTGTGTCCTTTTTATCAAACAGTATAAGTTGTTTAGCACATGCAATTGCTGTGCAAACATATCATTGTCTAACCCAAGTTATTGATAACCCGTTAGTATACACGGTTTTGGGTAGTAGGCATTTTTTTATGAGATGTGAACTTCGGTGGTTTATATTCGTAAGTATTTCACTCAAATCAAATTTCCCAAAATTTTGTTTGCACAACTTTGTCGGAATATGTATTATATATTTTGCACAAAGATATCTTACGAATCACATTCCTTATTTTGCTAAAACAAAACCGCATAGAACATTAGTTGAATAGACTTGTGGGCATTTACTTTGAATCCGGACCCAAAAGAGAATGTCGAAACTCTGCAAGGTGTCACCATTGGAGACACCGGGGATCCCGCAGGAATATTCAGTGATTGGACAACTCACAAGTGATATCTTTCACGTTGTCCAATGACGGCTGACTTTGTGGTGTCATTACGCGCCGCTCACCGACGCTGAATATATCGTGAAAAATATAAATATAGTTAACGATTTAATTATTGAGGGTTCAAGTATTTTTTTTAATGAAATTTGAATAAATACCAACAAGTGTTTTTTTTAGGAAGACTGCTGTTTCCTCATCAATGTTATGAAACCTAAATATATATGTGTTTATTTAAATAGTAACTAAAATTGTTCATTGCCATAATATTTAATATCACTTTATTAGCAATGTTTATCTGTTAATTTTATATAATTTTCTATAAAAATGGACCAAGAGGCCCTGATGTCCTTTGGACTATATTGTGAGTTTGTAATTAATAATGAAATGTTTTTTGGTGAATTACAGTTACAGATCATTAAGGGTTATGGTGGAAGTAAAATGTTTAGTGGAGACTGTATGCATGCCAGTGAAGGTACACCTGGAAATAAAATATTCTAGTAGACCGTTTCGCATACATGTTAAGTCTCCTGCATTCGCCGGGGGACTCCTGGAAATCCATCAAATCCCCCGATCTCCTGGAAAGGAGAACCAATCTCCTGGATTTTCAGTGAAACCAAAACAATTGTTTTTCTATTTTATTTTCCGAACTCGGCATGGCCTAATCGGGTTTTATTTCTGGCTGACTCGAGTATTGTTTTTCTGGGTCAAAAGAAAGTGGTCAACACCTGTCAATACCAGTGCCAGTCAGTGAGTTAATTGCAATCGGTCAGACAAGGAGCTAAATCTCATGAATAGGGACGTTGGACCAAGGCTGCTCGGACAACAAACGGAAAAGGGGTTGTTTAAATCTTGCATTGACTAGACAACAACAACTGTTTAACTATAATCTTCCTGGGTCTTGCCTGTGGTTGATATTGCATATAAGCTTTAGACGAGCGCAGTGAACCGCGCTTGCGGCCGTGGGTTCCATATTATCGCCCACCGTCAGCTTGCCGATCTTGTAGAACGAAATGTAATCCGTTTCAATCTATGCTCAAATAATGTCAGTCGATCCATCTACACTATGTGCACGTTTTATTTAATCCATGTGTATATGTAACTGTTAGAACTGGAACACGTTATACATGAACAGATGTATTTTATAACATCAAATGCTCCACCAGCAAAACATCGTTATATAATGACCATATTTTCATTTTTGTGGCGAATAAATAGTTACTACAAAAATATAAATTATTTACAAACAGTGCATTATAGTATAAAATGATTTTGTTTATATTACTTCGTGAAAACATAAACAAAAAAAGTGTATAGAAAATCAAAGGTTTGCATGCTGTCAGGATTGAACCGGCGTCGCCGGATTGTAAAACAAACGACAAGTAACCAACACCGCTACCCACTGAGCTAGCGCGACCAACGGAAGCTCTCTGACTGATTTAAGTTGTTATGATAAATTGTACAACTCCTTCATATATCGATATTCTAGTGCTATTATGAGATTATACACGTTACTTTATGTAGCTGGATACAATATATGTTTGCTATGTATGTTTATTGGTGTAGGTTATCTCCCGTTGGTTGCATTCGATATAATTATTCGGAAAACGACGGAACCTAGTCGACTTGTAGGCCCATTCGCATTCGTTGTTTTTAATAAAATTCGATTCATGTGGAACCGTAAGATAGCTGCTTGTTCCTCTATGATGACTAGTGTTTGTATTACGTCGGAATATTGCACAATAACTCATTCTGACACTCGTTTCGACCCAAAAGCTATACTTGTAAACATGCTCTGAATGCATGGAAAGAGTCGGCCTGATGCGAGTTTGAGTCATAAGTGACGTCACATCTCGGCATCCCGAAAAGCGCGCCAAAAATATGCATATTCGAAAATGTCCGGATGCACAGCATAAAATGTGGAATTTCTAATTCATTGAATTGTTTTTTTTTGTTGCTTGGTGGACGTGGAAATAGATAGCAGGATGTAATATAACATGAATTCGAGCAATAGATGTTTTTATTCCCTTTAATGTAACACATTAAATACATATTAACATGCTGTTATGTGCCATTGATTTAAGAGCACATGTGCAATGCATTTGGAAATAAAGCTGATCTTTGACCATTTTCATAACATGAAATACTCAGATTTATATACAATTCGATAATACCCCAAGACCCCCAATTTACACAAAATTTCCTGATATTACAAGACCCTCCAATTTACGCATCAATCTCATGCATTGGCATTTCTGAAACTTAACATTTTATTATAACATGATTATTAATGTCTATGGAAAGTATCCTTTTTTGTTATATTTTAATCCGATTTACATATAAATGCCCGATTTTTTGAGACCCTCTGATTTACATATAAATCTTCTGGATTGGCGTTTCTGAAACTTAACATGTATGGTTTCGTGAAGATTGTATATATTAGTTAATGTGTTATTAAAAATACTGTAGAAATTTATCACGATACTCTGCTATTTATGCCGATTTCTAGTGGTTGTAGAAACCTTGTAGGCCAGTTGGTGAGCTGCAATCTCGCATGCCATGAAGTTTTACAGTCATCATGTTTATCACTGTGCAGGGTTTATGCTGGAATAACAACAACAACAAGTCACTACAGGGTCAAGAGCTCACCAAAGGGGTATTCAACAACAACAAATCACAGCAGGGTCAGGAGGACAAATTATTTGAGAGCAAAAGGTAGACTCACTGTTTCAAACAGTTTAAAACCTACAGGCAACTGTCCAGTTTAACAGGGGTCTAGTGGCTTACTGCTGTCTGTTGACACAAACTACTGCCAGTGACCAATTACACATTAGTCAGTTTCCATCAAACAATATTCATTTGGGGGACTTCCGGTGGTGAATTGATTTGAATTTGGTGCAGCAAACTTGCGAAAATATAAGGATATTTGATCAAGATAAGTGATATTATTGAGCGTATAGCATACATAATGTAATTATAGATATATATTAAGCAATATTTTTTGTTAAAAGTTAGCTAGAGGGAGTAATCTAGGATAGATTAAAAGTAGGCGATTTGCGAGCGATAATTGGGGACGTTAATGTAATCGGAACGTTGTTTACAAAGTAGGTCACTGGCGAAGTTAGCGTACCGTGAACGACAATAGAATAGCGTTATTTGAGATAATCGGTGTAGTTAGATGAGTAATTAAAACCTGAAATAACAATCTTTTAAAGTGTATAATAGTACACAGGAAACAGTCTTTGTAAAGACTACCTTGTATCTAAGCCTAACTTGAATACATTGTCATCGACATCGTAACTAGGTAAGGCACGGTGTGTCACTGTGTGTTAACAAATATAACTAACTATAACCTAAACAATCTGGTGTAAATTGTACACAGAAAAGTCTTTTCAAAGACTACATAAAACTACTTTGAACATAAATAAATTCTGATATGGCACCTTGCAAGCGGCAACTCAGGGCAAAACGACACCTAGTTTGCAACGACTGCCAGAGCTGGGTGGATTTTGCGTTGTCTGGCTGTCCAAAATCATGGGCAGAGACCAAAGATGACGGATTCACCTTTCGGTGTATGGGGTGTTTGAGGGTGGAATGTCTGATGAAGGAGGTGTGTAAGTTGACGGATATAGTGAAGGAGATGGAGGCGAGACTCAACATAGAAATAGATGGAGCAGAGAGGGATGACGCGGAGAGAGTTGAGAATTCTACAACACAGAAGGAGCAGAGTTGTGACACGGAGACTGAAGAAAGGAGACTGAGAGGAAGGAAGGTGACCGGTGTGAAGGAACAAGACATTGAGAAAACAGAGGGACGGAGGAAAAGTGTTCGGCAGAGGAAAAGAAAACGGGCCAGTGGGGATAGATCAGCAGGTAGTCAGACTGTAGAGAATGAGGAGAGACACGACAGCGATACAGGTGGTGAAGAGGTAGATACCACAGAGGCAGTTGGTAAGACTGTGAGACAGAAGACTGATGGAAGAAGACAGAGTGTTCAGCAAAAAACAGAAAACATGACAGGCGTGAAGGTGACAGGGGAGAAAGTGACCGTAGTGAAGGAGGTAGCCGGGGAAAAGGGACGGGAGAGGAGAGAAGAAAATGTGATGGGAGGAAAGAAGAAGGGACGAAAGGAAGTGAGAGTAAATGTGCTAGAAGAGAAGATGACAGGAGGAAAGGGGACAAGAGAAAACGCGACAGGAAAGAAGGGAATGGAAGAGAATGTGACAGGAGAGAAGACGACAAGAGGAAAAGACAACAACCAGACATATGCAAACCGGAGGAGCTACTCCGAGGCAGTGATTGAGGGGGCAAGGAGAAAAGAGAGAGTGTTTATGGGCGATTCAATTCTGAGAAAAACAGACAAGACTATATGCGAGGGGAAGGACGTTGTTGTATGTCTACCGGGGGCTAGGATAGAGCATGTGACCGAAAGGATAGAGAAGGTATTGGGGCATGGCAAGGGAAGGTCTATACTAGTACACGTTGGGACAAACAATGCAGACAAGGAGGGAACAACTGGGATAGTTCAGAAGTACAGACATCTAGTGAGGAAGCTAAAGAAGACAAGAGTGGAACAGGTTATTCTCTCAGGAATTTTGCCAGTAATGGGAGGAAGGGGGGCAAGATACAGAAACTGTAAGAGGATGGCGATCAACGCACTAGTTGAGCAGATGTGTGAGGAAGAGGGCGTGGGATTCATAGATTTATGGGGGTACTTTGTTGGGAGAGAAGATATGTACATGAGAGATGGCCTCCATCTAAGTGGAAAGGGGGCAGCAGTATTCTCAGAGAATCTGCTGCGATCTGTTGACAGTGGGACAGGTTGCATCTATTTAAACTAAATTCGCAGGGGGGACTCACAGAGAAGCCTGAAACTGGAGGCATAGATAAAGGCAGCAAAAATAATTCAGCAAAGAACAATCTGGAAAACTGTTTTGAAGCTGGGTATAAATGTGTTTGTTTAAATGCAAGGAGTATAGTAAACAAAAGAAATGAACTAAACATTATGGTAGAAGATATTGACCCTCACATAATAGGTATAACCGAATCATGGGCAACCACCGATATATCAGATGCCGAATTGGGACTGACAGGATATGTAATGTTTAGGAAAGATAGAATAGGAAGAAGGGGAGGTGGATTTATTTTATATATTAAAGAATCTATCCAGGCTTATGAAATAAAATTAGACAGAGAAGCAGATTGCGAAGAAGCTGTTCGGTGTAACATAGTTACAGGAAACTCAATGTTAACGGTTGGATTAGTTTATCGAAGTCCAAACATAAGCATAGAAGAGAATGAAAAAATACAAAATGCTATAAGGGAAGTGAGCAAACGGGACTGTGTTATTATGGGGGATTTTAACCATGGGCATATAAAATGGAAATCTCTACAGAGTATGGGTAGTGAGGACCACAAGTTTTTAGTTTTAGTACAAGATAGTTTCCTTTCTCAACATGTGCTAGAACCAACCAGGGGAGAGAATGTGTTAGACTTAGTTTTGTCCTCACAGAATGAATTAGTTGACAATGTTAAATTATGTGAGCCTCTGGGAAGTAGTGATCACAACCAGATACATTTTACCATCAAAGTAAAATCAGAAAGAAATAATAAAAAGCAGTTCAGGAGAAATTTCCACAAAGGAAGATATAAGGAAATGAGGAAATATTTAGCAAAGATAGACTGGAATAATACACTGAAGAATAAGACAGCAACAGAATGCTGGAATATCTTAAAGAATGAAATAGAGTGCATCGTAGATAAATTTGTTCCCTTCAAAAAACAAGGGAAACGGACCAGAAAGAAATACTTATCAAAAGAAGCCATTAGAAAAATTAAGTATAAACAAATGATGTGGAAGTCATATAGACGTACTGGCAATGACGAAGACTACAACATTTATAAAGAAGCACTAAACCAAGCTACAGCTGAAATTAGAAATTCAAAGAGAAGCTATGAACATAAATTAGCTTGTAATATAAAACATGACAGCAAGAGTTTTTATGCGTATGTTCGAAGCAAACAGAAAGTTCAGGATAAGGTCGGTCCTCTAGAAGATAGTGCTGGAAATATAATATCAGAAGGATTCTTAATGGCTGAAGACCTAAATGAGTATTTTAGTTCAGTGTTTACCAGAGAAGACACTAGTTCACTGCCAGTACCAGAGGCTAAGTTCAAGGGGGCAGAATCAGACTATTTAAGACAGTTAATTGTAACCCCAGAAATGGTAGCTAAGAAAATTAGGGCTATGAAGGAAAATAAATCACCTGGAGTGGATGGTATTCCACCCAAACTACTAGTGGAAATTGTAGAACAAATTAGCATACCGCTTGCAACAGTTTTCAACTTGTCATTAGAAGAGGGAGTGGTTCCTTTAGAATGGAAAGAAGCAAACATTATACCGTTATTTAAAAAAGGTTCGAGAAACAAGTCAAATAATTATAGACCAGTTAGTTTAACATCGGTGATTTGTAAATTATTAGAAAGACTAATTAAAGAACACATGGTGGATTTTCTTGTTAAACATAACTTGATAAACCCATCTCAACATGGGTTTCTAAAAGCGAGGTCATGCTTAACAAATATGTTATGTTTTTGGAAGATATCACTAAGTGGGTAGATGATGGATCACCAGTAGATATCATCTACTTAGATTTTCAAAAAGCTTTCGACAAAGTGCCACATCAGAGATTACTGCTTAAACTAAAAGCCCATGGCGTAGGAAATTGTATAATTAACTGGATAGAAAAATGGCTGATTGACAGAAGACAACGGGTAGTTGTTGATGGGGAGGCTTCAAACTGGAAATCAGTTTTGAGTGGGGTTCCACAGGGATCAGTACTGGGACCTATATTATTCTTAATATATATAAACGATTTGGACGATGATATAGCTAGCAAGGTGTTGAAATTTGCAGATGATACAAAAGTGTTTAGAAGGATTAAAAGTGATGGGGATAGACAACATTTACAAGATAATCTTGACAGGTTGATCAAATGGTCTGAAAAGTGGCAAATGTTGTTCAATTTTGGGAAATGTAAATGCCTTCACACAGGACATGGGAACGAGTATGTAGAATATACAATGGGGGGAACTGTACTAAGTACTACTGTAAAAGAAAAAGACTTAGGGCTGACAATTAGTGCTGACATGAAGGTTTCAGAGCAGTGTGGAATTGCAGCTTCAAAGGGAAATCAAATCCTTGGATTGATTAGGCGAAATATAGCATATAAAGAAAAAGAACTAATAATACCACTGTACAAAACAATAGTTAGGCCTCATTTAGAATATTGTATAGAAGCGTGGAGGCCATACCGCAAGAAGGACATAGATATGCTAGAAAGAGTACAGAGGAGAGCGACTAAAATGATATCAAAACTGAGGGATCTTAGTTATGAAAAACGCCTAAAAGAATGTGGTTTAACAACACTAGAGACCAGGAGATTGAGAGGAGATCAGATAGAAGTGTTTAAAATATTGAATGGTTATGAAAATATTGATAGAAATATGTTTTTCTCAGTTAAGAAAGATAGAAAGACTAGAGGACATGAAGTTACATTAGTAAAGGAGCAGTGTAGATTAGACGTGAGAAAGTTCTAATTTTCACAAAGGACTGTGAATGAATGGAACAGATTATCTGATCATTGTGTGGGTGCTAGTAGTGTGAATGTTTAAAAATAAAATCGACACATACCTCAGAAGGGCTGGATATATGTAAATAAAAGGGTTGGACTCTGGATAAGCCAAAGGGCTTCCTTGTTCACCTGCCATCTAGAGTTAATTCTCTGGATGGCAATCTTGTTAAATCTTGTTAAATAGCAGGCAGAGAATCTTAGCTCCACAGCTGGGTGTAATACACAACCAGAGCCACCACTGATTCATGGTCAAGTAGATTAGCTCAATGCACCAACTAAGACAATACACAACACTGTGAGTGACAGTGTCCAGAGTGAGGCCTAAGCAGTGACCTCATTGCTGAATAGATCAATTAAACCTCCAAGTGGGTGACATTCTGCACAAGTGTTCATTAATCCTTAGTGATTGTTCAGAACACCAGACTGACCACATACCTAAACAAAGCGAATATAATAGGTGAAGAACAGGCAGTTTTCAGATAGGGGTATTGGTTGAATTGTATTTGTCTTGACACAAAAGGCTTTATTGTGCCTTAACTATGTCAACTCTTCTAATGGTTGACATTTGGTTGTTTCAGGTGTCAACTATATTGTGAATCTGTAATTATTAGTCTATATTGATACAACTGATTTACACAGTACCAGAACAGTAGAATGCATTTGATATAAATAAAGTGTAGGATATTTCACTCTATAGTTGTCCAGAATATAAATTTTTGATGTTTGTCACCTACAGGTTTCTACAGACAATATATCTTTAACCAATAGACACCACAGTCACATCATTTTATAATAATTAAATGAACATCAAAATAAACACCAACTTGCAATTAGAGAAAATCAATAGTTTTGAAGATACAGTTTAAAAATGTTAGGCAACTTTTCAGTCTAACAGGGGTCAAGTGTGTCTACTCTGCCTGGGTGCTGTGACCAATTAAAGATTGGTCAAGGTCTCAGTGGCCTAGGCTGTAGAAATTAGTCACAGCTTTTGACTTTCTGGCACATTACACAACATCTACTGTTGGGGGTGATCTCAAGGGCCCTTCTCAAAACCACATCACCAAATAATGTAAACCTTTTGCACCTTGGGGGCCCCTTAGGTGCCCTTAGAATGATTCAATCAAATACAGATTTCTTGTACATAGTGGCAGCACCCTAAGATACATCTATGCTTAATTATAAAAAAAGTTGAACAGTTTTTTAAAAAATAGGCCAAATGTTACATTTTTACCAGTTTTGGGGTCTTTGGAGGCCCTAGGGAGCCCTTAAAATGATTCAATCAAATACAGATTTCTCGTGCATAGTGGCAGTGCCCCAAGATATGTCTATGCAAAATTAGAGAAAAAGTTGCTGAACGGTTTCTGAGATATGGCAGCTAACGGCGGACGGCGGACACAGAGTGATGGCAATAGTCCCGTGGACCTTCGGCCAAAGGACTAAAAATAGGCAAAATGTTACATTTTTACCAGTTTTGGGGACCTTGGAGGCCTTAGGGAGCCCTTAAAATGATTCAATCAAATACAGGTTTCGTGTGTATAGTGACACTACCACATGAAATGTATATGCAAAATTATTCAAAAAAGTTACTGAACTGTTTTTGAAGAAATAGGCAAAATGTGGAAAATTACCAGTTTGTTGGGACCCTTAGAACAATTAAATTAAATACAGATTTCTCTTGCATAGTGGCACTACCCTAAGATATGTCTATATAAAATTAGAGAAAAGGTTACTGAATGGTTTCTGAGATACGGCAGCTAACGGCGGACGGAGAGTGATGGCAATAGTCCGTTGGACTAAAAATACTGTTGAATTTGATCCCGATACTCTGCTACTTAGGCCAATTTTCAGTGGTTGTAGAAACCTTGCAGGAGAGTTGGTGAGCTGCAATCTCATATGTAGCACAGTTAAAGGTTGTTTAAGAAAATGTGCACACATTTTCTGTTCTCATTTTGCCCCTACCACCCTCTCCAGAATGGAAAGTAGAAAGAGATGAACTATGATAACACTTTATTTGTTCACAAGCAATTAATGACATAATACTGATTGAATTGGAGTGAAGTAATAGCTGGAACATGTACAGTAAAACATCTGAATAATATTCCTTGTAATTTTGGCTAAACATGCTTTAACCTTACAGCTTAAAACCTGCAGGCACCCAGAAATTGTGAAATCTGTTGCAGCAGCATGGGTTAATTGGCTGGGGTATAATGGGTTAAAGGTGTACACATTAGTCACAGTCCACACTGAAGCATTCATTCCATTGGACACTGAGACAATGGCAGGGAGAGGTTATGAAATACACAACTGCCAAGGTTCTCTGACAGTGGCCAATACACAGAACTTGGCAGCTGGCCAAGTTCTGCCACAGTAGTAAGGAAGCAAGCAGATTTTGTGAATATTTTGCATTTTTTGGGCCATGAGGTGCCCTTAGAATGATTCAATCAAATACAGATTTGTTTGCGTATAGTGGCACTACCCTAAGATATGTTTATGTAAAATGAGAGAAAACGTTACTGAAGAGTTTTTGAGAAAAATAGGGAAATGTTAAAAATTACAAATTTTGGGGGCCCTGGGGAGCCCTTAGAACGATTCAATAAAATACAGATATTTTGTGTATAGTGGCACTACCCAAAGATACGTCTATGCAAAATGAGAGAAAACGTTACTGAAGAGTTTTAAAAAAAAATTGGGAAAATGTGAACAATTTACCTGTTTCTGGGGCCCTGGGAGGCCCTTAGAATGATTCAATCAAATACAGATTTCTTGTGCATAGTGGCAGTACCCTAAGATACGTCTACGCAAAATTAGAGAGAAATGTTGCTGAACGGTTTCTTAGATATGGCAGCTAACGGTGCACGGCGGACGCAGAGTGATGGCATTAATCCGTTGGACCTTTGGCCCAAAGGACTAAAATAGGCAAAATTTAAAAATTTACCAGTTTTGGAGGCCCTTAGAATGATTCAATCAAATACAGATTTTTTGCGCACAGTGGCAGTACCCTAAGATGTCTATGCAAAATTAGCGAAAAAGTTGCTGAGCAGTTTCTGAGATGTGACAGCTAACGGCACATGGTGGACACAGAGTGATGGCATTAGTCCATTGGACTTTCGGCCCAAAGGACTAAAAACAGGCAAAATGTACAAATTTACCAGTTTTGGGGGCCCTTAGATGATTCAATCAAATACAGGTTTCTTGTGCATAGTGGCAGTACTCTAAGATGTCTATGCAAAATTAGCGAAAAAGCTGCTGAACAGTTTCTGAGATATGGCAGCTAATGGTGCACAGCGCACGGTGGACACAGAGTGATGGCATAAGTCTGTTGGACCTTTGGCCCAAAGGACTAAAAATCTTAAATCAATGTTTTTTTAAATATTTTTGGAGTGATTAAATCATGATTTAAATAAAATGATTTAAATCAAACAACCCTGTTGGTAATTACTAATAAAATGTTCGTTGGTGAATCTTAGTTACAGATCATTAAGGGTTATGAAATAAAATGTTGACATGTTTAATGTTCAGTTATTGCACCATGTCTTGCATTTAGACGAATAATTATAATAGAAAATAAAATGTTGTGGCACCTATTTTTAAATACATGCATTGATGAGAAACCGGGAATTATATTCTGTAGCCTAAGAATAACTAATTTCACAAACTTCCTGCTTATAACTACACAACAGGAAAGACAACCTCCATATAAAACAACTGCATAACAATAGATATCCTTGCAAGACACAGACTCCGCATGTGACAGTTGTTGTGGGGAAGGGGTGTAGCTGCCAGGTTCTTATCTGGCACAATACACAAAATCTACTGTTAGGGGATGGTCTCAAGGGCCCTTCTGAAAACCACATCACTGGATAATGTAAACATTTAGCATTTTGGGGGGCCCTGAGGTGCCCTTAGAATGATTCAATCAAATACAGGTTTCTCGTGCATAGTGGCAGTACCCTAAAATGTCTATGCAAAATCAGAGAAAAAGTTACTGAACGTTTCTGAGATATGATAGCTAACGGCGCAAAGCGGACGCAGAGTGATGGCATAAGTCCATTGGACCTTCGGCTCAAAGGACTAAAAAAGTTGGCAATTTTGGTTGTGTTTTTGTTTTAGAGAGAACATTATTTAAAGTTTTCCAAGTATTTGTTGTCATTTTTGAACTGATTAAAACATGATTAAAAATAGATTGGTTTTGCTGCACAAATATTTTTCTTTGATATTCCATGATACGTGTTTTAAGGTTAGTGCTAATTGTTTCATAGTTTGGTGAATTTGGTTAGTTAATTTTAATTGTTTATAACGTTTATCTCGGTATCTAATTAACTTGAGCAAGACCTACCTACAGGGTGTTCCACCATGATATATCCACAGGGTGTTCCATCATGACCTACCTATAGGGTGTACCACCATGACCTACCCACAGGGTGTTCCACCATGACCTACCCACAGGGTGTTCCATCATGACCTGCCCACAAGGTGTTCCACCATGACCTGCCCACAGGGTGTTCCATTATGACGTACCCACAAATTGTTCCATCATGACCTACCCACAAACTGTTCCATCATGACCTACCCATATGCTGCTCTACCAGAAATGGGACAGAAAACACCATGGATGTAACCATAACCTGCTTGCTGCTCTGCCTCTTACTGTAAGTTTCCACGTATAATACGCATTTTTCCCAAATTTTTTTACTTAAATGTCCAGGTGCATATAAAGGCCCATTTACACGAACAACTAGTTGGCAGACTAGTTGGCCAACTCGGTGTTGTCCAACTAGTCCGACAACTTTTACGTGTGCATTGACACATGTGACATGTCTCGACACAGCGAACAACTGCGACCTTGACCTCGACTGCGACTGCTTACGATTTGGAGCTCTCGGGTAAAAGAAACCGAAAAGTAGTTGACAGTAAACGGAAATTTGTTTTGCTTGAAACAACGATTACAGTTCTCAGATGTTATTTATTTCGCTTAAAACCATTGCCTGCAGTACCTGGTAGTCTAGCCTAGGCTAGGGTCGCGAAGCTAGGCGTTAATTAACTCCAACAGATAGTGCATCGAGTGATCGACCCGCATTGACCTGGGACTCGGGTCGGGACAGCAGTAAATATCGCAACAAATTTACGTAAAATCTAGAATACACATTAACTTGTTGTGCTAAGGACGTCGCAGTCTTCTACTATTCGTCGTTGTTTTGTCATGCAAGTGTAGATCCTAGAGTGTATATTTTGCAAACTTTTATTATGTTCGTTATTCCGATCAACTTCTAATTCGAAGTGGAAGAAAAAATTGCGGACAAAGTGTTTACAAGTATATGAACCCGCCGTTGACCTATCAACATCATCACCGTATTGCGCGCTGATTGGATAATTAGGCACAACTCCGAACAACTAGTCGGTCAGATTGGGGCTAGCCCCAATTTGGATGACTCCGTCGACGCCGTGACAAATCATGCCTAAACCAATGCGTACTCGAGCAACTAGTTGCCGGACTAGTTGGGCAACACCGTGTTGGCCAACTAGGTCCGCCAACTAGTTGTTCGTGTAAATGGGCCTTTATACATGGTGCTAGCACTATATACAATTTTCTTCGACTGGATATGAGTCAGAAATACATGCTCCATGATATGTAACTTCTTAGGTATAGCACAGAAAACGTCACCAGTCAATTTACACAATTTATCAAGGGCCTTTAAAGCATCTAACATGTACGTTTCATAAAAGACTATTTCACGGTAACGTAGTTTGGCGCAATGATCTTGACGGAATCACTAACGGAATACTGAAATATCATATGACAGTCTGCTAGCGGTGTCCAACAGTTCTAGAACCATCTGTGTGGGGTCATTCATAGTTGTACGAGTATCCACCAGGTGGAAGAATTAATTATGGCGTAGATATGACACAAGTTCATGTCACTGCGTGCGATGTGCCAGCGGCAATATGCTATAACTTGCGCAAGATACATTTACGATTCTGATATGGATTCAAGGATCATCATGCAAACAAACTTTCATGAAATAACTGTGGCCAATCTGAGCCATGCTTCAAGCAAGCTATCAGAAGCGGGGAAATGAGGGGTTGATGCCAAAAGTTGGGATGTGTATTGTACATGGTAATATAAGAATTCTATCAGAATTTAGTAAAAGACGGGGGTGCATATTATACATGGGGAAGTATTATAAATGGAAACTTATGGTATCACTTCTAGTCATTTGGACAACTCTTTTATTCCAACGTTTTTGGAAACTATATAGAAACACAGTAACAACTGCTCCATCACATTAAACTAATCATTAACTGCCGTTCTAAACTAACCAAAAATGTTGCATATATGAGAAGAGCTACTCAAACGTCTATGTAATTTATAGATCATTCCGGATAATTTGCATGCATGCTTTTCAATGACTTTGTGGCTGTCTATAAACTGTGTAGTTTATGTGAAGTTACTTACAGATGGTACACAACTCATGCAGAGAATCTTGCCAGCGTCCTCATCAACGGAAAAGAACATGCAGGCTGTCTTTGGTGACAGTGCTTTGTATTGCTTCATTGCTGCATCAAGCGTCTGATGAACAAATCAAGGGTATAACACATTGCACACCCAGTCAACTAAGTGAACACATCAAAGACACAACATAATACCGTCTTGTTTCCAACTTTGAGGCACTACTAAACAGATATACATTCCCCTTTACAGAAGTAAAACCACACATGAAAACAAATTTTTCAGGAGTGAATGCCCACTTAAAAAATGCATACCGGGTAGATCAGTAATATTGCAGCTGGTGCCATCTTGCATATACTCTCTCAACAGTGTATTGCAGCAAGTTGCTATCACTAGCATTAGCTTTTCCTAGACATTACTGGGTTATACTTCCTTATTTTACACCATGCTTGCTGATGGCAAAACAAATTTGTTTTTTCTGTACTGATTTAACAGAAGGCATCCTGCATTATCCAATGTCCTCTCATTGCACGAAAAATGTCTTTTTAACATAGCTCAAATTTTTAAGTTGATGTTTGTCTGGAATGCACCAGTTAGCTGTTGTCTCAAGTTATGCATTCTTGTTATTTGTTGCATGAGCACTGACGGTTTGGATGATGTGCTGAATATGTCATTGCTAAGAATTGCCTGGTAGAGTTGCATTTGTATCAAGTTTGGGTATCTGTCCTCTCGGACAGTTTGTGCTACTTATGTCTTACTAGCAGAGTTACCTGACACTGCATGGCGAAAAAGGAAGCCAAAAACCCATCTATATACAAATGCAATCTGAGTCTCAAAATCATGTGCACTGGAATGTGACTCACTATCACATTATGTAAAGTGAAATCTGATACCCATTTTGTACAACAAATTACTGTTTGCATAATTCTGATGATAACTAAATGACTACACGCAACATAAAGCCAGAGAATGACTGCATGAGGTATAGCCTTGTCCAGCATTTGCCAAAATTGCTGCATCATAGCTATCACAATAAATTCACAATTTAAAAGTAATGTTTTGCATCACTGTGGGTTTTCAAAGCAAGTTAACAGTAGTTTATGGGCATCAATTAGATGCCCTATTCTGTCAGTCAATGTCTATTGGTGTGGTGCCGTTGAGAGGACGAGTACACAGGAGCTATATCCTTTACTTTTAATGTATTCAAAAGTGACAAAATTATTAATCTTGTTATCTTACTCTCATTTACTGTTGCAGCACTGACACACAACCATCAGTAGTTACCAGGTAGTAGCAATGAGACCTTCTGTGTTTGTAATAAATAAGAGACATAAATAGAAATTAACTAGAATATAACGGCAAAATAGAGAGGTACCTTTGCATTGGATGACGCCTTCAACTCGTACACAACAAATGGCAAGTTAGGTGTGGCAGCAATTTTCTTCTGACATCCCTCAATCACCTGCAAAGAATCAACATTACTAGCTTAGCAATCACCAACAAAACGGTGACTAATACGGCCCTAAAACATTTTAAAAAGTTAGAATTAAAAAGCAAGGCAATCATATAACAGTTATATCAATACGTTCTCATATAGCACTGACAATTAATAATATAGTTTTGCCTACACTATGCACAAGCAAAGACGAAACACATTCTATGGATAAAATATATCATATGCTGGTGTCAAATAGAATATCGACCTCATGGAAAATGGGCCCCAGTGTCAGATGCGATTTGGATCCTCTCTCTAAAATGTACCTATTCATTCCTGTGTGTGATGTCTTAATACTGGTCATAGCAGGTTTATGTTTATACATCCAGGTGTCTATAGTACATTACACCTCATGTCAGAAGGTCACATAAACAAAATTGGTATAAAATATTCCATTTTAAAGGGGGAATGAAGTGCTTGAACAACCACAGCCCAAACATAAGAACATACCATTTACAGTACATGTCACCATGATATGATAAGTACAGCACCATGGTATATTTTAAATAATTTTTCAAAATGTAGCTATTATCGGCACAGGGCGCCGCCATCATGCTCCAGGGGCGTGTGGTTGTACATCTGGTTTGATTGGCGAGATGTCTCCCAAAGCTGTATACAGCAATTCGATAGGCGACGCAGCATAGCTCTCAGAAAAACCGACGAAACGCATACAAACACATAAAAACAGAACAATTTAAAGCGCTGCGTGGCTACTGGATATACTATAAGTGTTAGTAAGCAACTTTTTATATACTTCCACAGAAGGATTCCTATATAAAAAAAAACAAGTTATAAATGATGAATTTGGCATGTTCGCCGGCAGCAAGATTGGCATAAGTCTGCGGTGGTCACTTTCGAACGGCGATTGCAAGCCTAAATACAAAAGTGACGAGCATAAAAAGACATTGAACGTCAAAACATAATTCTTGGTTAAAGCCACAGGTCCATCTTTGGTCGATTTGTTTACATATAACTATGCACCGATGAAGTAAATGTCAGCGAAATTTACCTGGAAACTTGACATTATTGTATTATTTGGAGCGTAAAGCGGCGCATAGGAAATGACAAGCCGAAACCAGCGCTTGTTGTTGCCAAGGTGACTCGGCACTCACGAGTTCCGTCAGGTATCATTACGACTACAATATAGTCCCACAGTTCCATTTCAAAGTCTGCATATATACAAATATGACGTATGCGAAATTGAAATGTAATATGAAATGTTAATGTAATAAAGTACAAATATGAGTGAATACTATGATATAATTGTGTTGCTACGTCTGAATACCGCAACGTCTACGAGTCTGTTATCGACTTAGTTGCTGGTGGGGGAAATAACCTTCAAAATAATTCCAAAAATAAATGCCAGCTACCGTAGCCAGTATAAGAAATAATGTCGTCATGTATTAGTCAACATTAGTCACAGTCCGGACCAAGCCCTGTCAATCATGTATTGTAGGCATTGCCATTGGAATGTAATAATTTAAAATAAATAGTTAAATACAAATATTATTGAAGTTTGACTGCTCAAATACTATACATGTACAATGTAACTGCATTTAAATAAATGACATTACAAGTATTTAAATCCTGAAAAATACTTGTTTTACGATACAGTCAATAGCATACAACAAAAATGGGCCAAGTGGCCCTGAAGTCCTTTGGACTAATATGTCTATATGTGACCCCGGCTGACCAAATGAGTGATAAGTCGGAAAAATTGTAACATTGTTTTCTTACATCTTTGTAATGGTTTGGTAGGGTGCTTTACACGGTTTCAAAAAATATGACTGCTACAAAAATTGGCAAAGTTATGGAGCATTGAACATGGTAGGGATCAAAAAGTTAAAATGAAGAAAACGGCTGTTGAAGTTTTACATTATATATGCAAATGGATTGCATGGAAATATTACATGCACAACATTCAAATGTGGCACACAGTATGTAATATGTATGTTATGTTGCAATGATACACTGGAAGTACAAATGTGCTGCTACAAAGACTTATCAAGTTATGCCAGATTATGTCTTCATGTGTAAAACTAAGAGGACAGATTATCTGAGAGCAAAAGGTAGACTCACTGTTTGACACAGTTTAAAACCTACAGGCAACTGTCCAGTTTAACAGGGGTCTAGTGGCTTAATGCTGTCTGTTCACACAGTTTCCATCAAACAATATCAGGCAGAGAATCTTAGCTCCACAGCTGGGTGTAATACACAACCAGACCCACCACTGATTCATGGTCAAGTAGATTAGCTCAATGCACCAACTAAGACAATACACAACACTGTGAGTGACAGTGTCCAGAGTGAGGCCTAAGCAGTGTCATCATTGCTGAATAGATCAATTAAACCTGCCAAGTGGGTGACATTGTGCACAAGTGTTCATTAATCCTTAGTGATTGTTCAGAACACCAGACTGACCACATACCTAAACAAAGTAATGTAATAGGTGAAGAACAGGCAGTGTTCAAATAGGGGTATTGGTTGAATTGTATTTGTCTCGACGCAAAAGGCTTTATTGTGCCTTCATCGATTATAAGAAAGCATTTGATTTAGTAGACCGGTCTTCCCTGTGGTCTAAGATAATTTCACCCGGTATTAATGGTATTGTGTTGAAAGTTGTATACAACATGTACAAAAATGCTAAATCATGTATAAATCAGGGCCAGGCTGTGTCAGCCTTCTTCTCATGTGTAGAGGTATGGCAAGGAGAAAACTTGTGTCCTTTGTTATTTGTTATTTACCTGAATAATTTTTAACACTGTTAGTCACAATTATAACGGACTTGACATGGCAGCTGGTTAAATTTACAACCTTAGTGATGATGATGTAGAAAATGTATGTTCTACTATATGCTGATGACACTAGAATGATTCAATCAAATACAGATTTCTTGCTTGTGTATAGCGGAACTATGTCAACTCTTCTAATGGTTGATATTTGGTTGTTTCATTAGTCTATATTGATACAATAGACAAGGCATAGCAAGCGTAAACAGAACAGTAGAATGCATTTGATATAAATAAAGTGTAGGATATTTCACTCTATAGTTGTCCAGAATAAAAATGTTCTATGTTTGTCACCTACAGGTGACAGAATATTAATTTTCTATGTTAGTCACCTACAGGTTTCTACAAACAATACATCTTTAACCAATAGACACCACAGTCACACCATTTTATAATAATTAAATGAACATCAAAATAAACACAACTAGCAATTATAGAAAATCAATAGTTTTGAAGATATAGTTTAAAAGTGTTAGGCAACTGTTCAGTCTAACAGGGGTCAAGTGTGTCTACTCTGCCTGGATGCTGTGACCAATTAAAGATTAGTCAAGGTCTCAATGGACTGGGCTGTAGAGATTAGTCACAGCTGTTGACTTGATGGCACAATACACAACATCTAATGTTGGGGGTGGTCTCAAGGGCCCTTCTCAAAACCACATCACCAGATAATGTAAACCTTTTGCACTTTGGGGGCCCCTTAGGTGTCCTCAGAATGATTCAATCAAATACAGATTTCTTGTACATAGTGGCAGCACCCTAAGATACATCAATGCAAAATTAGAAAAAAAGTTGCTGAACAGTTTTTGAAAAAATAGGCCAAATGTTACATTTTTACTAGTTTTGGGGTCCTTGGAGGCCCTAGGGAGCCCTTAAAATTATTCAATCAAATAAAGATTTCTCGTGCATAGTGGCAGTGGCCCAAGATGTCTATGCAAAATTAGAGAAAAAGTTGCTGAACGGTTTCTGAGATACGGCAGCTAACGGCAGACGCAGAGTGATGGCAATAGTCCCTTGGACCTTCGGCCAAAGGACTAAAAATCACTTTTAATAACTCGTCGAGCTACCAAAATCCTTCGACGTCTTTGTCAACAACAAATGAAAAATAGTCCCGGTATGCACGCGCATCCAATATTCTGACCTTTGCTTTGAAAGCCCCGCCCCCTTCTGGCAGCGAAAATCTTCGTTCGGGAAGTGCAACGTTAACAATGTTTTCATTGGTTATAAATTGTTGTCATTTAATTTCACCTTTTTATTTCGAACGCTTATACAACTTATTTGGTGGCCTATAGAACACCTATCGTGTGTAATAGGGCACCATATCTTTGTTTTCGCACAGAAATGTCTAATAATGAAGTAAACCAAAACAAAACAAAATTTAACATTGCTTGGAACAAAGATGGCGATACGCAGTGCTCTATAGCGATGTTTTAGGCATCGAACAAAATCGTTTTTTCAGTTTGTCTTATAAATGAGTACGTTTCTGTTACCATTAATGTATACTTATATAGTATATATTTAATTATGCAGCACGAAACAGCTGCATTTCATTTCCCCTTTAAGGAGCATATAATTACACATTTCATTTTTCCTTATATAGAAAATGTGAACCTGTTCTACACACACAACTTGGACCCAAATACTCCATAATGAAATCCTAGATAAGTTTGTCTATGGGTGTTCCATATTCTATATTAGTAGGGCGGCATATAAAAAAAATTATGAATTTTATGATAAAAGCCCCAAACTTGGACAATACATAGATCAATACACAAAGTACACTAAAACACAATTTAAAATTATTATATTATACACTTGCACACCTTTGGGTCATACACATGCCATAACCGCATGCGTCTGCATGTCCATGTGCACACACACAAATACTCAGACATTACCCATGGAGCCAATATAATGGAGCCAAAATCTCCAGGTAGAATTCACCATGACCTATCGCAGGCACAGACTGAATTTTTTTATAATGTCACAAAATAGATTCAAAAGTCTGTTTCTGTGTATATAGTGTTTGAATACGGGTCCTTTGAAAGTGCTATTTTATTAGTACAGAATAATGTAATAAAGACACATTTAATTACCCTTTTGATAAGCAAAGAATAATTTAATGAAAATGTTCAGTGTCACACAAATTAATACCACCTACAAAACTTACATTGGTATTTGTCAGTGCAAGTCCTCAAACGTTTTCTTGCAAACTTTATTATACCTAGGTGCATAACCTAGGGGTCCTCTGACAAAGCCATTGTTATGGAGTCACACTCATGCAGGCACGCACACATGTGCCATGGAGTCATACACGTATGCAGGCATGCAAGCAAGCACACACACACATTACTTTATTAGTATAAATGATGTTATGGCAGATTTTATGTGCTGGTGAAATCTTGAAATTAGCAAATTTATCCTCTTTAAAAAATAGCTAGTCGTGTAACATTTACAACATAAAAAACAAAGTCAAGTGAAAATGTGTTTGTAACAAACAGTCTAAATGAAAGTGTTTTCTATGAGATAATGGCTTACACCATTTGGTCATAAATGACAAGACTACCTCTTTCCACCAACTGATGTATCAATAACATTCCACTGTATAAAAATGGGCCAAGAGTCCTTTGGACTATATTGTGAGTTTGTAATTATTAATTAAATGTTTTTTTGTGAATCATAGTTACAGATCATTAAGAGTTATGATGGAAGTAAAGTGTTGACATGTTTAGTAGCTCTCTAGACTATATGCATGCCAGTGAAGATACACCTGGAAATAAAGTATTCGAGTAGACCATTTCGTGAATATTGTATATATTAGTTAATGTGTGTTTAAAAAATACTGTCGGATTTTATCCCGATGCAATTTAGGCCAATTTCCAGTGGTTGTAGAAACCTTGCAGGAGAGTTGGTGAGCTGCAATCTCGCATGTAGCACAGTAAAACATTGTTTAAGAAAATACACACGCATCATCTGTTCTCCTTTTGCCCCTACCACCCTCCCCCAGAATGGAAAGAAGAAAGAGATGAACTACGATAAAACTTTATTTGTTCACAAGGTACATATACATAACATGCATTTTGATTTAAAAACAATAGCAATTAATGACATAATACTGATTGAATTGGAGTGAAATAATAGCTGCAACATGTAAAATAAAACATTTGAATGATATTCCTTAAGTTTGGCTAATCCCAAGTTATTTTATTTATTATTTTACACCTAAGTTATTTTAATCCTAGATCATATCTTTATATTGCATTGATAATTATGTATATTGCTGTGTTAACGTTTCTTAGGTTCTTCCAGTGCAGTAGGGATTCCCATTACACATTATAGTTACAGCCCACATGGAGGCATTCTGTTTGACACTGGGACAATAGCTGGCAGTGAGCTAAGGCTAGTCCAATACACAGATTTACAGCTGGCCAGTCCACTCAGCCATCCCAGTGATCAGAGATAGGGCAAAGTCCACTATCCAGTTATAAATACAGATTTCTCGTGCATAGTGGCAGTGCCCTAAGATATGTCTATGCAAAATTAGAGAAAAGGTTGTTGAACGGTTTCTGAGCTATGGCAGCTAACAGTGGACGTCGGACGCAGAATGATGGCAATAGTCCGTTGGACCTTCGGCCCAAAATCATGTCTCAGACTACCAATTCAGTTACGTTATTTTAGATAAGGAAACATAGCTGAAAATATTCACAAAGTTTGTAACATCTGGCTAATATTGAGGTATACAAGTTATTCTTAGGAGCATTCATCATGTGCAGTGAGTTTGGATTAAGTATTATACATTACGCTTAAAGTAAATTTCTTATCATGTCTCACCTCATTCATCAGGGTAGCTTTCCGTGCCTTGTCAAGATTATCAAGAGACTTCTTCAACATCTTGAGACTGTTGCGCATATTATCACGGCACCAGTATGAAATAGAAGCCTTTGAGATCTCCTGAAAGCATGTAACAGTCACCCAAAGTCGCTATGACATGCTAAGGCCAAACCCAAATTGTGAGATAGGTACACAAATCTTATGGTGACGTGACATGTGTCAACTGTAAGGCAGGTGAACAAGTCTTATGGTGAAGTAACATGTGACAACTGCATGGCAGGTGGACATGTCTTGCGGTGAAGTGACACATGACAACTGCATGGGAGATGACCAAGTCTTGTGGTGAAATGACACATGACAACTGCATGGCAGATGGACAAGTCCTGCGGTGAAGTGACACATGACAACTACATGGCAGATGGACAAGTCTTATGATGAATTGACACATGACAACTGCATGGCTGGTAGACAAGTCTTGTGGTGAAATCACACATGACGACTGTAGGGCAGGAGGACAAGTCTTGTGGTGAAGTGACACTTGAGAACTGCAGGGCAGGTGGACAAATCCTGTGGTGACCTGACAACTGCAGGTGAACAAGTCTTGTGATGAATTGACACCTGACAGGGCAGGTGGATAAGTCTTGGAAAGAAGTAACACATGACAACTGTAGGGCAGGTGGACAAGTCTTGTGGTGAAGTGACACCTAACAACTGTATGGCAGGAGGACAAGTATTGTGGTGAAGTGACACGTGGCAACTGCAAGGCAGGTGGACAAGTCTTGTAGTGAAAAGAAAACATCTTACATCTGTCAGTTGAGCAATTTCACCACTGAGTGCTTTGTGTGAGTAGTCTTTGGTCTGTGTGGCATTCTCTACTTTTTGTCTCAGTCTGTCATAGTCCTTCTCCAGTATGTCAGCTCTATGTAAAGCCTGAAATTATAGTTAGTGCAACATTTTTTACAACTAAAGGGCCAATGTCCCAAAAAGTGTATTATTTGAAGAAAAAAATTGTACATTTTGTTTCTCACACCGTGAATTATAAAGTCACCCTTATGAAAATTTCAGAACATATATAGTTTGCCTGCCTTATTAAAACAAATAAATACAAATGGCTAAAAGTGGGTGTAAGGAGCCGAAAACGACCAAAATTGCATGTCCAATTGACCTTTTCAAATTTGGAAGTGCTACCATACAAAAACAGTGGTTTCTATTTCTGATTTAACAATGTAAATGGTGTATATCTTGTGGGTGTACAGAAACAAAATCATGTTTACAAAACAATAAAATGTGTTTTCTATAATGACCACTTTTTGCGTGTCCAGCATTATCGGTTTAGATTGGTCCACAACATTAATTTATCATTGTTATTGTGCACAGGATCTTTCGACATCTATGCTTTTCTTATAAAGTTAATGATGGAATTCTAAAAAAATGGGCCAAGAGGCCCTGAAGTCCTTTGGATTAATACGTCTATATGTGACCCCGGCTGACCAAATGAGTGATAAGTCGGAAAAATTGTAACATTGTTTTCTTTCATTCTTGTAAAGGTTGGGTAGAGTGCTTTACACGGTCTCAAAAATTATTACTGCTACAAAAATTGACGAAGTTATGGAGCATTGAACATGGTAGGGTTCAAAAAGTGAAAATGAAGAAAACGACTGTTGAAGTTTTACATTACATATACAAATGGATTGCATGGAAATATTACATGGATGACATTCAAATGTGGCACACTGTATGTATGTTATGTTGCACTGATCCATTAGAAGTACAAGTGTGCTGCTACAAAAACTTATCAAGTTATGCCAAATTATGTCTTTATGTATAAAACTAAGAGGACATATTATCTGCGAGAAAAGGTAGCAGCAGACACTGGGACAGTGTGACTGCTGCTTGGCTAAATGGATGCAATGGTGCTTTGAAGTTAGTTCTTCTGCCAACTATCCTTTTCACATAAGCCTGTAGGTTTAGTGGCTGCCAGCACACTACTGAGCCTACACTACAGTGCAGGTGTGAAAAACGTCCTGATGTATTTGAACTTGAGCCACTAATTAACTGTCCACCAAGCAGTAGCAGAGCAGTTTTATAATAATAATCCACAAGTTAACTGGCAGTGATCTTCCTTTTATCATTCATGTGATGTGTCTTGTTTATTGTGAGCAGAGCGAACACATGGTTATCATACATAGACAGGTACAGAAAGAAACTGACATTTTCTATAAAAAGAACATGTTTGCTTATCAATGGCATGTATTTCCTATTGTTGCCGTTTCTGCCGGGCAGAAATCAAACAACCCTGTAGGTAATTATTAATCAAATACAGATTTCTTATGTATAGCGGAACTATGTCAACTCTTCTAATGGTTGACATTTGGTTTTTTCAGGATGACACCTTAGAATGTAGGCTCAACTGTCCATGGGTCTAGAGGGTGCTGTCTGTTGACACAAGCCTCTGCCAGTGACCAATTACAGATTAGACACAGTATCAGGCACTGTGAGGTGTGACAGATGTTGTAAGAAAAGGGATTAGTTCAGGAACAGACTGCAAGCCAGATAGAGCTGCTGCTGCAGTAGACAATTTAGTTAGCAAATTTAACATTTTAGGGGACCTTTGGTGCCCTTAGAATGATTCAACCAAATACAGATTTCTTGTGTATAGTGGCACTACCACATGAAATGTCTATGCAAAATTAAAGAAAAAGTTAATGAAGAGTTTTTTAAAACATAGGCAAAATGTGAAAATTTACCAGTTTGGGGGTCCTTTTTGGGGGGTCATTAGGTGCCCTTAGAATGATGCAATAAAATATAGATTTCTTGTGTACAGTGACACTACTGCATGAAATGTATATGCAAAATTAGAGAAAAAGTTACTGAAGAGTTTTTGAAAAAATAGGCAAATTGTGAAAATTTATCAATTTCTAGGGCCCTTAGAATGATTCAATCAAATACAGATTGCATAGTGACAGTACCCCAAGATACTTCTATGCAAAATTAGAGAATCAGTTGCTGAACGGTTGCTGAGATACGGCAGCTAACGGCACAAAGAACTAAAAATGATGGGACTAAATTTAAATTTGAGGAAAATATAGCACAAAGTTAAAAAAGCAGAAAACTGAAAAACACATGATTTGTCAAAGTATCTTACTGCCCCTAACTCACTTACCTTGCCTGCTTCATGGCCTGTCAAGGCTACTATCCTGCGGATGCCTTTTGCAATTGCCTCTTCTGTGACAAGTACAAAGTGACCCATGTGCCCTGTGCGCTGGAGATGTCTAACAACAGCAAGGACAAGTGTTAGCAACTGATGCAAGCCATGCAATCTGTAGATATCTGTACTCAACTCTAGCTTTTGACATAAATGTTATAATGTCATGATTCTATCGCCAAATTCATTATATATTTTAAAATGTTCGGATAATGTAACAGCAACAGAATACAAGAAGCACTCCATGCACTAGCAAATATTACCAAGTAAGAAACTTCCCAAGCAGTGTGATCGTGAAGAGTATTCAAATGTTTTTTTCAAAACAAATAAATACACTGATGCAGTAAAAAAGCAGCTGAAGGTTAGGTTAATGGTTGTTTATGCACAAATGAGGGTGGTGCTTCTAATGCTTACTATGGGTTAAGTATTTCACATACATGCAATTACAAACCTATGCATTTTTTACAAAAAACACAAATTCCGTAATCAAACTATGATATATGCCATGAGATCTCACATAAAAATAACTTGTTATGGTAATGCAATGAATTTCTGTTGATGAGGTATTTAATAATCCACGGAAGTAGCAATGTGCTGGCCACAAATTAGATTAGGCAAATATTGTACACCATTGCTGCACACTAATAATTGTTTTAGACTTAATACTTTAAATAAACCAATACAGCTGTATATATATATATATGTGTATCTTCTTTGGATATCATTTGGTGACTATTTATTTGGCACATAGTACATTAACATTCTCTTACAATGTACTACATTCCCCAAAAATGCTTTGAAACCTAGCTAAAGCATCACATTTTCAGATTAGAGGTTCACATGTCACCATATCTTGCCAATTACATAATGTAGAACATTAACCTGTATATCTATCTATGGATTTGTGAAGTGATTTTTAAAATATTAAATTCTTACGCCGACATTAATATAGTCATAATTTTGTTAAGATAGCGCCTGTCAACGCCTATTATTCCAGTATCTTAAGAATGATGTAACCTATCACCACATAGATAATGCCAAAATAAAGTTCTTCAAGTACGGCAATTTCAAATACATTACTTTTATGACCTTTGGCGACATTCAAATATCCGCCATCTTTTAAAATGGCATAGGTCAAAGCGTATTATTCCCTTATCTGGAGACTGACTTAATCAAAATCCACGTATCTGATGTCAAACTATTTTTTAGGTACGATGATTTCAAATATATTACTTTTGACTTTCGCCGACATTCACGTATCCATCTTTTTAAGGTGGTGCTCGTGTTCAGGACCATATTGTGGAGTTCTTCATGGTATTTCCACATAAGCTACTTCGCTTGGAGTACAAAGCTTTGTCAAGTGTAAATAACACATGGGACTAATTCAACTACTATATAATAATCTGTAGCTAGTGGATATCTATCCATATTGTGTCAAATTCATGTGCTGGAGCCAGTAACTGAACATGGGTAATTGTTTGATAGTTTTGACTGGAGACTTGGTTTCAGAAATCACAGCATTCCATCCAGTACAAGCTGGAAATTGTTGGCCTCAGACGAGACAACTTAAATACACTTAAACAACCCACTGTCAAATGTAGATGCATTTTGCAGATGTAGTTGTTAATCTTGTATAATGTTTGCACGCCCTACTGGTTTTCTACAAGTATGGGAAAGGCACAGACCCTGCATAATCACGATTACCATCTAGTGGAGATCTACAGCTTCTTGTAGAATGGTCCCTGTTGGATTTGGTTTATAGAGGAGGTAAAGTCTCAGGCTTATGAGCATCTTTGGCAATTTGATACTCTGCCGCATTAGTAGCATGTGTGGTGTGCATGCCATGCAATTATTCTTCTTGAAACTCAATGTTATTAGCTGCACATTGAACAAAGAAATCATGCCTTCTCTTTGCTGACATAGTCGGTCTTCAGCAATCCAAGTATCATTGCATATGACTTCTTCATAATAAATACCATGTCCTGCAGCATATCAAAAGTTCACTAACTGCTTGGATCGTGATGCGTGGTGAACTGCTAATGGTAAGTCAACGTGCTTAGGAGTATCTTGCTTTTTTTAGGTTTTATCTTAACATTAACAACGTTGCCCAGTGGCATTCCACCCGTCAATGATATTCCATAAAATGGATTTATTTACCAAAAATAGGCGCTATGGCAAATTGTGTTAATGCGGTAATAACTGTCATTTGTTTTGTCTGACTATGCTCGCTTAACTTTAGACACAGTAAATGTGGAGCGAGTATCTGTTTTGCGCCGAGCTCAATTGAATCGTGTTTCTCTTCTACCAGTCTTGGCTTCCACAAAACGGTGCCTCCAGCGGGTTTGCAATTGAAATTCACAAAGAATCGGAAAAATGTGTTTTACTGCAGCGTAGTAGGGAAGATCAATATGCTAACGTTGCATCCCAAACATTAGCTTTTCACTGCGATAAATGCAAAGCTACTGGTGCGCCAAAATATTAATTTGTCAACCACATATGAAATGGTGAATCGCAATGTGAGCGTATTCATTATAGTTATAAATATTTAGTCAACTTTAGCACTGCGTTGGTCAACTCATTTGCATGTTCGGCTGCCGAGTGCCATGTTATTATTTTAGATCTCATTAAGTTTGCGGTACCATATCATCCAGTTAACCGTGGTTTGTTGGTCCTTAATCTATTTTAGAATGGAGCTTATGGCTGGCATCATAAACAGCGTATAAACCACACGGTCTGCACACTAACTGTAGTTTCGACAGCGTTTTAGGTGCAACGTTGTCGTAGTGCCCCTTGTTGCAGATACAGGAACACATTTATGTGTCCTGCCGTCGAATTTGCAAAAACATAATAGAGATTTGTATATATATATAACATTATTCACATACATTATTCAGATAGGTTGGACATAACAGTAACCATTTTCACACCTCCTTCATGTTTTTGTTTGCTGATGTTGTCACGTATGTTGGTTTGGCCTATTTGCCTGACAACAATCTTTCCTTTCTACTCTTACTTCTACTTCCAAGTACTTCTGGAAAGAGTTTTACTTTTTACTCAAGTAGGTTTTGTAGAAGGTACTTTTACTTCTACTCAAGTAGTTCTCAGGTGAATTACTTTTACTTCTACTCAAGTACAAAATTAAAGTAATAAATGTAATGGTATAGATCTTTAAAATAAAACGATATCATACAGGAAGCTTGTGCAAGAACTTCAGAAGACGCACTGAGTGAGAAAATTACGGAAACCGAGTCACAACCCTAGCTAAGCAATTCTGTACACATTGTAAGCTAGTGATATCCTTAAGGGGGATATTGTGAGAAATGGGACAAGAGGCCCTGAAGTCCTTTGGACTATACTGTCAGTTTGTAATTATTAATTAAATGTTTTTTTGGTGAATCATACTTACAGATCATTATGGGTTATGATGGAAGTAAAATATTGACATGTTTAATGGACATTATATGCATGCCAGTGAAGATACACCTGGAAATAAAATGTTTGAGTAAATCATTTCGTGAAGATTGTATATATTAATTAATGTATTATTAAAAATACTGTAGAATTTTATCCCGATGCTATTTAGGCCGATTACCAGTGATTGTAGAAACCTAATATCCGCCATCTTTTAAAATGGCATAGGTCAAAGCGTATTATTCCCTTATCTGGAGACTGACTTAATCAAAATCCACGTATCTGATGTCAAACTATTTTTTAGGTACGATGATTTCAAATATATTACTTTTGACTTTCGCCGACATTCACGTATCCATCTTTTTAAGGTGGTGCTCGTGTTCAGGACCATATTGTGGAGTTCTTCATGGTATTTCCACATAAGCTACTTCGCTTGGAGTACAAAGCTTTGTCAAGTGTAAATAACACATGGGACTAATTCAACTACTATATAATAATCTGTAGCTAGTGGATATCTATCCATATTGTGTCAAATTCATGTGCTGGAGCCAGTAACTGAACATGGGTAATTGTTTGATAGTTTTGACTGGAGACTTGGTTTCAGAAATCACAGCATTCCATCCAGTACAAGCTGGAAATTGTTGGTCCTCAGACGAGACAACTTAAATACACTTAAACAACCCACTGTCAAATGTAGATGCATTTTGCAGATGTAGTTGTTAATCTTGTATAATGTTTGCACGCCCTACTGGTTTTCTACAAGTATGGGAAAGGCACAGACCCTGCATAATCACGATTACCATCTAGTGGAGATCTACAGCTTCTTGTAGAATGGTCCCTGTTGGATTTGGTTTATAGAGGAGGTAAAGTCTCAGGCTTATGAGCATCTTTGGCAATTTGATACTCTGCCGCATTAGTAGCATGTGTGGTGTGCATGCCATGCAATTATTCTTCTTGAAACTCAATGTTATTAGCTGCACATTGAACAAAGAAATCATGCCTTCTCTTTGCTGACATAGTCGGTCTTCAGCAATCCAAGTATCATTGCATCTGACTTCTTCATAATAAATACCATGTCCTGCAGCATATCAAAAGTTCACTAACTGCTTGGATCGTGATGCGTGGTGAACTGCTAATGGTAAGTCAACGTGCTTAGGAGTATCTTGCTTTTTTTAGGTTTTATCTTAACATTAACAACGTTGCCCAGTGGCATTCCACCCGTCAATGATATTCCATAAAATGGATTTATTTACCAAAAATAGGCGCTATGGCAAATTGTGTTAATGCGGTAATAACTGTCATTTGTTTTGTCTGACTATGCTCGCTTAACTTTAGACACAGTAAATGTGGAGCGAGTATCTGTTTTGCGCCGAGCTCAATTGAATCGTGTTTCTCTTCTACCAGTCTTGGCTTCCACAAAACGGTGCCTCCAGCGGGTTTGCAATTGAAATTCACAAAGAATTGGAAAAATGTGTTTTACTGCAGCGTAGTAGGGAAGATCAATATGCTAACGTTGCATCCCAAACATTAGCTTTTCACTGCGATAAATGCAAAGCTACTGGTGCGCCAAAATATTAATTTGTCAACCACATATGAAATGGTGAATCGCAATGTGAGCGTATTCATTATAGTTATAAATATTTAGTCAACTTTAGCACTGCGTTGGTCAACTCATTTGCATGTTCGGCTGCCGAGTGCCATGTTATTATTTTAGATCTCATTAAGTTTGCGGTACCATATCATTCAGTTAACCGTGGTTTGTTGGTCCTTAATCTATTTTAGAATGGAGCTTATGGCTGGCATCATAAACAGCGTATAAACCACACGGTCTGCACACTAACTGTAGTTTCGACAGCGTTTTAGGTGCAACGTTGTCGTAGTGCCCCTTGTTGCAGATACAGGAACACATTTATGTGTCCTGCCGTCGAATTTGCAAAAACATAATAGAGATTTGTATATATATATAACATTATTCACATACATTATTCAGATAGGTTGGACATAACAGTAACCATTTTCACACCTCCTTCATGTTTTTGTTTGCTGATGTTGTCACGTATGTTGGTTTGGCCTATTTGCCTGACAACAATCTTTCCTTTCTACTCTTACTTCTACTTCCAAGTACTTCTGGAAAGAGTTTTACTTTTTACTCAAGTAGGTTTTGTAGAAGGTACTTTTACTTCTACTCAAGTAGTTCTCAGGTGAATTACTTTTACTTCTACTCAAGTACAAAATTAAAGTAATAAATGTAATGGTATAGATCTTTAAAATAAAACGATATCATACAGGAAGCTTGTGCAAGAACTTCAGAAGACGCACTGAGTGAGAAAATTACGGAAACCGAGTCACAACCCTAGCTAAGCAATTCTGTACACATTGTAAGCTAGTGATATCCTTAAGGGGGATATTGTGAGAAATGGGACAAGAGGCCCTGAAGTCCTTTGGACTATACTGTCAGTTTGTAATTATTAATTAAATGTTTTTTTGGTGAATCATACTTACAGATCATTATGGGTTATGATGGAAGTAAAATATTGACATGTTTAATGGACATTATATGCATGCCAGTGAAGATACACCTGGAAATAAAATGTTTGAGTAAATCATTTCGTGAAGATTGTATATATTAATTAATGTATTATTAAAAATACTGTAGAATTTTATCCCGATGCTATTTAGGCCGATTACCAGTGATTGTAGAAACCTCGCAGGAGAGTTGGTGAGCTGCAATCTCACGGTTGTTGTTGAAAAGTTGTTGTTCTAGAAAATGTGCACACATTTTCTGTTTCATTTTGCCCCTACAACCCTCCCCCAGAATGGAAAGAAGAAAGAGATGAACTACGATAAAACTTTATTTGTTCACAAGGTACATATACATAACATGCATTTTGATTTAAAAACAATAGCAATTAATGACATAATACTGATTGAATTGGAGTGAAGTAATAGCTGCAACATGTAAAATAAAACATTTGAATGATATTCCTTATAAGTTTGGCTAATTCTAAGTTATTTTATTTATTATTTTATACCTAATTTATTTTATTTTAATCCTAAATCATATCTTTATATTGCATTGATAATTATGTATATTGCTGTGTTAATGTTTCTTAGGTTCTTCCAGTGCAGTAGGGATTCCCATTACACATTATAGTTACAGCCCACATGGAGACATTCTGTTTGACACTGGGACAATAGCAGGCAGTGAGCTAAGGCTAGTCCAATACACATATTTACAGCTGGCCCTTCCACTCAGCCACCCCAGTGATCAGAGATAGGGCAAAGTCTACTATTCAGTTATAAATAGAGAGGAGGCTTACAGCGTTTTTGGGGCCATGCAGTGCCCTTAGAATTTAAGAAGATTTAACAAGATTGCCACCCAGAGAATTAACTCTAGGTGGCAAGGTGGACAAGGAACCCCTTTGGCTTATCGAGAGTCCGACCCTTTTATCTATGTATATCCCGCCCATCTGAGGTATGTGTCAATTTTATTTTTAAACATATTCACGTTACTAGCACCCACACAATCAGCAGATAATCTGTTCCATTCATTTACAGTCCTTTGTGAAAATGAAAACTTTCTTATATCTAATCTTCTATGCTCCTTTGCTGACGTAACTTCATGTCCTCTAGTCCTTCTATCTTTCTTAACTGAGAAAAAAATATTTCTATCAATATTTTCATAATCATTCAATATTTTAAACACTTCTATCTGATCTCCTCTCAATATCCTGGTCTCTAGTGTTGTTAAACCACATTTTTTAGGCGTATTTCGTAACTAAGATCCCTCAGTTTTGGAATCATTTTAGATGCTCTCCTATGCACAATTTCTAGCATATCTATGTCGTTCCTGCGATATGGCCTCCACGCTTGAATACAATATTCTAAATGAGGCCTAACTATTGTTTTGTACAGCGGTATTATTAGCTCTTTTTCTTTATACGTTATGTTTCGCCTAATTAATCCAAGGATTTGATTTCCCTTTGACGCTGCAATTCCACACTGCTCTGAAACCTTCATATCAGCATTAATGGTTAACCCTAAGTCCTTTTCTTTTACAGCAGTACTTAGTCAGGGTGCACGGTGGATTTAATTGACAGGTAGTCCGTCGGACTAGCTGACTCAGAAACAACTAGTCCTCATATTGTTTTAGTAGTCCTTAAAAATCAATCATACTGTGGTATCATATATGTGACCGTTATAGCACATAGTAAAAGTGGCTTTATTTCATAAAGAAAACAAGCCGTTTCCCATTTCAATTAAATGTTCAACTAAATGTGTCATTAATAGAAACAAATACATGTGATTTCGTAGATCCAATTGCAAAGTTATCAGAAGAAATGACTAGTTTAATCAGGGGCAGCAAACAGGAGTCGTGGACAAGGCGATTCCAGCAGAATTTGAAGGCGACAAAGGACCGACATTGTCGGACTAAGTTGCATCATTTGCCCTATACTTTTCATTAGCGTTTTCTTTCCCGAAGCTGACTAAACAATCAGTAACATTGCTGGCGTTTGGTAACTTGCTAATGTAATCACCCAATGCAGGAATAACACTACCATCGCGACGGGATAGCACGTAACGATGTCAGTTAGTAACCCGCGCATGTATGTTTGTCCATCACTCATGGTCGCTAGGTGGCACTACCTATCCTACGCTAACCGGATGTAAACAGCCGCCATTTACATTCACTGCGTTCAGCAAGTTTCCGATCTGACGGTCGTACGAAATATTTAGCTGCCTGTGGTAAAATGCTACCTTACTGTCTGATTTTGTTTTATTCCATCACAACACCCAACTAGCGTATACATAGCGTAAATTAATTTACATAATAACAGCTAGTCCGATGGGACTGCTCAACTAAACATGGACTAGTCCGATCACTGAAACTACTCGTCCGGGACGATCGGACCGGCCTTATTTCGCAGCCTGTTAGTACAGTACCCCCCATTGTATATTCTACCTCTTCGTTCCCATGTCCTGTGTGGAGGCATTTACATTTCCCAAAATTCAGACCATTTGATCAACCTGTCAAGATCATCTTGTAAATGCTGTCTATCTCCATCACTTTTAATCCTTCTAAACACTTTTGTATCATCCGCAAATTTCAACACCTTGCTTGTTATTTCATCATCCAAATCGTTGATATATATTAAGAATAATATAGGTCCTAATACTGATCCCTGTGGTACCCCACTCAATACCGATTTCCAGTTTGATTCCTCCCCATCAACTACTACACGTTGTCTTCTGTCAATCAGCCATTGTTCTGTCCAGTTTATTATACCATTTCCTATGCCATGGGCATTTAGTTTAAGCAGTAATCTTTGATGTGGAACTTTGTTGAAAGCTTTTTGAAAATCTAAGTAGACAATATCTACTGGTGATCCCTCATCTACCCACTTAGTGATGTCTTCCAAAAAACATAACATATTTGACCTCGCTTTAAAAAAACCATGTTGAGATGGGTTTATAAAGTTTTGTTTAACAAGAAAATCCACCATGTGATCTTTAATTAGTCTTTCTAATAATTTGCAAATCACTGATGTTAAACTCACTGGTCTATAGTTCTCCGACTTGTTTCTCGAACCTTTTTTAAATAATGGTATGATGTTTGCCTCTTTCCATTCTAAAGGAACCACTCCCTCTTCTAATGACAAATTGAAAACGGTCGCAAGCGGTACGCTAATTTGTTCTACAATTTCCAATAGTAGTTTGGGCGGAATCCCATCCACTCCAGGTGATCTATTATCCTTCATAGCCCTTATTTTCTTAGCTACCATTTCCGGGGTTACAATTAATTGTCCTAAATAGTCTGAATCTGCCCCCTTGAACTTAGCCTCTGGTACTGGCAGTGAACTAATATCTTCTCTGGTAAACACTGAACTAAAGTACTCATTCAGGTCTTCTGCCATTAAGAATCCCTCCGATATTATATTTCCAGCACTATCTTCTAGAGGACCGACCTTATCTTGAACTTTCTGTTTGCTTCGAACATACGCATAAAAACTCTTGCTGTCATGTTTTATACTACTAGCTAATTGTTGTTCATAGCTTCTCTTTGAATTTCTAATTTCAGCTGTAGCTTGGTTAAGTGCTTCTTTATAACTGTTGTAGTCTTCATTATTTCCAGTACATCTATATGACTTCCACATCATTTGTTTATACTTAATTTTTCTAATGGCTTCTTTCGATAAGTGTTTCTTTTTGGACCGTTTCCCTTGTTTTTTGAAGGGTACAAATTTATCGACTATGCACTTAATTTCAATCTTTAATATATTCCAGCATTCTGTTGTTTATTTCTTTTGTTTTTTTCAGTGTGTTATTCCAGTCTATCTTTGCTAAATATTTCCTGATGTCCTTAAACCTTCCTTTGTGGAAATTTCTCCTACACTGCTTTTTACTATTCCTTTCTGATTTTACTTTGATGGTAAAATGTATCTGGTTTTCATCGCTACTCCCCAGTGGCTCACATTTCTTGACATTGTCGACTAATTCATTCTGTGAGGACAAAACTATGTCTAACACATTCTCACCCCTGGTTGGTTCTAGCACATGTTGAGAAAGGAAAGTATCTTGAACTAAAACTAAAAACTTGTGGTCCTCACTCCTCATACTCTGTAGAGATTTCCATTGTATATGCAAGATGAGTCAATCAAATACAGATTTCTTATGTGTAGTGGCACTACCACATAAAATGTCTATGCAAAATCAGAGAAAAAGTTACTGAAGAGTTTTTGAAAAAATGGGCCAAGTGGCCCTGAAGAAATAGTTAAATCCTTTGGTGCCATTAGAATGAATCAATCAAATACAGATTTATTGTGTATAGTGGCACTACCACATGAAATGTCTATGAAAAATTAAAGAAAAAGTTACTGAAAAGTTTTTGAAAAAATAAAAATGGGTCAGCTGGACGGTGATAGACCGTTTGAAATTGAAGCCTTTGTAAAACTTTTGTCTCGACTTCACCGAAGGCGGTGTCCTGGTGTCCGAACTTTGAAGGTGTTACTCACCTAACTTACAAATATATAGGGAGCTAATGGAGAGGCCCATCATAATCCATAGCACTACAAAATGAAGTATCTGAAAGTCACACTTCATATATTGAGTGACACATCTCGTACTGTCTCTCTGCACTGTCGCAATGTCCAATAGTTTCCTATCACAACCCTCGTGTACAATATACCAAAGCTATATATTTCTAACACCACAACATGTGTATTATCATTGGATAGGTAACTGAATAATCTTTCAGATGAATGCAACTTGTAGCAGCAGAAAATTAAGCATACAAAAGTTACACCGCAAACAATGACATGCATTCTCAAAATGTGATTCATTCAAAATTTAGTGGTATATAATAGTAGTTTGTCAAAATGTAAACAAACTCAAAGACAGTTGCAGCTTACTGTCCACCAAGCAGTAGCAGAGCAGTTTTATAATAATAATCCACAAGTTAAGTGGCAGTGATCTTCCTTTTATCATTCATGTGATGTTTATTGTGAGCAGGGCAGACAAATGGTTATCATACGTAGACAGGTACAGAAAGAAACTGAAATTGTCTATAAAAAGAACACGTTTGCCTATCAATGGCATGTATTTCCTATTGTTGCTGTTTCTGCCGGGCAGAAACAGTTTCTGCCCGGCATAAATCAAACAACCCTGTAGGTAATTATTAATCAAATGTTTTTTGGTGAATCATAGTTACAGATCATTAAGGGATATGATGGAAGTAAAATGTTTACATGTTTACTGTTCACTGAAAAAAACAGCTACACAGAACTAATTATAGTTATTGTTAAGATGTTTAACCTAGTTCCATTATGTGACATTGTGCCAACAGATTGGTGTATTGGGATCATTAAGCCTATATAATTATTATATAAACATAGCAACACACACTGGGACAGTGCGACTGCTGCCTGGCTAAATGGATGCAATGGTGCTTTGAAGTTAGTTCTTCTGCCAACTATCCTTTTCACACAAGCCTATAGGTTTAGTAGCTGCCAGCACACTACTGAGCCTAAACTACTATGCAGGTGTGAAAAACATGCTGATGTATTTGAACTTGATCCACTAATTAACTGTCCACCAAGCAGTAGCAGAGCAGTTTTATAATAATAATAATCCACAAGTTAAGTGGTAGTGATCTTCCTTTTATCATTCATGTGATGTTTATTGTGAGCAGGGCAGACAAATGGTTATCATACGTAGACAGGTACAGAAAGAAACTAAAATTGTCTATAAAAAAGAACCACATACCTAAACAAAGCGAATATAATAGGTGAAGAACAGGCAGTGTTCAGATAGGGGTATTGGTTGAATTGTATTTGTCTTGACACAAAAGGCTTTATTGTGCCTTAACTATGTCAACTCTTCTAATGGTTGACATTTGGTTGTTTCAGGTGTCAACTATATTGTGAATCTGTAATTATTAGTCTATATTGATACAAAGTTTTTACACAGTATCATGTCTACACAAGGCATGGCAAGCGTAAACAGAACAGTAGAATGCATTTGATATAAATAAAGTGTAGGATATTTCACTCTATAGTTGTCCAGAATATTAATTTTCGATGTTTGTCACCTACTGGTTTCTACAGACAATACATCTTTAACCAATAGACACCACAGTCACACCATTTTATAATAATTAAATGAACATCAAAATAAACACAACTTGCAATTATAGAAAATCAATAGTTTTGAAGATACAGTTTAAAAGTGTTAGGCAACTGTTCAGTCTAACAGGGGTAAAGTGTGTCTACTCTGCTTGGGTGCTGTGACCAATTAAAGATTAGTCAAGGTCTCAATGGACTGGGCTGTAGAGATTAGTCAAAGCTGTTGATTTTGTGGAACAATACACAACATGTAATGTTGGGGGTGGTCTCAAGGGCCCTTCTCAAAACCACATCACTAGATAATGTAAACCTTTTGCACTTTGAGGGCCCCTTAGGTGCCCTTAGAATGATTCAATCAAATACAGATTTCTTGTATATAGTGGCAGCACCCTAAGATACATCTGTGCAAAATTAGAAAAAAAATTGCTGAACAGTTTTTGAAAAACTCGGCAAAATGTTACATTTTTACCAGTTTTGGGGTCCTTGGAGGCCCTAGGGAGCCCTTAAAATGATTCAATCAAATACAGCTTTCTCGTGCATAGTGGCAGTGCTCTAAGATATGTTTATGCAAAATTAGAGAAAAAGTTGCTGAACGGTTTCTGAGATACAGCAGCTAACGGCAGACGGCGGACGCAGAGTGATGGGAATAGTCCCTTGGACCTTCGGCGAAAGGACTAAAAATGGAATTATGACATTATTTGACTTTTGAACTTTATCTGACCTTGACCTTCAAAAAGGGCAGCCCCGTCTCAAAAGTTATATATGGTCATAAAGTATACGTGTGCAAAATATTTTGTTTGGGGCCTCTCTAAAAATTGCCCTGATAAAAATAAGACGATATGTTTTTGCTCATTTGGCGGCCATTTTGAATTAATGCAAATTAGTAAATCATCCTGTAGAAAGAAGTGATTCAAGAGATAAAACAGCCTTTGAAAACTTTCATTTAAGTCTCGAGATATTGGACAATTGGTAGAAATGGGATTATAACATTAATCTGGGCAGCCCCCTCTCAAAAAAATTGTACGTTCCTGAGGTACAACTGTGCCAAATTTAGTGCTTTGTTCCAGCGTATCACGATCATTCCCCTAAGCGACTCCACTAAGATATGTCTATGCAAAATTTGAGAAAAAGTTGCTGAACGGTTTCTGAGATATGGCAGCTAACGGCAATAGTCCCTTGGACTTTCGGCCAAAGGACTAAAAAGAACTGTTGATATTTCAGTGATATTTCAATCGTTCCTACAGCTACGACAGCCTATATCATGCTTATTTACTTGTGCGAGAAAGTCAACTGCTACGAGGCATTTATGATGGCAGTAGACGATGAATTGTTCATCAGGCGCAGTTCAGTAAGCGGATCATTTGCATTTTTATGTGTACCCGATGCACATGACGTTAGGCGAGGTCATATTTTCTTTGCGTGATATTAATTGCTAATTTTAGACAATTAGAATGTTTCAGTTGGTTCATTGAAATGTTTACATTGTATTACTGTATTAGTCATAGTGACGTATCAGTGACTACTAATAGCTGTATCGAAGCTCTTAGATACTACGAGACATCATTGAGCGTAAAATGCTTTGACGAGTAGATATGGCTACGACTGAATTGAGCAAGCTACTAGAATTGGCTAAACAGGCAGGATTAGAGGGGGAAAGTTTGTCCATGTTCTTGCACGTTGAAAGAGCAAGACTAATAGACAACATGAACTAGAATTAGCCAGATTTAGAGTTGGTAGAAATTATGGAGGGCAGCTAGGAGAGGGAAATCCGACTAGGGGACCTAGTGGAGCCATTCCTAAATTACCCCCTTTCGATGAACGGACTGACAATTTAGATACATATTTGCACCATTTTGAAGGCATCTGCTAAGATGCATGGGTGGCCAAAAGAGAGAGATGGGCATCTAACCTAAGCACTCTGGTAAAGGGTAATGCTTTGCAAGTATTTCATCGCAGGAACATTGACGACAGTAATGAGTATGAATTACTGAAAGTAGCATTGCTAAACCAATACTGACTGACAGACACTGACTTTATAGACAAGTTTTAACAGGCAAAACCCGAGGACGGTGAAAGTTTTAGCCAGTTTGGAGACCGTGTCACTGGTTATTTAGGTAGACTGATTGAGTTATGTGAGGCTCCAGAGATATTTGTGGGTGTTCGAGACTTGATTATCAGAGAGCAAGGGTTAGGGGTTGGGTCCACAGATTTACGAGTGTTCATTGAGGAAAGAAATCCTGACCAGTTCAAAGAGATGTGCGTCATTGCAGAGCAGTATCTAAAAGCTCATCGCACAATATTTACACACTGGTGGATGTCTGATAAGAACAGAAGTGAATATTTTGATAGTAGGGGACCGGATAAGATGGACAGAAACCGACCTGGGGGAACACAGACTAAACAGTTTCAAGGTAGTATAGGACAATCGTGTCATTACAACCTGAGTACACCAAATGCCAGATTGTACATGTTGGATATGTTGTTCTACTAAACACATCGACCGGTATTGCACTCAGAATAAGATACAAGAAAGACAGACAAAGTGAGACACAATGAAATGGCACTGTTGTTCAAAGGTGTTATAAAGGTGACTACAAAACAAAGCGGGAATGTCCGATACACGGAAGATAAAGATGGAAAGAAATTTCAGTTACTGGAAATGACCACTTTTTCAGCTAACCCACATGGTAGTCGTAGTAGGACGAGTAAATGGACGACCAGACTTGGTCGAAGTCTTACGAGATAGTGGCTGTTCCACAATGGTCATCAGAAAGGATCTTTGTGATCCAGGTGATTTCACAAGGGAAATCAGAGGCTGCGTGATGATAGATGGGAGAGTGATTGAAGTCCCAGTAGTAAACAAAACGGTAGACACCCCGTACTACACTGAAATAACGGATGGCGCAGCTATGGACTCACCCGTTTATAATTTGGTCATTGGAAACCATCCTGGAGCACAGAACCAGGATGATCCAGGCACTAAATGGGAAATACCTGAGTTAGAGCAAACCACGCTAAATGCAGAGAAGACAGTAAACACTAATGAAATCAATGACGAAATGACTGTTCATGAGATGAATGGAATGTTGAAGAACTCAGAGAAGCTTTAGGACAAAGCTGGTTAGAAGTAGAGCAATTACAAGAAGCAAGGAAAGCAGAAGTCAGTGAAGCTTTAGAACAAGGCAAGTCAGAAGTAGAAAGATCACAGGAAGAAGCTATGTGTGGTAGTAGACATCTTGAGATAGTCGTAGGAGGTATGACTGAATGTGATCCGTCGGAGAGCAGTGCCACTGAGTGCCTTGGAGAAGTACCTTCTCCAAGGTGACGACATAAAATATTGTTCACTCAGAGCCACATAGACATGGGAAGACGTCAAGATCAGCCCAGATCTTCATCAAAACCAACAAAGGGAAGTGAGAAATTTGTTGAGAGAGTATAGCAGACCTGCCTACCCCAAAAACTTCCTGTCATTAATCCATCTTCCCATTTACACTGATTTTCAGGAATATAGGCCTGCTGTCAGTAATAGTTCAGAACCGTGTCAAATATTGTCAGGAAAAGAACATCACTGTCAGTAATACTTTAATACTGTGACTATGACGATAGTTGCACCCAAAACATAATTGTCTCTAATAAACTAGGTGTTTTGAAGCGTTCAGTTAACAAGGTAAGGTAGATGTTCATAACCAGCATTGGTGGAAATCAAACATGAACAAGCGTAACAAAACATGACATATTATAACACTGCGTCACGTCATTGTCTACTTGTGGTGTCATAAGGATTAATATTAGTAGCCGGTATACCTAGGGCCAGGCGACAGAATACACAGTACAGTAGCATGACTAGATCAAAGTCAAACACAAAGTCGTGCTGGGGGACGGCAAAACCATTACGTTACGCTAGTCTAGTTTACACAACTCTACTATATATGCCTATCCCTGTAAATGATAGATTAAACTCAATAAATATACTAGCTTAGTCTTAGTACAGTCAGTTGACACTACAAGTACAACACCCACTACTCTACTCTAATGACGTAGTCAGTACCTGCAATTATTCCGACCACCATGTCACGTAAAATAGGAAAATAAATTTCGCGTATACGGCAGTATGTAAAGCTGACCCCCTTCTTTAAACTTGACAATACGGGCCATGTCTGCGTGCATGCTGTTATAAACGTTTGCAGCACACGTTTCTTTTTGGCTGGTATTGGTGCCGTTTCGATCCCCGCCATCATTTCATGCCGTGTGAGTCATGACTTCTTTTTGTTTGAGTGCCATGAGCGCGTAAATGCGAATTTGTTGTAATGCTGTTTCCCATTGGTCAGATTACGACCAGAAGCAGCGAATGAAAAACCATGTCACAACAAGCAGCGTATATATGCTGCCACCTGTTGAATAAAGTGAAGCTAAATTTGAGGAGCACGGAAGTGATTGACAATCTGGATGGCAGGTCTGAGTATAGCAACGTACTGACATTCCAGGAAAGACGGACCTAACAGAATGTACGATTGATTTGACAGACGGTATCCCTTTCAGCGTCAAAGCGTATCTAGTACCATATGCACTGAAAGAGGAAATTGATAAAGAAGTTGGTGAAATGTTAAAGGCGGGTATCATTGAGCCATCTGTGTCGGAATTTGTCAGTTCCCCTGTCGTAGAAACGATGCATACATGAATGCGTGAGTCGTATCGAACAATATCATTGATGTACGAGCGATCCGCGTTTTGTGTTGGTTGTACGAACGTTAACCCATTATTTGTATATACATGTACTGATTGTTATAATTTCTTATTATACCGCCAATAAACATTTGTTTACTGGCAATTGTGACGTAGTCCAATAATACATGACCATTGCGCGACAGCGTCACAATTACTATAGGCAATCTGTTACTGACTGATTTGGTAACATTATAAAATGTAATCCATGTAGTTGTAGAGCGTATTCCCATGGAGATGTCAAAGGACTTATGACATTGTTCAATGACGACAGCCACAAAATTAATTGAATCAATTGACACTGGTAACAGATGAGATATCACTATTAATAGTTCATTCCATCATTATTGTTGGTTTACGGCATAGCTGTTTTTGTTGTAGGTTGATTCCTACTGGCTGCTGACGTTGTTCTGGACATTGAGCCAGTCACCCCCAAAAATACTACATCAGTATTTGTGTGCACTGTTAACTTTCTTTCCCACTGGTGGCCATGTTAATGTTTTGTCAGATTATCAAAAACTGTCTACATGGTCGTTGCTTGATGCCTTCCAATTCTTCATATCTCTCAGCACTGCTTCCACCTCCCATGGTATTATGTCTGGTACCACTTTCGGGTTGGTGTGAATTACGGTGCTGGAAAGCTTGGTGTAGAATTCCTATATTTGTTCTATGATCATATCTTGGTCTGTAAGCTGTATAATAAATACTTATCAGAAAGACAAATACCCACTGCATACAAGAATGCAAAGATGGTGGTAATTTTCAAGAAGGGAACTAAAAAAAAGTTACAGAACTACAGACCGATATGTCGGTTATCAAACATTTACAAATTACTCACAAAAATACTAATGAATACTAAAGACACACAGGATTCAGGAGCAGGTACTCAATGACAACACACAGTCACGTCATAAACCAACTGAAGGAGAAGTACCAAGAATATAATACCCCGCTCTGCATTGTGTTCGTTGACTACGAGAAGGCTTTCGACTCGGTGCAATACTGACCTTGCTTCAAGAACAGGAAATAGCAGATGAATACATCGAACTCCTGAAAAACATCAAATCTACACCAACAGCTCAATGACAGTCTGCCTACACAAAGAAAGCAACAAGATCAACGTCAAGAGAGGAGTACGACAGGGTGACACCATATTGCCCAAGCTGTTTATGGCAACACTCAAAAGCATATTCCGAAAACTGACCTGGGAAACCAGAGGCTTGAGGATAGATAAAGAATATAATTTTATCATTTTCACTGCGCCAATGACATATTCATATGCGCTACTACACAGCAAGAATTACAAAAAATGCCGCAAAAAGTAGCTGATGAAAGTGAAAAATAAGGTCTGAAGATGAATATTTTGAAGATAAAAGTGATGCTAGAAAATGACACACCAATATACATGTATATCAACACCACGCAGACAGGGAACTTTGAAAGCTATGGCTACCTGGGACAGCTATACAGCATCAGAGACAAAAACCAGAAGAAAACCAAAGAAGAATCACATCAAACACAATCTTCAAGAAGCCTGCTTGAACAGAAACAAGTCTACAACTCATGCATACTTCCAGCAATGGCATATGGTGCAGAAAGATAGCCACTCACCAACCAGGCAAAGTAAAAGCTAGCAGTCGCACACAGAATTTGTCATCATCGACAGAATTCTCATTATTGTCGGATTTTGACAAAATGCTGCCATCACCAACAAATGTTCTCCATTGTCGACCCAACCCTTCATTATCGTTGGATGCTGGACATTCACATGAGGGTCCTGTTTATATGAAATATCAGGCACATATGCTGTAGTGACTGCTGCGACGGTGGAGCTGAGCCGTGTCTTCACGCAGGTGACAATGACTGCGGTTTCACACCTTAGGTAGGTGAAATGCAGGTGTTCCACTCCTGCTTGTCATTGTAGGCAGATAGGTCTAACAGAACTGAGTTTATCGGACAGATTTGGCTGTTCTGCTTGAAAGAGTTAAGAAAAAATGGGCCAATAGGCCCTGAAGTCCTTTGGACTAATACGTCTATATGTGACACCGGCTGACCAGATGAGTGATAAGTCAGACAAATTGTAACATTGTTTTCTTTCATCCTTGTAAAGGTTGGGTAGAGTGCTTTACATGGTTTCAAAAATTATGACAGCTACACAATTTGGTGAAGTTGTGGAGCATTGAACATGGTAGGGTTTAAAAAGTGAAGAAAATGGTTGTTGAAGTTTTACATTATATATATGCAAAGGGACTGCATGGAAATATTACATGCATGACATTCAAATGTGGCACACAGTATGTATGTTATATTCCACTGATACACTAGAAGTACAAATGTGCTGCTACAAAAACTTATCAATTTATGCCAAATTATATCTTTATGTGTAAAACTAAGAGGACAGATTATTTGAGAGCAAAAGGTAGCATCAGACACCGGGACAGTGTGACTGCTGCATGGCTAAATGGATGCAAGGGTGCTTTACATGGTTTCAAAAATTATATGACGGCTACAAAAATTTGCGAAGTTATGGAGCACTGAACATGGTAGGGGTCAAAAAGTGAAAATGAAGAAAACAGCTGTTGAAATTATATATGCAAATGGATTGCATGGAAATATTACATGCACAACATTCAAATGTGGCACACAGTATGTAATATGTATGTTATGTTGCAATGATACACTGGAAGTACAAATGTGCTGCTACAAAGACTGATCAAGTTATGCCAGATTATGTCTTTATGTGAAAAACTAAGAGGACAGATTATTTGAGAGCAAAAGGTAGATTCACTGTTTGACAGAGTTTAAAACCTACAGGCAACTGTCCAGTTTAACAGGGGTCTAGTGGCTTAATGCTGTCTGTTGAAACAAGCTACTGCCAGTGACCAATTACAGATTAGTCAATTTCCATCAAACAATAGCAGGCAGAGAATCTTAGCTCCACAGCTGGGTGTAATACACAAGTGATAAATATATGATACACTGGAAGTACAAATGTGCTGCTACAAAAATGTATAAAGTCATGCCAGATTATGTCTTTATGTATAAAATTAAAAGGACATATTATGTGAGAGTAAAAGGTAGTCTAAAGAAAATAATAAATAAATACAACTTGCAATTATAGAAAATCAATAGTTTTGAAGATACAGTTTAAGTGTTAGGCAACTGTTCAGTTTAACAGGAGACAAGACACCACAGTCACACCATTTTATAATAATTAAATGAACATCAAAATAAACACAACTTGCAATTATAGAAAATCAATAGTTTTGAAGATACAGTTTAAAAGTGTTAGGCAACTGTTCAGTCTAACAGGGATCAAGTGTATCTACTCTGCCTGGGTGCTGTGACCAATGAAAGATTAGTCAAGGTCTCAATGGACTAGGCTGTAGAGATTAGTAACAGCTGTTGACTTTGTGGCACAATACACAACATCTACTGTTGGGGGTGGTCTCAAGGGCCCTTCTCAAAACCACATCACTAGATAATGTAAAACTTTTGCAATTTGGGGGCCCCTTAGAATGATCCAATCAAATACAGATTTCTTGTATATAGTGGCAGCACCCTAAGATACATCTATGCAAAATAAAAATAAAAGTTGCTGAACAGTTTTTGAAAAAATAGGCAAAATGTTAATTTTCACCAGTTTTTGGGTCCTTGGAGGCCCTAGGGAGCCCTTAAAATGATTCAGTCAACTACAGATTTCTCATGCATAGTGGCAGTGCCCTAAGATATGTCTATGTAAAATTAGAGAAAAAGTTGCTGAATGGTTTCTGAGATACGGCAGCTAACGGCGGACGCAGACTGCAGTAGACAATTTAGTTAGCAAATGTAGCATTTTAGGGGACCTTTGGTGCCCTTAGAATAATTCAATCAAATACAGATTTATTGTATATGGCACTACCACGTGAAATGTATATGCAAAATTAGAGAAAAAGGTGCTTAACAGTTTTTGAAAAAATAGGCAAATTTTTTTTTTTTTATATACCAGTTTTGAGGTCTTTGGAGGCCCTAGGGAGCCCTTAGAATGAGTCAATCAAATACAGATTTCTCGTGCATAGTGGCAGTGACCTAAGATATGTCTATACAAAATTACAGAAAAAGTTGCTGAACGGTTTCTGAGATATGGCAGATAACGGCAGACGGCGGACACAGAGTGATGGCAATAGTCTGTTGGACCTTTGGCCCAAAGGACTAAAAACGTATATTTGATACCGGAATATTTTGAGATTAAGGTCCTGGTACCTACTGTTCACTTGATCAGACCACTAGATATTGTTGTTTACCAGTCATACCATTGTCGTGTCATTGTGTCAAATACTTCCACAGCAACATTTCACCTACCGTACCACTGTGTCAAATATATCCACGGCAACATTTCATTTGCCATACAACTGTGTCAAATACATCCACAGCAATATTGAGATAATGGTAAACTGCAATACAAAAATGACGTACGTGCCACCACAGAACTCAACAGATGTATTTGTCGCGGCTGGGCCATCAGGATCCTGTAGCAAGGTGTCGATAGAGATGCCGATGGAGACTATACGAACGGGATCTGGATACACCTGCAAACACAATGAATGCAGACAGCTGCCACTTGGTGCAATTTCCACATTAAAAAACAAAAACAAAATAAACTTCCTGTTAAAATGTTGACAGAACTGCTACTCTTAGTCCTACCACAGCTTTACAAAGTTCCCAACATCATCAACCATCAGCATCTCAAGATCCTGAAAGCTTGTTGTTCTGTTCACAACAACACCAGTTTCAAATCAAATGATGGAATTGAACAAATATCTTGTATTAGCATTAACTCTTTACCGGTTGGACAGCATTCTTATTTTATACCCTGCTGTGTAGGCTGACAATTTGAAGATGGAGGCCAATTGTGAATTATTTTGTGTTGCTTGCATAAAAATTTGGATATCTCAACAACCACTGCCTGTGCATGAAAATACATGAAATAATAATGTTAAGAGCACTGTTTTCAAAATATCCCATTCTTTTTATGTTTAGATAAATATGAAGGAACATCGAGATGCAATGACTGAGTTTTGATTTGTGGGAATGCTATGAAACTTCAAAATTTGAATGTATTATGCAGAAGCAAATTTTATTTGAATTACCAAAATAACTGTTGGGAAAACCTTAAATATAATTTATTCCTATTATACACCAACACTGGTATCAAATAAAACGCTAAAAATAAGTCTGCATTAACTCTTTACTGGGTAGACAGCCTTCTTATTTTACACCGTGCTGTGGGCAGACAATTTGAAGGTGGCGGCCAGTTGTGCATTATATTGTGCGTTGCTTGCATTAAAATTTGGATATCTCAACAACCAGTGCATGAAAATACTTGAAATGAATTACATTGTACATAGAAATTAATGTTTGAATACAATATGTTGTTAAAATTGCATTCAATTAAAGTTCAGACCTTGAATCGAAGTTCAACAATAACAATATAAATTTCATCATACTATACCAAATAATTCATGGAACCTACCATAAGTGATCCAGCGAAGCAAATGTAGCAATATATGTAAATTTTGCCCTAGTAAATTCTGATGGTTAGTTTTCAAATTACACATTACAGTCGCCCCTCGTTATAACGCGGATTCGGTTATAACGCGATCGGTCGTGGACCTCGAATTTCTGCCACCAGGGGGAAATGAGCACTATGGCAAACTATATTAATAACTTATCTTGTGTGAAGTTATCTTCGTGTTTGTCTGCTAAATGTGTATTTTGAAAGACTAGTGAAGTTGGTGGACAATAAATTTAACTTTGGCGTAACCATAGTCTACAGTCTATAACTGTGCAACGAATCTGGTGTGAGGCACGTCATTACGTTGCTGTTGTTTGTTTTGCACTGCCAATGCTATCAAAGGCATCAATTTATTTGACTATGGTCAATTAACTTTAGGTACAGGAAATGTACAGCAATTGTTTATTTTGCACCAACATCAAGCGAATCCTTTCCATTCTGCCAGTCATGGATTCTGCGGATCCTGTGCCTTCGTTGCCTTCCACGGGTTCGCCTGACTTCGGTGCCAATCGGCTTGTCAAGTGCAGTTGAAATTCTCCCCGCTTAAATCGCGGATTCATTTCGTGGACCCTGACTACTGCGTTATAACGAGGCATGACTATTTTGTAAAATGACATCAACATGTGTAAAAACATAAAAATGGGCCAAGGGACCCTGAAGTCCTTTGCGCTATATTGTGAGTTTGTAATTATTAATTAAATGGTTTTTAGTGAATCAACTCGGAGATCACGTTAATGTCGGTCCCGTCTTAATTTGGGACGTAAAAGAACCACTGAGGACGACAAGCACCTTGGCAATGACCACCCTCAGTGCAGCATAGAAAGGTCAGCGTCGTGATAATGTTCTGAAAAAGGCTGGTTAGTTGAATGAGACCTCATAAGATCATAACATTGTAACCACAATATATACAGACTAGTCAGTTAACAGAACGTGCCGAGTGCTCGAAACAACTAGAAATAAAATAGAATCATAGTTACAGATCATTAAGGGTTATGATGGAAGTAAAATGTTTACATGTTTAGTGGAGACTATTTGCATGCTAGTGAAGATACACCTGGAAATAAAATATTTGAGTAGACCGTTTCGTGAAGATTGTACATATTAGTTAATGTGTTAATATTAGGCCAATTTCCAGAGGTTGTAGAAACCTTGCAGGAGAGTTTGTGAGCTGCAATCTCGCATGTAGTACAGTTAAAGGTTGTTTAAGAAAATGCACACACATTTTCTGTTCTCATTTTGCCCCTACCATACTCCCACAGAATGGAAAGAAGAAAGAGATGAACTATGACAAAACTTTATTTGTTCACAAGGTACATACACATAGTGTGCATTTTTACTTAAAAACAGTAGCAATTAATGACAATACTGATTGAATTGGAGTGAAGTAATAGCTGCAACATGTATAATAAAACATCTTAATAACATTCCTTATAATTTTGGCTAAATATGCTTTAACCTTTTCGAGTATACTTAAGTTATTTTATGTGTTATTTTACACCTAAGTTATTTTATTTTAATCCTAGATCCTATCGTTACATTGCATTGATAATTATGTTTATTGCTGTTTTAAAGTTTCTCAGGTCCTGCCAGTGCAGTAGGGATTCCTATTACACATTTTAGTTACAGCCCACATGGAGGCATTCAGTTTGACACTGGGACAGTGGCAAGCAGTGAGTGAAGGCTAGACCAATACACAGGTTTAGAGCAGGCTGCCCAACTCAGCAACCCCAGTGATCAGTGCAAAATCTACTATCCAGTTATAAATAGAGATCACTCATTCTTCAAACTTGGCAGCTGGCCAGGTTCTGCCACAGTATTAAAGGGAATAAAAACATCTATTGCTCGAATTCATGTTATATTACATCCTGCTATCTATTTCCACGTCCACCAAGCCAAAAAAAAAAAAAAAATTCAATGAATTAGAAATTCCACATTTTATGGTGTGCATCCGGACATTTTCGAATATGCATATTTTTGGCGCGCTTTTCGGGATGCTGAGATGTGACGTCACTTATGACTCAAACTCGCATCAGGCCGACCCTTTCCATGCATTCAGAGCATGTTTACAAGTACAGTAGTACCTGTCTTGTAGGGCTTTTGGGTCGAAACGAGCGTCAGAACGAGTTATCGTGCAATATTCCGACGTGATACAAACACTATTCATCATAGAGGAACAAGCAGTTATCTTACGGTTCCACATGAATAATTTTTATTTTTGTAGTAACTATTTATTCGCCACAAAAATTAAAATATGGTCATTATATAACGATGTTTCTAAATGTTATTTATCCAAACAAATATAATGTAATGGATATATAATTTATTAATTGTAAATATATTGTACGGTAATATATTGTAATTATATATGTGAAAACAGATCGAGATCTTTCTGGATAAATATAATTTAGAAACATCGTTATATATAATGACCATATTTTCATTTTTGTGGCGAATAAATAATTACTACAAAAATTAAAAAAATATTTACAAACAGTGCATTATAGTATAAAATTATTTTGTTTATATTACTTCGTGAAAACAAACAAAAAAAGTGTAAAGAAAATCAAAGGTTTGCATGCAGTCAGGATTGAACCGGCGTTGGCCAATTGTAAAATGAATGGCAAGTAATCAACACGCCTACCCACTGAGCTAGCGGGACCAACGGAAACTCACTGACTGATTTAAGTTGTTATGATAAATTGTACAACTCCTTCATATATCGATATTCTAGTGCTATTATGAGATTATACACGTTACTTTATGTAGCTGGATACAATATATGTTTGCTATGTATGTTTATTGGTGTAGATTATCTCCCGTTGGTTGCATTCGATATAATTATTCTGAAAACGAGCCCAAGCTCGGCGAAACCTAGTCGACTTGTAGGCCCATTCGCATTCGTTGTTTTGAATAAAATTCAATTCATGTGGAACCATAAGATAAATGTTTGTTCCGCTATGATGACTAGTGTTTGTATTACGTCGGAATATTGCACAATAACTCGTTCTGACGCTCGTTTCGACCCAAAAGCTATCCTTGTAAACATACTCTGAATGCATGGAAAGGGTCGGCCTGATGCGAGTGTGTGTCATAAGTGACGTCACGATACCATGTGATCGCCTAGCTCATTAAAATTTCATTTTCTGCAGGAATCGCTTCACAGACGGGCTTAAAATCGAATTGATGCTACAAATGTATTTTTCTGTATTTGTTTAATGTTGTCAAATGTTACATACATGGAAAAAGGATTTTAGCTAATGCCTTATTTTTATTTCCTTTAAGGAAACAGGCAAATTTTGTGAAAATGTAGCATTTTGGGGTGCCCTGAGGTGCCCTTAGAATGATTCAATCAAATACAGATTTCTTGAGTATAGTGGCACTACCATACGAAATGTCTAAGCAAAATTAGAGAAAAAGTTACTTAAGAGTTTTTGAAAAAATAGGCAAAATGTGAAAATTTTCCAGTTTTGGGGTCCTTTTTGAGGGGGTCATTAGATCTTCCTTTTATCATTCATGTGATGTTTATCGTGAGCAGGGCGGACAAATTGTTATCATACGTAGACAGGTACAGAAAGAAACTAAAATTTTCTATAAAAAGAACCACATACCTAAACAAAGCGAATGTAGTAGGTGAAGAACAGACAGTGTTCAGATAGGGGTATTGGTTGAATTGTATTTGTCTTGACACAAAAGGCTTTATTGTGCCTTAACTATGTCAACTCTTCTAATGGTTGACATTTGGGTTTCAGATGTCAACTATATTGTGAATCTGTAATTATTAGTCTATATTGATACAATTGATTTACACAGTACCATGTCTACACAAGGCATGGCAAGCGTAAACAGAACAGTAGAATGCATTTGATATAAATAAAGTGTAGGATATTTCACTCTATAGTTGTCCAGAATATTAATTTTCTATGTTTGTCACCTACAGGTGACAGAATATTAATTTTCTATGTTTGTCACCTACAGGTTTCTACAGACAATACATCTTTAACCAATAGACACCACAGTCACACCATTTTATAATAATTAAATGAACATCAAAATAAACACAACTTGCAATTATAGAAAATCAATAGTTTTGAAGATACAGTTTAAAAGTGTTAGGCAATTGTTCAGTCTAACAGGGGTCAAGTGTGTCTACTCTGCTTGGGTGCTGTGACCAATTGAAGATTAGTCAAGGTCTCAATGGACTGGGCTGTAGAGATTAGTCACAGCTGTTGATTTTGTGAAACAATACACAACATGTAATGTTGGGGGTGGTCTCAAGGGCCCTTCTCAAAACCACATCACTAGATAATGTAAACCTTTTGCACTTTGGGGGCCCCTTAGAATGATTCAATCAAATACAGATTTATTGTATATAGTGGCAGCACCCTAAGATACATCTATGCAAAATTAGAGAAAAAGTTGCTGAACAGGTTTTAAAAAATAGGCAAAATGTTACATTTATACCAGTTTGGGGATCCTTGGAGGCCCTAGGGAGCCCTTAAAATGATTCAATCAAATACATATTTCTCATGCATAGTGGCAGTGCCCTAAGATATGTCTATGCAAAATTAGAGAAAAAGTTGCTGAATGGTTTCTGAGATACGGCAGCTAACGGCATACGGCGGACGCAGAGTGATGGCAATAGTCCCTTGGACCTTCGGCCAAAGGACTAAAAATGGGCCAAGAGGCCCTGAAGTCCTTTGGACTAATACATCGATATGTGACCCCGGCTGACCAAATGAGTGATAAGTCGGAAAAATTATAACATTGTTTTCTTACATCCTTGTAAAGGTTTGGTAGGGTGCTTTACACGGTTTCAAAAATTATGACTGCTACAAAAATTGGCGAAGTTATGGAGCATTGAACATGGTAGGGGTCAAAAATTGAAAATGAGGAAAACGGCTGTTGAAGTTTTACATTACATTATGCAAATGGACTGCGTGGAATAATTACATGCATGACATTCAAATGTGGCACACAGTATGTATGTTATGATGCAATGATACACTGGAAGTACAAATGTGTTGCTACAAAGACTTATCTAGTTATGCCAGATTATGTCTTTATGTGTAAAACTAAGAGGACAGATTGTTTGAGAGCAAAAGGTAGACTAAAGAAATAAAAAAATTGGCAAAGTTATGGAGCACTGAACATAGTAGGGGAGAAAAAGTGAAAATGAAGAAAACGGCTGTTGAAGTTTTACATTATATATGCAAATGAATTGCATGGAAATATTACATGCATGATATTCAAATGTGGCACACAGTATGTATGTTATGTTGCAATGATTCACCGGAAGTACAAATGTGCTGCTATAAAAACTGATCACGTTATGCCAGATTATGTCTTTATGTGTAAAACAAAGAGAACAGATTAATAATGTTATAAATGAATACTTAAAAACAGCCCCACAGAACTAACTATAGTTATTGTTAAGATGTTTAACCTAGTTCTATTATATGACATTGTGCCAACAGATTGGTGTATTGTGATCATTAAGCCTATATATACAAACATAGCAGCAGACACTGAGACAGTGTGACTGCTGCCTGACTAAATGGATGCAATGGTGCTTTGAAATTAGTTCTTCTGCCAACTATGCTTTTCACTCAAGCCTATAGGTTTAGTGGATGCCAGCACACTACTGAGCCTAAACTACCATGCAGGTGTGAAAAACGTCCTGATGTATTTGAACTTGAGCCACTACTTAACTGTCCACCAAGCAGTAGCAGAGCAGTTTTATAATAATAATCCACAAGTTAAGTGGCAGTGATCTTCTTTTTATTATTCATATGATGTTGATTGTGAGCAGGGCGGACAAATGGTTATCATATGTAGACAGGTACAGAAGGAAACTGACGTTTTCTATAAAAAAGAATACGTTTGCCTATCATTGGCATGTATTTCCTATTGTTGCCGTTTCTGCCAAGCAGAAACAGTTTCTGCAAGGCATCAATATGATTTACTATAAGTTGCGTACATGTATCAAAGCAAATATATTATATAAAGGTACAGATCAATCATTTAGGAAACTACATAAAAATACATTGCCTGGTATTATCGTGTGTGATCACCCTTTACACATTTGACTTATTAAATAATATAGGTATAGTTAAACATATATTTGAGTTTGTTTAGTAGACACAATTTAAGGTGTATATATCATATTATAGTACACAGGGTACATGTTTGTTTGATAAACTATGTGTTTGTTTTAAAGTGTAATTAAAGCATTCAAACTCTAAATCAATGCGATCAATAACTAAACGGTCCCATATGTTGGCTGGTTCCGCTTGTTGACTTTTATTGTGGTATTTGCACTGGCATGTGCGTTGGCGTGGGTGCTGCTTTCAAAGATAGCATTTATACAACTCTTCTTCAGTTCAGCATATCTCTGCGAGACGTAGCTGCCCGGATGATCCCACGATACGCTGCTCTGTCTGCCGTTCGTCTCCCTGCTCTCACGATGTCGTCTTCCAACCAGTCGCTGATGTCTTGCTCCCATCTTCTCCTTGGTCTTCCCCTTCCTCTCTTTCCCTCCACTTTGCCTTCTAGGACTGTTTTCTCTAAGGAATTATGTCTTTTCATGTGGCCAAAATAACTCAGTTTTAGTCCTTTTATTCTATTCACTAGTTGGCAATTCTTTGTATAATTTTTTAAGGACCTCTGCATTGGTTGTTCTTGTTATCCATGGCACTCTTAGGACTTTTCTGTAACATTTCATCTCAAACGCTTGTATTCTTCTCATGTCTTCTTTGTTCAGTGTCCAAGTTTCGCTCCCGTATAGAGCTGTTGGGAAAACGCAAGTTTTTAAAATTCTTATCTTTGTTGGTATGTTTTGTCCTTTCCTGACATTTTTTAGATTATTTAGTTTCTGCGTTGCTATGGCTATTCATCTTCTGATCTCTGATGATGTCTTGCTCCAAGATATTCATAGTGGTTCGCATTTTGAACTTGCTCCTCCCCGATGATTGCAATTTCTGTTTTTTCAATGCATTTGTCAGTGTCCATGATTATACAATTACAGGACAATAAAATGTACAGACTGCTTAACTGCGTCGTTTTGCATTAAAACACGGTCGTTAGTGCCCTGTCCACCAACGACTGCATTCATGCAGTTTTTTGAACGGCAGTCGTTCGTGCCCACAATATATTCATATATGTTTTATTTAGTTACAGAAACAAACCTAATTTAACTTATAAATACTAATTAATGTATATATGCTATTTATTATGTAAAAATCTGGAATGCGTATCCTAAAAAGAAAATATGGGACTTTTGTAATTGGGCAGTAACAATTGCTGTTTTATGCACTAGGTAAGAACTACTGGATCTGCACACACACACATATATATATATCAACCGGGAGCAGATAAGAATTTTGTCAACTCGTCATCTGGACGGGTAATATTTCCAGGCACATGATGCATGGCACTGTTATGATGGGCAAAAATATTATCCTATTTTTTGGCCTGCGGTGAAATGAAGACGCCGACAACGGGTTATCTCCGTGTCTAAAATTTGCACTGATATCATTAATGAACGATTATAGTTCTCCGTGATTGTTTCAACACTACTGATGATGTATTCATCGATTTCTGGCTAGAAAACGATCTCAATAAAATCTGCCAAATGCACAGTGATGTCGGAGTTCATTTTGACAAACGTAACTCAAGTTCCTTCCAAATAAACTCTCTTAATTCACAAAGGCAAACCGCTGTCGCAAGATGGCGAAAGCACATGTATTCTTGACCTTTATAGAATCTGAATCACCAATTTGGCCTGGCTAGTTATTGTAGAAGAAGGATCTGATCACGGTAAACAAAAGGCCTAGGAGAAGTTAATTCTCTGGGCGGTTTTGGAAGGTTGAGCACAGGAGGGGTTGGGTGCTTTTGGCTCAGTTGCGTAGTAGAGTTAAACATGCCTTCACTTGTAAAAGATTTTCACTGAAGGAAGAGACATTACCTCATCAAATACTGCTCGTAGTCCTTTGACAGCCTTTGCTTGAGCCAGGGGTGTATCCATCATGTACACTAGTTCATTCTTCTTTGAAACTTCATTTGCAATTGCCTCAACCGTCTTCAACTGTGCTGCTGTCAATGCGCCCTGTCATAATCATACATATTTATTCACACATACCCATACTCGTCTCAGAACGGGTCAGTATCAATAGCAGAAAAATGTCAATACAACTGTTTACTCAGTAAGACCTACTCTACAGCTTTGGCACAAAAAATTGTCAGAAAACAAATTCCTCTCTAGCTGCCATACCATTCTGGTTTAACTGTGACATACAAACAACTCAGAATTAAATTTGACACCTACACATCCTTCTATGTTATGCTCCACTCAGATGATTGACTTCTACACTTGAGTTAACCAACTCAACTTTTAACATTGTATTTTAAGCAATTCCTGACGGGATCACACTGTTGACTTCTACAACTGAATTGGTCAACTGTTGACCAATAATTTCCTGCATTTTATTTTTAATAAACATTTAAAATGTTGCAATTTGGTGACACAATTTTGCAATTAGATCTAAATTCTTCTTTGTAAGCCAACTGATAAATTGTATTGATCCGATTTGCAGTGCAATATTTCTTTAATTTATGAATAACATAATTCATTTAGTAATGCAGTGATATTTGATAATGAAATTGTTGGGTAAATTAGACTACAAAGTACTGTCCTCTATTGGATTTGAGCCCACAACCAAAATAGATGCCTGTCACATTTCTACAATTGACAGTTTTCCTTGTGGTGTGATTGGCCAACCGAATTTGATGTATATGTTGCAGAAGTTGTACCCAACAATTAAGAGCGCTCACATTGGCAACTGGGCATTGTAGAAGTAGAGCATCATGCTCAGACTATGGATAAACATTGGGTCAGATTAATTTTTTTTAAATCTGATACAGTACACGTTGTAGAAGTTGTATCCAACAATTAAGAGTGCTCACAATGACAAATTGTAGAAGTCGGCGATTGTTGTAGAAGTTATTCTGAGAGGGGCATTAGACTGCTTTCACATGATTAACATCTTTTACTTGACCCAAGGGTGTGGCCATCAGGTGTCATGGTACATGGTTACTTTGAATAAGTATGTTTGAAGACCCAGTATGAAAATCGTGATTGATTTGTTTTTAGTTAACATTCATGCAAACGATCAGTAATAGGTCGAAAATTATACCAGCAACAAAAAATGCCTTAGTTCCAATTTTAGTATTAGTTCCAGGAACAAAATGTAAATCAGATGATCAAATTTTAATAGCAAGAATTAAACTTACATTTGAGCTATAGTTAAAACATGCAACGTTTTCATCTGTCTACATGCATATTTCAACTATAGCTCCAATGTAAGTTTAATTATTGCTATTAAAATTTAATTCTGTAGCCATGATCAATATCTTCCATAGATGATCGAAACTGGATATGCTTTCTTACAGTAGTAAGCAATCAATATAAATACAGTAAATCTCACCTAGGTCGGATTCAATCGGACCGAGTGGTTTAATCCGAGTTACGTGAAAATCCAACTTAGCCGAAGATGACATTTCCCAGTGCCAAAGGCAACCCTCTAAAAGCCCTTAGATAACAGTGAATAACGCTTGAAAGTGACTGGATGCTGCAGTAATTCTACATATGTTGATGTCCACAAGCAACACACAACATTATGCAGTATTAGAACAGTTTTGTGCTTCATTTTGTTGCGACTATAATAGTCACTCTATCTCATGATAATGGCCTCTACTTGTCGGTCAACTCTTCGATTTCACGAGCGTCGAACTAGAGTGTCTGAATTAGCGTCCATAAAGCAGGATGAGTGCCACTGAGTTTTGTTATCTTATCTTCAGACATAGAGACTTTGTCGCCCTCATCATCGCTCAGTAAACCAGCCGTCTGCATCGGGGTGTTGTACGATTTCAAAGATCTGCTCATTATTTGGAGTAGCCAACACAGTCGTCCATTGTGCAAACAACATCTCCATACATCTCATGGAGCTTATTCCGTACGTTTCTGAATGAAGGAGTTGCTTCATCTTCATCCTCGTCTTGACGCTCAACACCTTAGATAAATCCCGTTTTTGTAGGAGTTTAGAAGTGTTTCCGGTTTCAGTTTGTTCCACGCTGGTTTCGGGGCAATGACGAAGTCCAACATAGTTCAACTTCTTGAGAAAATGGTGCTATTCCTTCTGATGCCCCAAGTCTGCTGGTGGCTAGGATGTACTGGGAATGGAACGTCATGTTCTTGGTTATACCAGTGTCCATTGGCTTTGTGATGGTAGTTGTATTGGATGAGTGAAGACGTGACGCCTACGTATGTTGCTGTGGCTGTCTGGATTATTTTTTTGGAATAGCCATTTCACTTTTTTGTTCATCTGGTACATATACTACAAGCAACCAAGTGATTTTGTTGAATACTGTGATCCGACTTAGGCGAGGAAAAACACATTATCTTGGATCAAATGGACCGACTCAGTTATTCTGACTTAGGCAAAGGTCCGACTTACATAATCCGACTTAGACGAAGATTTTTTATGGGAAATACATTACAAATCAACCGTTCCTCGAAATTCTGTCTGAGTTGAGTGAAGATCCGACTTAGGGGAATCCGACTTAGGCGAGGTTTACTGTATGCTGGTTGCTTACATGAAAATAAATGGCAGGTAATGGTGCAGATCTAATGAATGACACAATATCGTACAGGAAGCCAGTGCAAAGACCCCAGAAAAGGCACTGAGTGAGAAAACTGCGGTGAGCAAGTCACAACCCAGCTAAGCAATTCTGTACATGTTGTAACCTTCTAATATCTTTAAGGGCATCATTGTATAAAAAGGGCATAGCAATGGTACAGCCTACTAGTAAGAAGTGCAGTTGCAATAATTTTTGCAACAGAAAGAAGGAAACAACGGCAAATACGTTATAAATCACCAAAATGGGCCAAATGGCCCTGAATTCCTCTGGACTAATACGTCTATATGTGACCCCGGCTGACCAAATGAGTGATAAGTCAGAAAAATTGTAACTGTTTTCTTTCATTCTTGTAAAGGTTGGGTAGGGTGCTTTTACACAATTAAAAAAATTATGACTGCTACAAAAATTGGCAAAGTTATGGCGCAATGAACATGGTAGGGGTCAAAAAATGAAAAAAACTGCTGTTGAAGTTTTACATTATATATGCAAATGGATTGCATGGAAATATTACAATCAGTGTGTATGTTATGTTGCAATGGTACACTGGAAGTACAAATGTGCTGCTACAAAAACTTATCAAGTTATGCCAGATTAAGTTTTCATGTGTAGAACTAAGAGGACAGATTATTTGAGAACAAAAGGTAGGACAGATTTACAGCTGGCCACTCCACTCACAGCCTAGTAAGTGGCAGTACCCTAAGTTACATCTATGCAAAATTAGAAACAAAGTTACTGAACAGTTTAAAAAAAATATAAAGCTTTGAAGACTGGTAGGTGGTAATCTACCCTCTCAACACTAGTGTTCACTGCGAACAACTGGATTCATCCTCCATCCTCTAGTTACCAGAGCCACCACTGATTCATGGTCAAGTTGATTAGCTCAATGCACCAACTATGACAATACACTGGACACTGTGGGTGACAGTGTCCAGAGTGAGGACTAAGCAGTGTCCTGGAATTGCTGAATAGATCAAGTAAACCTGCCAAGTGGGTGACATTGTGCACAAGTGTTCATTGATCCTTAGTGATTGTTCAGAACACCAGACTGACCACATACCTAAACAAAGCGAATGTACTAGGTGAAGAACAGGCAGTGTTCAAATAGGGGTATTGGTTGAATTGTATTTGTCTCGATGCAAAAGGCTTTATTGTGCCTTCATCGATTATAAGAAAGTATTTGATTTAGTAGACCGTCTAAGATAATTTCATGCGGTATTAATGGTAATGTGTTGAAAGTTGTATACAACATGTACAAAAATGCTAAATCATGTATAAATCAGGGCCAGGCTGTGTCAGCCTTCTTCTCATGTGATGTAGTGGTACAGCAAGGAGAAAACTTGTGTCCTTTGTTATTTGCTATTTACTTGAATAATTTTGAACAATGTTAGTTATGCTAGGCACACACCAACCGACTAACGCCTACTTGCATTGCCAGTCGGCACAAAAAGCAGTTGGTGCTAAACGCAAATTAGTTCCGCCGACTAGCGCCGATTTCTGCCCGCACACACCAGCCAGCACACAGTAACCGACTCGTGCCGACCGTCGGTGATGAACATATGAAACATTTGTAAAAATTAGGCCAAAACGGCTATCAGAAAAACGAAACTTGTTACGTAGTAAGTCGGAGCTTCGACGTCAGCCTGCACGACGATATGGCTTGAGCATTTAGCATATCCTCCAGCAAAGAAACGCATAACGTCGAGCTATGTTTTATGACAGTACGCAGAACGTTATATTTAGCCGTTTCAGTTAATAGGTATGTTGAAACTTGAAGTGTAATCAGTTGCACCCAACGAATTCCTCAAAAACGTTTTCCACCGCTAGCGCCGCTTTGCGGATTTTTAAGGCTTAATATATGCGCCGGTAGCGGCGCCACCAGAGGTAGCGTTTTTCACAAAACAAAATGGCGATTCCTGTCGGAAGTGTGAAACAAACTTACAAAGTCAGGTGGAAATTAGGTTTATTTGTGGCGCCTGTTTTATGAACAAGCGAAAAAAATGATGATGGTCAATGGCAATAGGATAAAAAATAATCTATCACTTTCTGAAACGTTGGTTACCCGCCAGGTCAGTAAAATATGAAATTAAAAAATGAAAGCATGTGGCCCGAAAGCGAAATGGTTTGAAAACTCAAAAAAGACGCCGGGCTTAGCCTTGACTTGTATCGAGGACTATCACATGATCGTGCTATGATTTCTTATTGGCCAAGTTACCGCCGACCGTCGTGTTATGACAAAAAACCTGCACACACCAGCCGACTCGTCATCGGATATGCACCGACTTGTCACCGGATACCTCCTGATCTAATGCCGACTGCCGATTCAACATTTGAATCAGCGTTAGTTGGCGCTATAAGGCTGACCGTTGGGCTTAAATTCGGCACACACCAACTGACGGTTTTTACGCCGACTAGTCGGTTGGTGTGTGCCTAGCATTATAATTATAAGGAACTTGACATGGCAGCTGGTAAAATTTAGAACAACCTTATTGATGATGATGTAGAAAATGTATGTTCTACTATATGCTGATGACACTAGAATGATTCAATCAAATACAGATTTCTTGTGTATAGTGGAATTATATCAACTCTTCTAATGGTTGACATTAGGTTGTTTCAGGTGTCAACTATATTGTGAATCTGTAATTATTAGTCTATATTGATACAATTGACATAGTACCATTCTACACAAGGCATGGCAAGCGTAAAAAGAACAATATAATGCATTTGATATCAATAAAGTGTAGGATATTTCACTCTATAGTTGTCCAGAATATTAATTTTCTATGTTTGTCACCTACAGGTGACAATACATCTTTAACAAATGGACACCACAATCACACCATTTTATAATAATTAAATGAACATCAAAATAAACACAATTTGCAATTATAGAAAATACAGATACAGTTTAAAAGCTGCAGGCAACTGAGTTTTAACAGGGGTCAAGTGTGTCTACTCTGCCTGGGCCCTGTGACCAATTAAAGATTAGTCAAGGTCTCAGTGGAACAATAGCACTAGGCTGAAGAGTGGAGTGATGCTGCTGGCTTTCTGGCACATTAAACAAAATCTACTGTTGGGGGTGGTCTCAAGGGCCCTTCTCAAAACCACGTCACTAGTTAATGTAAAACTTTTGCACTTTGGGGGCCCCTTAGAATGATTCAATCAAATACAGATTTCTTGTGTATAGTGGCAGCACCCAAAGATACATCTATGCAAAATTAGAAAATATAGCTACTCTGAGGTAGACAATTAATTTTAGTTAGCAAATTTAACATTTTTGGGGACCTTTGCTGCCCTTAGAATGATTCAATCAAATACAGATTTATTGTGTTTAGTGGCACTACGACATGAAATGTCTATGAAAAATTAGAGAAAAAGTTACTGAACAATTTTTTGATACACTGGAAGTACAAATGTGCTGCTACAAAAAATTATAAAGTTATGCCAGATTATGTCATTATGTGTAAAACTAAGAGGACAGATTATTTGAGAGCAAAAGGTAGTCTAAAGAAAATAAAAAATGGGTCAGCTGGACGGTGATAGACCTTCTGAACTTGAAGCCTTTGTCAAACTTTTGTCTCGACTTCACCGAAGGCGGTGTCCTGCTGTCAGAACTTCGAAGGTGTTACTCACCTAACTTACAGGTCTTTGTCAGTAAAAATAATGGGATAGTAATTTACACCAACATTGTTTCCTGTAGAAGTCATTTTGTGGGATATATTAGTATTAGTTGTGCCAATTCAAAAATTAGTGCTATATACTAGTAGTTTGTCAAAATGTAAACAAACTCAAAGCAGTTGCAGCTTAGCGTTAACCTGTTCTGAAATATTTGAATGACATAATGATATATTTCACATAAATATATAGGGAGCTAATGGAGAGGCCCTACAAAATGAAAGCCTCACTTCATATAATGACACATCTCATACCGTCTTTCTGGACTGTCGCAATATCCAATAGTTTCCTATCACAACCCTCGTGTACAATATACCAAAGCTATATATTTCCAACACCACAACATATGTATTATCATTGGATAGGTAATTGAATAACCTTTCAGATGAATGCAACTTGTAGCAGCAGAAAATGAAGCATACAAAAGTTACACCACAAACAATGACATGCATTCTCAAAATGTGATTCGTTATAAAAATTCCAAAAGGTATCATCATGTAGATAATTCAATGCTCTTCAAAATAACACTTATTTGTAATAATAGAAAATGATAAAACTACAATGTGTAATTTTTTTGGAATCTAGGTCAAGCTTCTGAGCTTCAGATACTGTACAGAAATAACATGCTGAGTGGTAATGGGTTAACAGGGGACTAGTGCATCTGTCTGTTGACACAAGCCTCTGCCAGTGACCAATTACAGATTAGTGACAGTTTCTGTCAAACAATAGCAGCCAGATAATCTTAGCTGTAGTGGGGTGGGATGTTGTTGGAAAAGGGTTTAGCTTTTTGGGAGGCCCTGAAATGCCCTTAGAATGATTCAATCAATTACAAATTTCTTGTGTACAGTGACACTACCCTATGAGATGTCTATATAAAATTAGAGAAAAAGTCACTGAAGAGGTTTTGAAAAAATAGGCAAAATGTGAAAATTGACCAGTTTTGGGGTCGTTTTAGGGGTGTCATTAGGTGCCCTTAGAATGATTCAATCAAATACAGATTTCTTGTGTACAGTGACACTACCACATAAAATGTATATGCAAAATTAGAAAAAAAAGTTGCTTAACAGTTTTTGAAAAAATAGGCAAAAGGTAACATTTTTGCCAGTTTTTGGGTCCTTGGAGGCCCTAGGGAGCCCTTAGAATGATTCAATCAAATACAGATTTCTCGTGCATGGTGGCAGTGCCCTAAGATGTCTATGCAAAATTAGAGAAAAAGTTGCCGAACGGTTTCTGAGATACGGCAGCTAACGGCAGACAGTGGACGCAGAGTGATGGAAATAGTCCCTTGGACCTTCAGCCAAAGGACTAAAAATGATAATAACAGCAGCAACAAGTTTGAGAAATATGCCGTCTAAAATTGAAATTATCATTAAAGATAACTTCTAAAATTTTTGGTGAAAGTGTAGACGTAACATACTGCCTAAGCATAGGTATGGGAAAAAAGCTTTTAATTTTATCATGCTGCCTCTGTGTACCAATAAGAAGAAACTCTGTTTTATTAGCATTTAACTTTAATCTACTCAGTGATCGAAAAGAAAATGTCATTAAAGGTCCTCAACCAATTCATTTGCCCATCGCCAATCCGGTTCTTTTAGGTCCAGATGTGTAATGTGTGAATAGTTTAACTAGTGCGCACAGTCGGTTTAATAAAAAATGCGTACTTGTTTTTCTTAATCGTAAACAAAAATATGTCGTTACACCGGGTATAGCTGGCAAAAGCCAATTGCGCTGTCGACCTACTGCGCCACTTCGGTCACGTGGTTTACGCGAGATCGGCATCCCATGCATTCAAAAACAATAACAACACACACATCCTTTGGTGTATCAAGATGAAGATTCCAAATTGGTTGTACGAAGGTACGTATTACACTATCGCAGTTAGCAACAAAACGCATAGCCGTGTATTAATTCAACAAGAATTGCAACTTGCAAAACGTCTATACTCGACTCGAGGCCGACTCTAACTTCTAACTCTAAGTCTAAGTCTAAGCCAGCCACCAGGTCCATGACCATATCAGCCAGAGATTCAGTCAGAGGCTGTGACAACGAGCATAATATTTGATATGTATTGTATTTGGTTAAGTAGGATCTTGTTAATAAGCTATGTTATTGTGACAAATGCCGACAATACATATAGAGTAGATGACGTAAGGGTGCGAAATGACAAGTAACATTGGTTAGGCAGTAGGCCCCTGTTGTCGTTAATCGTGCAAGTAACTTAGGGAGCATCCGTAATTTCGTGCAACAGAACGTCAAACATGGGAGTTATATTTTGATACTATTACTGTAGAATGAAGTTGATTTGCATCGTAGTTTATGCAAAATAATTGAGATTTTTTATATGACAAATTATGTAAACGTGTATATACATGAAATATAAATACAGCTAGAGTATACCATATATAAGGATTAAACAAGAAAATGCCCGCAGTTGTTTCCATTGTGGTCCTTGGTGCCTGGCTATAGTTTATGTAATTGGTATCCTGTGATACCTTTCAACTGACATATGCCAGCTATTCTTGTGTATTTATCAATGTGTATGGGAATGAGAGGAGGCAGAAGAGGAGCTAAGGCGGTCACCTGGGTCAGGCAGACACAGGCAATATATAGTCTGCAGGAGGCCCACATTTGATCAATCCAGGTAATTTCAAATTTATAACAATCAACCATGTTTAAGTTATAAACAAATTTTAATGTGCACATTTACATATATATTTGTTTTCATACACATTTTAATAACAACATCTTGGATATGGAAAACTAACTTGACTTCTGCACTTATATTATACCCACAGTGTATCAATACAGACATATTAATACACCTTTAAAAGTATTTAGCATATGGCCATGACTCATAAATAAGTTTATAAAATAAATTATTCATTTTTGAAGAAGGTAAACATGCATGTTATGAACCTTTGAATACTTGCCCAGGAAAATATACTGTTAGCATCACAATAACACCTCATTTTGTTATTTCCAACATTCACCAGGACCATTCAACCTAAGGCAGAACCTTAAAATGTCAAACATGAATATGTGTAGTAGTTACACATGGCAGACACTGACATGAATTTGAATACTGAAAACAACAAATATAAATGCGCTTTACTGATTAGCAGAATTCAAATCAGTCTATACTGACTAAGATCAGGCATCATTGTAATGAAATTGAACAATTTTTAAATCATGTAATGACAATATTGTTTTTGAATGCGTAAACAAAAAATAGTAAAAAAAATTCATCGTTTTAAAAAAGAGCATATTCTACTAATGTCTGCATGCTGTATCAACCTATCCCCTCCCTCCTCCGGAACAACCCCGGTAAACACTGACTGTTCCTAAGATATCAACATGTATAGATGCAGCTGTAGTAGCACATTTCTTGCTGCCGTTTTTCTTGTGAAATACGGCAGTTCAAACATGAAACATTATTTTATATTTACTGATTATAACAATGAACATTCCACAATTATTTACTCCCAACACTACAATGATACCTGTTTTTGTTTACTGAATATATGCTTTTCTTTACAGGAGATTGGACTACCGGGGTAGTACCACTAGATCTCCAAGTTAATATGGCTTTCAGCTGTACTGGGTAGTTGTATTTGTCCAGGATCTCGGACAAGATTCTACAGCCATGCAGCATACTGCATATTAATGGTTTGTCATGAGAATGTCCACTGAGTGATCCCAATTGTGTCGTGTGTTGCATCCGTGACAGATCCCCCAGTGCCGATGGGGTGTACACTGGCTTCCAGGTCAGTTAGTTAGCTTGACTGACTAAAAACCATTGTAGAATGCAGGTTGCTCGACATTCGAATATGGTGACGCCTGACTAGCTCTGCAGTTGGTGATGGAACGGTGGGTGCGAGGGTCTAGCAGATATAGCATGAGTCTTCGGGCAACAACTCTTGACACTGTGAGACAGATTCAGTGTCGAGCATTCTTCAGCGAACTACATCGGTTTGGATATCGATGACATCACTGTATGTGTTCGCTGTCTTCGATGGTATACTGCATACCAGCTTCCAGACATTTTGCTGTACATCAGCGTCTACCTATACCAGAGACAAAGTGACAATTAGCATGGCTCTGACATGTATTATATTTTATATGTGATGACACATTTATCAAGTCAGTAATACACAGTATTTGTATTCAATTCAACTTTAACTTTTAGCAGTGTCCATGAAAAAATACATCAATTATCCAGCATTGTTACAGTGGTAGGGTTTCATTGTCTTTGTGTTGCTGGTAGTCAGTAGCAGCCAGCTGAGTTCTTGCAACGTACACCAGGTATTTGTTATGTACAACACAAGTTTGTGATGAAGTAATGGTATTGAAAGCCTTTTCACATTTTTCATTTTGTAGTCAATCTCATCAAATAGTTTCAATAAAATGATTTTTTTACATTGTCTTTACTTTAATTCACATGCATTTCTAACAACAATATGCAATTTAATGAGGACACACATTACTGCAAAATCCTCATGCAGACAAACAAAACTATCACATACAGGGGTGGATTCAGATATCGAGTCTGGGGGGCACAAAAACTTCCACTGGTAGCCGAACCAAACGGTGTAGTCCAAATTTTGTCGCTACCACGCTGCCATAACTTCACCCGCTCCACTGGAGTGGTGATATTGGAAGACGCCATAACTTCAGCTTATTATTATCATCTAAACTGGGGCACATTTCAAACGGTCTGGGAGGACACATTATAAAAGATCCACAGACATGTCAAATTCCTAAGGTATAGGAGCACCTTCCCCCAGGCCCGCCTGGATCCGCCTATGACATACTTGTTTATTGCTTGTATTTATAATTTTGATAACAGGTTTGGTGACAGAGTAACCACATTTGACAACACTCGTTTACCTGAAGGTAAAGAGCTTTGACGCATAAATCTGCATGTGGTGTTAACACACCTAGAGTTCTGAAAATATAGTACAAGTATTAATAGTCAGCATTGATTGTTTCTAACAATAATCATTTTAATGTACTTGCAAAAGGCCGGGCCAGGCCGCCCATACCGCCATTGCCTATGACTAAAAGGTAAACAATCAAATAAATTTGGTACAAGCAACATTAATATGTATATTCATGTCTAAACATACGTGATTATAGCTGAATAATTTAAAATTACTAACCTGTCTCGAAGAACCTTTGCGAACGCTGCATCTCTTCTGTTGATGTTGTGACTGACCCCACGGCACGGGCAATGGCCCACGGCCACAGTTCACTGGCACTGTCGCCAACTCCTTCTGTTTACTTTGTTTCGTTCCATAGTCGTTCCCAAATAGAAATACACCTTTATGCGTGGGTACTGTCTATGTCTGTCTAATTTAGCCCATTTTACCGTGTCGGTGGCATATGTTCGTGGACGTCCACTCATTGCCTAAACTCGGAATTCCGTAACATCAACAGCGCCAAAGGGTGGGGTCAAAGGTCAATATCGCCCAAAATTCGCGATCATGAGAAGACAAAAACGTGATTCCATGCAAAGTCTTGTCCATACTCAGCTAAAATCGAAGCAAAAAACCGGATCCGGTTTTTATTAAAAACGAAAGATTTAGCAGCTTTTCTATTAATTTAAAAAACGAACTAATACGTATGCATAAACGAACTAGGATATCATTGGGGAGTACTTGATGCCTGTTTTTTGTATGAAATTACTAAGAAACGCAAGGAGCAAAACAGTCGAACTGGTTGAGTACCTTTAAGACAATTTATGCGCTAATTTAAGGAACAATCAGTAGATAGTAGGTAAAGAAATGTAAATCTAGGTATCATCTGCATAAAGATGGTTACTTAGATTATGACCGTTAATAACTGGGCTCAATTGGGTTGTGTAAAGAGTGAGAAGTAATGGTCTGAGAACAGAACTCTGAGGAACACCACACAAAATATGGAATGCTGACGAGAGAAAATCCCCCAATTATGGTGTTAGTCAGCATATGGCCCGATGCCTACCACCTTACCTACGGCCCCCAAAGCATGCAGTGAATAGTGAAAGCAAGAATAACTGCAGAGTCAGGTGTGCATGCAATGAGACTTTTTTTATGCAAACAAAAACAATAAGATGCAAGTTGTCATTCAAGTAGCTGATACTGGTCACATGACGCAACGCAGTGTGCTTCGTCACACACAGATGCAGTGCCACAACATTCTTATGGACGTTTGATTTTAGTTCGCATACAAACATAAGCTCAACTTTTTTTTATATATTTGATATATAAAAATATTTTAAGATATTTGTGTTTAATGATAACCGTTGTTGATAATACCTGGTTTGGTACTTCAACTTTGGGTGAAATCAGATTTGTTTACCGTTACGGCTCGGCCTCTATGCATCTTTCATTGTGCTTGTATCGACATATTATCTTGATGTTATATATATCAGCGTGATTGGAAGTTAAGTATTTGTCAGTGTGGTGTGGTCGTCGCAATGTTGTCATTGTCAAACGTTTTCTTTGTTGTTATAAGAAAAAATCTTTCTAACTGGAACGGTAATTTGTCGTCGGCCAAACGTGTTGTTGATTTAAAATGACTCTCATAAAAATTATTTAGTCATAAATACGTCATCACCATGTTGGCCCTCAACAGCTGTGGACCCTGGCTGGCCTTGGCAGCCACCACTCGTGAAGCCAGGCATGCTGGGCTCATGTAATGGAACTGTAGTGCTAACCACTGGCGATTTCGCTCTGAATATTTCGCGAAAGGGTAAGAGCACCTCGGATGTGAATGTGTTTTTAGTTTCCTGTCCCAGGGTATATGCAACAGGCATATTCAACAGGGTGTGGGACCTCCGTTTTTTATTTAATGTCTCATTCGAATGGCACTGTCACTAAATAACATTATTATTGATACTATATTACATAGGCTTGAGGTTTTATAGATAAAAACTCAATATTCAGCATTAATATTTAAAATAATAATCCATTATTTGAATACCCTGCAGTGTGCGTTACCTTGGAATATCAAAGTAATTCCATGCTGACAATGTGATGGAATTATGTGTTAAATTATAATGTAACCAGTAAAAGTTACATATTGATTAGTTAACAATACAATAAAAGGAGACATGGAATATTGTTGGTGAAATACTTCACTCAAGCAGACTGTTTTCAGTAGTTTATTCGGGCTCTGTAAATTACATGTGACTCTCTTAATGGCGTAATAATTGAAAGCACTGCGCATGTCATATAACGGTGCATCTTGGACTGGGATGGGGGGCCCCATTGGTACTGGGGGGCATCTCAAAATCTGGGAGGAACTCCTATTTAGGATACTAAATACTATATTGCGGAAGTCTCGGGCATATGCAGCACATAACACACTTATGGAAATGGACAGGCTAAGTCATTGTTATGTAATAACATATCTTCCGACTCTGATCAAAAAGCTAATAACAAAAGGAAGCAGAGAAAAATGTTTGGTGACATTAACCGCACTGCATCCATATTCAATTAAGTTGTTTGAAGGGGGGAAGGTGAAAAATGATGAACCCAAGTAAAATAATTTCTGACTCCGATCAAAAAGTTAAAGCTACCAACCTAAGGAATGTGTGGAAAAAGTTTGGTGCTTTTATCTGTTCTGTCCTGATATCCCAAAAATATGTGACTTGGCTTCCTAATAGTTGTAATAGCTTCAGCAATGTATACCTTGGCAGTGAAGTCAAATCGCAGTTTCTCAGGTGCAACAAGTGAACCCCGTTGATCGGCTTCTCCAAGCACCATCCTCAGGGCAAAGTTCAACACATGGGTGCCAGTGTGGTTGCTCATGATGGGCTGTCGTCGTGACTGCCAACAAAGCATTTTTATACTTATTTAAAATATTTACACAATGTGGCAATTTGTAGGCAAAGGTTTTTTTGCCAAATTACAAAATAAATTTTTGAATTATGATATGTGGAGCATAGCGGTGCAATGACTAGAGCATCTGACTCACAATCAAGAGAACACGGTTTCAAATCCTGTGCTGCCATTTCGAACCTTGAGCAAGTTCAGTCACTCTATGTTGCTGCAGTTCACTCAGCTGTATGAATGAGTACCTAGCTCTTGACATTGGTGTACGAATAGTCTTTATGTATTAATTGCCGTGTAGCTGAACGCTTCTCAGAGAAGTCAAGATGGTGTTCGATTGAACAGGTTTGCCAGAGAGTAAAGTGTAAAGGGCGTTGAGCAGTCCTAAGGACTATATAAAAACTTACCTTTTTACATACTTTAACACTATAAAATTATTACAAAGCACGGGCAAGGATTTTTCACAGAAGATGTCACAACTTTTGCATGGACTGCAACCATTAGCATTTGTTGTATTCAAATAAACTGTGTCAATGAAAACTTCAATATGTTATTTGTTTATGCACCAAATTTAAGTTCTATAACTTCATTATTATGAAGTTTACTGGCTTCTATGAAAGCCCTCTAACCACCTAATGGTAGGTCGACATGTGCGCTGTATGAACCGCCACATCGCACATACCTGAAATGTGACTCGCTGTGATTTTTGTAGTGCCACAAAATTGGTCAATGTGTTGCTCAAGAATGTGGCATCTCGCCAAATCTCATCACCTATAGACACAGTAATTTTGAACTAAGGCTGGGAAAGCTACTTGACCAATCGGTGAGAGTCTCCAATACATGTTACATTTCAGAACCACCAATTCAGGAGATTTATACGTAAATCGGAGGTTCTAAAAAACGGGCATTTATATGTAAATCAGGGGTCTCAGAAAACCGGACTTTTATACATAAATTGCAGGGCTTATTATGTAAATCTGAGTAAAATATTATAAAAAAGAATATTTTACATTCCATAGACATTAACAATCACGTTTTAATAAAATGCAAAGATGTGATTGATAATAACAAAGTTGAGTTTATAACCTTAAAATTCAAAATCAATCAACATAGCATGAATTTGTCTATGTATTTTGAACATTATATTCTTTCAGCACATCAGACAGTTGGCCAACTGCGTTGCAGAGGTCTACTCTGTTGTTGTAACCTCTCTTCTTGAACAACTTATCAACATTTTAACAATTCTGATGATTTCCACATCATGTTCACAAACGAAGATATGTATGTATATGCAGAATTATGAAAATATGCTAACGTGGAAACAATGGAAATATGCAAACAACTTTTATACAGGCAATAAACACATTTCGTGAAAATCAAATTTTTGTGTTTTATTATATAATTATATTCATACATTCCAGTGTAAATTCAAAGTTTAACACCTTATATCACAGCCAATACTTCTCTAAAACGTAAAAGCTTTTGGTTTTATGTAAAGTGGTACTTTCAAACCTACAGTTTGACCCCCGTTGACTTTGACCTTCAAAATTACCTTGAAATTCAAAATTGAGGGTGGCATCCGCCCTAGACTTTTTCCACATCGTATGAGTGATGTTTCACTATCAAGAAACAATGCAGTTAAAAAAATGTGTGGGCTTTTCAATGTTTGGCTTTATCAAGAACTGGCTACACGTCATCTGCACTAGCTATATAATAAAATGGGTTAATGGGCCAATGTCATAACAAGTGTACAATTGATAAAAATTGTGTCGTTTGTTTCTTACACCAAGAATTATTAAGTCAGGCTTACAAAAATATCACTACAGATTGGTCTTACCAAGAGCTTTCAGGATGCCCATATTTATAATTTTTTAAATAAAAAAATGGCATAAGGAGTGAAAAACAGCCAAAATTGCATGTCCAATTGACATTTCTAATTTTGGAAATGCTACCATAAAAAATAAATGCTGCATTTTTTATGTATAGTACAAATGAGGTATGTTTTGGGAGATACAAAATCATGGTTAAAAAATGACAGTGTATTTTCTATAATGACCACTTTTTGCATGTCCAGCATTGGTTTAGATTGGTCCACTACATTAATTTATTATTGTTATTGCAGGGTATTTCAAGATTTTAACAAGATTTAACAAGATTGCCACCCAGAGAATTAACTCTAGATGGCAGGTGGACAAGGAAGCCTTTTGGTTTATTGAGAGCCAACCCTTTTTTATTTACGTGTATCCCACCCTTCTGAGGTGTGTAAATTTTATTTTTAAACATATTCACATTACTAGCACCCACACAATCAGCAGATAATCTGTTCCATTCATTTACAGTCCTTTGTGAAAATGAAAACTTTCTTATATCTAATCTACACTGCTCCTTTAATAATGTAACTTCATGTCCTCTAGTCCTTCTATCTTTCTTAAATGAGAAAAAAATATTTCTATCAATATTTTCATAACCATTCAATATTTTAATTTTTTTATCTGATCTCTTCTCAATCTCCTGGTCTCTCGTGTGGTTAAATCACATTCTTTTAGGTGTATTTCACAACTAAAGATCCCTCAGTTTTTGTATCATTTTAGTCGCTCACCTCTGTACTCTTTCTAGCATATCTATGTCCTTCTTGAGATATGGCCTCCACGCTTGTATACAATATTCTAAATGAGGCCTCACTATTGCTTTGTACAGCAGTATTATTAATTATTTTCCTAATATATGCTTTATTTCGCCTAATTAATCCAAATATTTGATTTCCCTTTGAAGCTGCAATTCCGCACTGCTCTGAAAACTTCATATCAACACTGATGGTTAACCCCAAGTCATTTTCTTTTACAGTTTACACAGTAGTACTTAGTACAGTACCCCCCCATTGTATATTGTACATCTTCGTTCCCATATCCTGTATGGAGGCATTTACATTTCGCAAAATTGAACAACATCTGCCATTTTTCAGACCATTTGATCAACCTGTCAAGATCATCTTGTAAGTGCTGTTTAACTCCATCACGTTTAATTCTTCTAAACACTTTTGTATCATCCGCACAAATTTCAACACCATGCTTGTTATATCATCATCCAAATCGTTGATATATATATATTAAGAATAATATAGGTCCCAGTACTGACCCCTGTGGTACCACACCCAATATTGATTTCCAGTTTGAAGCCTTCCCATCAACTACTACCCGTTGTCTTCTGTCGCTCAGCCATTTTTTTATCCAGTTAATTAAAAAAATGTCCTATGCCATGGGCCTTTAGTTTAAGCAGTAATCTTTGATGTGGCACTTTGTCTAAAGTTTCTAAAAATCTAAGTAGATGATATCTACTGTTGATCCCTCGTCTACCCATTTAGTGACATCTTCAAAAAACATAACATATTTGTTAAGCATGACCTCGCTTTTAGAAACTCACGTCAAGATGGGTTTATCAAGTGTTTAACAAGAAAATCCACCATGTGATCTTTAATTAGACTTTCTAATAATTTGCAAATCACCGATGTTAAATTCATTGGTCTGTAGTTCTCCGACTTGTTTCTCGAACCATTTTTAAATAACAGTATAATGTTGGCTTGTTTCCATTGTAAAGAAACTACTCCCTCTTCTAACGACAAGTTGAAAACTGTTGCAAGCTGTATGGTAATTTGTTCTACAATTTCCAATAGTAGTTTGGGCGGAATTCCATCCACTCGAGGTGATTTATTATCCTTCATAGCCCTTATTTTCTTAGCTACCATTTCCGGGGGTTACAATTAACTGTCCTAAATAGTCCTATTCCACTCCCTTGAAATTAGCCTCTGGTACTGGCAATGAACTAATATCTTCCCTGGTAAACACCAAACTAAAATACTCATTCAGGTCTTCTGCCATTAAGTAATAATGATATCTGATATTATATTTCCAGCATTATCTTATAGAGAACCATCCTTATCCTGAACTTTTGACATGTATTCTTTTCTTACAAAGTTAATGAAGGAATCCTGAAATCCTGTTTCCTATTCCAAATCATGCATGAATGTAAGGTGCTGCGACATAGCTCAAATAACTAATCACTTTTTCTGTGGAAACCACAGAGGCGTAACATGTGACTTAAAGGAAATAAAAACAAGGCATTAGCTAAAATCCGTTTTCCACGTGTACACAAAGTTTAACATTGTATGTCACATTCGAGAACATAAAAAAATACAGAAAAATACAATTGTAGCATGAATTCAATTTAAAACCCGTCTGTGTAGCGCTACCTGCGGAAAATAAAAATCTAATGAGCTAGGCGATCACGTGGTATCTTAACGTCACATATGACTCACACCCACAGCAGGCCGACCCTTTCTATGCATTCAGAGCATGTTTACATGGAGAGTTTTGGGGTCGAAACGAGTGTCAGAATGAATTATTATGCAATATTCCGATGTAATACAAACACTAGTCATCATAGAGGAACAAGCAGTTATCTTACGGTTCCATATGAATTCAATTTTATTCAAAACAATGATTGCGAATGAGCCTACATGTCAACTAGGTATCGCCGAGCTTGGGCTCGTTTTCAGAATAATTATATCGAATGCAACCAACAGGAGATAATGTACACCAATATACATACATAGCAAACATATATCGTATCCAGCTACAGAAAGTAACATGTCTAATCTATAATATCACTAGAATATCGATGTATGAAGTGCATCATGTTTGCTATGTATGTTTATTGGTGTAGATTATCTCCGGCGGGTTGCAATCGATGATTATTCTGAAAACGAGCCGAAGCTCACCGAAACCTGGTCGGCTTGTAGGCCCTTTCGCATTCATTGTTTTGAATAATATTGGATTCATGTGGAACTGTAAGATAACTGCTCGTTCTTCTATGATGACTAGTGTTTGTATTACATCGGAATATCGCACAATAACTCATTCTGACGTTCATTTCGACCCAAAAGTTATGCTTGTAAACATGCTCTGAATGCATGGAAAGGGTCAGCCTGGTGCGAGTATTTGTCATCTGTGACGTCCCGATACCATGTGATCGCCTAGCTCATTAAATTTCTTTTTTACATGGGAATCGCTACACAGACAAATTTAAAACCGAATTTATGCTACAAATGTATTTTTTAATGTTCTCAAATGTTACATACAATGTTAAACTTTGTGTACACACGGAAAACAGATTTTAGCTAATGCCTTGTTTTTATTCCCTTTAACAATCCTTCCTATGGCTACAGCAGCCTACACCATTCAGTGAACCAGTAATTATACTGGTTAACTTATGTAACTATGCATACCAATCTTGGCAAGACAAAAGAACAGTGTCCAAATAAATGTATAATCTGATATCACTAGAATATCGATGTATGACGGAGGAGTTGTACAATTTATCATAACAACTTAAATCATTCAGCGAATTTCTGTCGGTCATGCTAGCTCAGTTGGTAAAGGCGTTGGTTCCTTGGCATTTGTTTTGCAATCGGGCAACGCCGGTTCAATCCCGACACCAAACCATTGATTTTCTTTACACTTTTTTGTTGATGTTTTCACAAAGTAATATAAACCAAATCATTATGATGCACTGTTTGTAAATATTTTTGTAGTAATTATTTATTCGCCACAAAAATTAAACTATGGTAATTCTATATAACGATGTTTCTAAATTTTATTTATCCAGACAGATCACCATTTCTTTTCATATATATATAATTACAATATATTACTGTACAATATATATATATACAATTAATTAATTATATATCCATTACATTATATTTGTTTGGATAAATAAAATTTAGAAACATCGTTATATAATTTCCATATTACAATTTTTGTGGCGAATAAATAATTACTACAAAAATTTAAGACATATTTACAAACAGGGCACCATAGTATAACAATGATTTGGTTTATATTACTTCGTGAAAACATTAAAAAAAAATGGGCGAAGTGGCCCTGAAGTCCTTACTAATACGTCTATATGTGACCCCTGACCATATGAGTGATAAATCGGAAAAATTGTAACATTGTTTTCTTACATTCTTGTAAAGGTTGGGTAGGGTGCTTTACATGGTTTCAAAAATTATGACTACTACAAAAATTTGTGAAGTTATGGAGCATTGAACCTGGTAGTGGTAAAAAAATGAAAATGAAGAAAACAGCTGTTGAAGTTTACCATTATAAATGCAAATGGACCGCATGGAAATATTACATGCATGACATTCAAATGTGGCACACAGTGTGTATGTTATGTTGCAATGATACACTGGAAGTACAAATGTGCTGCTACAAAGACTTATCAAGTTATGCCAGATTATGTCTTTATGTGTAAAACTAAGAGGACAGGTTATTTGAGAGCAAAAGGTAGACACACTGTTTGACACATTTTAAAACCTACAGGCAACTGTCCAGTTTAACAGGAGACTATGAAACAATAGCAGGCACTACCACATGAAATGTCTATGAAAAATTAGAGAAAAAGTTACTGAACATTTTTTGAAAAAAAACAGCCCCACAGAACTAATTATAGTTATTGTTAAGATGTTTAACCTAGTTCTATTACCTGACATTGTGCCAACAGATTGGTGTATTGGGATCATTAAGCCTATATAATTATTATATAAACATAGCAGCAGACACTGGGACAGTGTGACTGCTGCCTGGCTAATTGGATGCAATGGTGCTTTGAAGTTAGTTCTTCTACCAACTATCCTTTTAACACAAGCCTATAGGTTTAGTAGCTGCCAGCACACTACTGAGCCTAAACTACCATGCAGGTGTGAAAAACGTCCTGATGTATTTGAACTTGAGCCACTAATTAACTGTCCACCAAGCAGCAGCAGAACAGTTTATAATAATAATAATCCACAAGTTAACTGGCAGTGATCTTCCTTTTATCATTCATGTGATGTTTATTGTGAGCAGGACGGACAAATGGTGATCATATGTAGACAGGTACAGAAAGAAACTAAAATTTTCTATAAAAAGAACCACATACCTAAACAAAGCGAATGTAATAGGTGAAGAACAGGCAGTGTTCAGATAGGGGTATTGGTTGAATTGTATTTGTCTTGACACAAAAGGCTTTATTGTGCCTTAACTATGTCAACTTTTCTAATGGTTGACATTTGGTTGTTTCAGGTGTCAACTATATTGTGAATCTGTAATTATTAGTCTATATTGATACAATTGATTTACACAGTACCATGTCTACACAAGGCTTGGCAAGCATAAACAGAACAGTAGAATGCATTTGATATAAATAAAGTATAGGATATTTCACTCTATAGTTGTCCAGAATATTAATTTTCTGTTTGTCACCTACAGGTTTCTACAGACAATACATCTTTAACCAATATACACCACAGTCACACCATTTTATAATAATTAAATGAACATCAAAATAAACACAACTTGCAATTATAGAAAATCAATAGTTTTGAAGATACAGTTTAAAAGTGTTAGGCAACTGTTCAATCTAACAGGGGTCAAGTGTGTCTACTCTGCCTGGGTGCTGTGACCAATTAAAGATTAGTCAAGGTCTCAATGGACTGGGCTGTAGAGATTAGTCACAGCTGTTGATTTTGTGGAACAATACACATGTAATGTTGGGGGTGGTCTCAAGGGCCCTTCTCAAAACCACATCACTAGATAATGTAAACCTTTTGCACTTTGGGGGCCCCTTAGAATGATTCAATCAAATACAGCTTTCTTGTATATAGTGGCAGCACCCTAAGATACATCTATGCAAAATTTGAAAAAAAGTTGCTGAACAGTTTTTGAACAAATAGGCCAAATGTTACATTTTTACCAGTTTTGGGGTCCTTGGAGGCCCTAGGGAGCCCTTAAAATGATTCAATCAAATACAGATTTCTCGTGCATAGTAGCAGTGCCCTAAGATATGTCTATGCAAAATAAGAGAAAAAGTTGCTGAACGGTTTCTGAGATACGGCAGTTAACGGCAGACGCAGAGTGATGGCAATAGTCCCTTGGACCTTCGGCCAAAGGACTAAAAATGGGCCAAGTGGCCCTGAAGTCCTTTGGACTAATACGTCTATATGTGACCCCGGCTGACCAAATGAGTGATAAGTCAGAAAAATTGTAACATTGTTTTCTTACATCCTTGTAAAGGTTTGGTAGGGTGCTTTACATGGTTTCAAAAATTATATGACTGCTACAAAAATTGGCGAAGTTATGGAGCACTGACCATTGTCACAAAGTGGTTTGTATAGAATTTAATCAGGCTTTAGAACAGTGGTTTTGTATACAAAGTATGGTTGATGGGATGGTGCTGCCATCTCTGGTATGTATTGTCGCGGAGGTATACGCTGGTGCCCTCTGGCGATTAAGGTGTAACGTTTTAACTGTCGACGAGTCAGATTTAATTTATTTAATTTGTAGCGTACACCACTAATTCTACAGTTAGGTATATCAAATTTGGTACCTGTAGAAATTATTTAACATGACTGGTAATATGATGACCTGTCAAACTACTTATGTTGTGGTTATAAGTAGATTATATTATGAACTTATAAAAGTTGTTTACAGAAGTGTGGGTGTGAAAAACACTAGGGTCACACCTAGCTTATGAATAGAGTGCGTGTTTTATTAAAATTATGGATTAATTCTTGAGAGTTGGAATGTACGATGAATATTGTGGTATCCGGCTCGATACAGGGAATCCAGTGATATTAATTATGTAAGTAATTCACGTAAGTTAAAGATTGAATGAGCACTTATATAGTATACGTTTAGCTCGCAAAATCTATTTTAAATTCAGCAAGTTGAATGGATTGCTTCGAAGTGTGAATGGTTTCGGGAGCCAGTTTTTGAAGCGACTTTAATTTGTATTAAGTGTTGTAATTGGTCAGACTAACTTCCGGTCGTCAAGCTATATAAGGGCCAGACAGCCATTCGTGGTCAGACGAACATTTGAGCATAAGAAAGTGTTGCACTCTCGTCTCCAGGAATTGGCCTGAAACGTGTGTCCGCCCAACGCCTGTAGTAAATACTTCTACGATTTCAACAGTACTGATTAGTTGTGAGACGCTGCACTTCTCACGCGTTGAAGAAGACTGAGCGATAACCGACTGCAGTTCCGTTTTGACGTGATCTTCAAAATAAATCGAATGCAAGGCCACCACCGTGTCGTCTGATAGCTGTCGTAACACAGACTCCGTGACAGACCTTCTAGACATCGCTGATGTCGTGACATCGTTTCCGTGTTGTCGCCTGGTGATTCACGTGGGATCGACAAGGCAACTCTACCGTCTACTTGATCGCCCGAGTCGCCTGCTTTCATCTACGTGAATTCGTTCGCCGAACGCCGAGCGACTTTCGACTTCGTCCTGACATCTCGCCGAACGCGAGCGATGCGAACGTTGACATTCACACATCACGAGACATTCATTGGTTATAGTTCATAGACTTTACAACAGTGTATACCCGTCTTCATGTAAGTGACCAGCTGTTTAAATTGTCTCCCATGTAATTTCATATTTGGATGCATACTCGTCGAGTACAATGTATGGTGTTATAAATATAATGTCATAGCAGAGTAACAGTTGGCCAACTATCACTGAACCGCTTTTGTTTATTGTTGATGTATTAAATGGGAATGCCAGTTGGCTTCTTGTACATACATATCTGATGTCACGTTATGTCTCTCGTTCACTCCGAATCCTAGTGCACCTGAACCTATAACTTGCTATGTCAAATCGGGTACTGCCAATTTATTAATACTTACACTCGATTTTGTGACAACTGGGGGCTCGTCCGGGATTTTGAGTTGGGCGGTAACTTTTGGTGCACAGGATTCGCTGAACAAGAGCATTACGTTTCCCCATTACCGTATAACATGTTTGAGATATTAGTTTAGAGGCAAGGCATTGCTAAACTAAGAAACTAGGTTCTCCTCGAACTTTGTCTTTTAAGGAAGGAAACTAAATGCCATTAACTATCAGTTACTTTATCGAGAAGTTATTTACCTAGGGTACGAACCATTACTTAATGGGTTAAATGAAGTAAGGGGTTCACGAGTAACAACGATTGACAGTAAGATAGACTGAATACGATGACGATCATTATTGCAGCTATTAGTTATCGTTTGTAAAGCATACAGTTTATGTATGCGCTAGCGGTCCCAGAGTTAGTCCAGTAGTTGACTAGTGTACGGTCCCTAGCCGAGGTACGTTGGTTAGAGAAGGTCCCCCGTCGGCCTTATGCAGTGGATATTTCCTTGCAGCCAGCATAGTAGGATAGATGCATCACTAGGAAGTCTTGTTAGATCCTAGTATTCGGTCCCGTGTTGACCCAGTTTATGCATGGTTAGAGAAGGTCCCCCGTCGGTCTTATGCACTGGATATTTCCTTGCAGCCAGCATAGTAGGAAAGATGCATCACTAGGAAGTCTTGTTAGATCCTAGTATTTGGTCCCGTGTTGACCCAGTTTATGTGTGGTTAAAGAAGGTCCCCCGTCGGCCTTATGCAGTGAGTATTTTCGTGCAGCCCGCATAGTGAAATAGTCGGATATCTAGGAGATCCAGAGTGACCCTAGTTATTTGTTGTCATAGTTTGACTCGACTATTAGAGGTGGATAGATAAGCCCCTCTAGAGTGTGTCCGCTATATTATCTAGATAGCTAGTAATAGGAATACACTATGGAATTTCATCAACTTATGGAGATAGGCGAGAAGTTGAAATTGGAAGGAGCTGAGCTCTTAGAGTTTGTTCGCCATGAACAGGAGCAACAGCAGGCTAAGGAGAAAGCCGCTATAGAGCGTGAGGCAACTGTCCAGTTTAACAGGGGTCCAGTGGCTTAATGCTGTCTGTTGACACAAGCTTCTGCCAGTGACCAATTACAGATTAGTCACAGTTTCCATCAAACAATAGCAGGCAGAGAATCTTAGCTCCTCAGCTGGGTGTACTACACAACAAGTTATAAATACAGCTACACTGAGGTAGACAATTAATTTTAGTTAGCAAATTTAGCATTTTAGGGGACCTTTGGTGCCCTTAGAATGAATCTATCAAATACCGATTTATTGTGTATAGTGGTACTACCACATAAAATGTCTATGAAAAATTAAAGAAAAAGTTACTGAATAGTTTTTGAAAAAAAAAAAAATGGATCAGCTGGATGATGATAGACTGTTTGAAATTGAAGCCTTTGTAAAACTTTTGACTCGACTTCACCGAAGGCGGTGTCCTGCTGTCAGAACTTCGAAGGTGTTACTCACCTAACTTACAAATATATAGGGAGCTAATGGAGAGGCCCATCATAATCCATAGCACTACAAAATGAAGTATCTGAAAGTCACACTTCATATACTGAGTGACACATCTCGTACGGTCTCTCTGCACTGTCGCAATGTCCAAAAGTTTCCTATCACAACCCTCGTGTACAATATACCAAAGCTATATATTTCCAACACCACAACATATGTATTATCATTGGAAAGGTAATTGAATAATCTTTCAGATGAATACAACTTGTAGCAGCAGAAAATGAAACATACAAAAGTTACACCGCAAACAATGACATGCATTCTCAAAGTATGATTCATTCAAAAATTACTGCCATATAATAGTAGTTTGTCAAAATGTAAACAAACTCAAAGACAGTTGCAGCTTACTGTCCACCAAGCAGTAACAGAGCAGTTTTATAATAATCCACAAGTTCAGTGGCAGTGATCTTCCTTTTATCATTCATGTGATGTTTATTGTGAGCAGGGCGGACAAATGGTTATCATACGTAGACAGGTACAGAAAGAAACTGAAATTTTCTATAAAAAGAACACGTCTGCCTATCAGTGGCATGTATTTCCTATTGTTGCTGTTTCTGCCGGGCAGAAAGAGTTTCTGCCCGGCATAAATCAAACAACCCTGTAGGTAATTATTAATCAAATGTTTTTTGGTGAATCATACTTACAGATCATTAAGGGTTATGATGGAAGTAAAATGTTTACATGTTTACTGTTCACTGAAAAAAACAGCTCCACAGAACTAATTATAGTTATTGTTAAGATGTTTAACCTAGTTCCATTATCTGACATTGTGCCAGATTAACAATCCTTCCTATGGCTACAGCAGCCTACACCATTCAGTGAACCAGTAATTATACTGGTTAACTTATGTAACTATTCATACCAATCTTGGCAAGACAAAAGAACAGTGTCCAAATAAATGTATAATCTTATAATATCACTAGAATATCCATGTATGAAGGAGGAGTTGTACAATTTATTATAACAACTTAAATCAGTCAGCGAATTTATGTCGGTCCTGTTAGCTAATTTGGTAAAGGCATTGGTTCCTTGGCATTTATTTTGTAATTGGCCGACGCCGGTTCGATCCCGACACCAAACCATTGATTTTTTAACACTTTTTTGTTCATGTTTTCACCAAGTAGTATAAACCAAATCATTTTTATACTATGATGCACTGTTTGTAAATATTGTTTAAATTTTTGTAGTAATTATTTATTCGCCACAAAAATTAAAATATGGGAATTATATAACGATGTTTCTAAATTGTATTTATCCAAACAAATGTAATGTAATGGATATAGAATGTATTTAACTGTATATATATTGTACGGTAATATATGGGGTGTAATTATATGTGAAAACAAATGGTGATCTGTCTGCATATATATAATTTAGAAACATCGTTATATATAATTACCACATTTTCATGGCGAATAAATAATTACTACAAAAATATTTACACACAGTGCATCATAGTATAAAAATGATTTGGTTTATATTAGTTGGTGAAAACAAACAAAAAATGGGCCAAGTGGCCCTGAAGTCCTTTGGACTAATACGTCTATATGTGACCCCGGCTGACCAAATGAGTGATAAGTCAGAAAAATTGTAACATTGTTTTCTTACATCCTTGTAAAGGTTTGATAGGGTGCTTTACATGGTTTCAAAAATTATATGACTGCTACAAAAATTGGCGAAGTTATGGAGCACTGAACATGGTAGGGGTCAAAAAGTGAAAATGAAGAAAACGGCTGTTGAAATTATATATGCAAATGGATTGCATGGAAAAATTACATGCACAACATTCAAATGTGGCACACAGTATGTAATATGTATGTTATGTTGCAATGGTACACTGTAAGTACAAATGTGCTGCTACAAAGACTTATCAAGTTATCCCAGATTATGTCTTTATGTGTAAAACTAAGAGGACAGATTATTTGAGAGCAAAAGGTAGACTCACTGTTTGACACAGTTTAAAACCTACAGGCAACTGTCCAGTTTAACAGGGGTCTAGTGGCTTAATGCTGTCTGTTGAAACATGCTACTGCCAGTGACCAATTACAGATTAGTCACAGTTTCCATCAAACAATAGCAGGCAGAGAATCTTAGCTCCACAGCTGGGTGTAACACACAACAAGTGATAACTATATGATACACTGGAAGTACAAATGTGCTGCTACAAAAATGTATAAAGTTATGCCAGATTATGTCTTTATGTATAAAATTAAGAGGACAGATTATCCGAGAGTAAAAGGTAGTCTAAAGAAAAGAAAAAAGAAACACAAACTTGCAATTATAGAAAATCAATAGTTTTGAAGATACAGTTTAAAAGTATTAGGCAACTGTTCAGTCTAACAGGGATCAAGTGTGTCTACTCTGCCTGGTGCTGTGACCAATGAAAGATTAGTCATGGTCTCAATGGACTAGGCTGTAGATATTAGTCACAGCTGTTGACTTTGTGGCACAATACACAACATCTACTGTTGAGGGTGGTCTCAAGGGCCCTTCTCAAAACCACATCACTAGATAATGTAAAACTTTTGCACTTTGGGGGCCCCTTAGAATGATTAAATCAAATACAGATTTCGTGTATATAGTGGCAGCACCCTAAGATACATCTATGCAAAATTAGAAAAAAAGTTGTTGAACAGTTTTTGAAAAAATAGGCAAAATGTTACATTTTCACAAGTTTTGGGGTCCTTGGAGGCCCTAGGGAGCCCTTAAAATGATTAAATAAAATACAGATTTCTCGTGCATAGTGGCAGTGCCCTAAGATATGTCTATGCAAAATTAGAGAAAAAGTTGCTGAACGGTTTCTGAGATACGGCAGCTAACGGCAGATGGCAGACGCAGAGTGATGGCAATAGTCCCTTGTACCTTCGGCCAAAGGACTAAAAAGTGTTAAAAAATCAATGGTTTGGTGTCGGGATCGAACCGGCGTCGCCCGATTACAAAATAAATGCTAAAGAACCAACGCCTTTACCAAATGAACTAGCAGGACCGACAGAAATTAGCTGACTGATTTAAGTTGTTATGATAAATTGTACAACTCCTCCTTCATACATCGATATTCTAGTGATATTATGAGATTATACACGTTACTTTCTGTAGCTGGATACGATATATGTTTGCTATGTATGTATATTGGTGTACATTATCTCCCGTTGGATGCATTCGATATAATTTTTCTGAAAACGAGCCCAAGCTCGGGCCTCGGCAGTACCTAGTCGACTTGTAGGCTCATTCGCATTCATTGTTTTGAATAAAATTGAATTCATGTGGAACCGTAAGATAACTGCTTGTTCCTCTATGATGACTAATGTTTGTATTACATCGGAATATTGCACAATAACTCATTTTGACGCTCGTTTCGACCCCAAAACTATCCATGTAAACATGCTCTGAATGCATAGAAAGGGTCGGCCTGCTGCGAGTGCGAGTCATATGTGACGTTAAGATACCACGTGATCGCCTAGCTCATTACATTTTTATTTTCCACGGGAATCGCTACACCGACGGGTTTAAAATCGAATTGATGCTACAAATGTATTTTTCTGTATTGATTTAATGTTCTCGAATGTTACATACAATGTTAAACTTTGTGTAAACATGGAAAACGGATTTTAGCTCTTGCCTTGTTTTTATTTCCTTTAACAACACAACAAAAGAATAGATGGCAGTAATGTACCAGAGCTCTGGAAATTACATGTGTCTCTCTTAATGGCGCAACAATTGAAATGTCATGTAGTGGTGCATTGTGGATTGGGATAGGAGTCTATAGTGGTAGTGGTCCCATCGCAAATCTTGGAGGAACTCTTACTTAGGATACTAAATAACTATATTGCAGACCTCTTGAATTATGTGCGCACATAACCCATTTATGGACATGGACAGGCTAAGTCATTGTTATGTAACAAAATCAGTCACAGCAAGACAGAACGGACACGTTCTTCAGACATCACTTGAAAACGAGTCGGAAAAAAGAGAGCAACTGTACTGTTACAAGCAGCATCTCGCAGGACAAAACACAATGCGTGGGATGGTCAATCGTCTGCAGTTAGAATGGGTGGAGTTGAAGAAACAGGCCAGATACATTCCAGTTCCTGTCAGGAAGAAGTTTGCTGTGACTAATGATAAGAAGAAGCAATTGAAGAAGGAAAATACATTTGATTTTCATTACTTGCATGCTAAGTTGTGTAAGGAAAATCCAAATACAAAATCAAATCCTGTTTGTTTTGTCAACCAATGGTACGCTTCAAAAACACCTGTTTATGCAACATTCAGCAGAACGTTCCTTTCAAACTTAGATCTAACAGTCCGGCCAGTATGCTAACAAGTCCGGACGTGTTGTGTAAACCTACATATCAGGAAGAGTGTATATCTAATTCATCACTTATCACAGTTTGGAAACATATGGTAAGTACATAAAGCAGATACACCAAGTGCTTGAGGAGTTTCTGACAAGGTAGTTTTACAAACCCTTCACTGAAGATACGGTTATATTACATAAGCGTGTGACAACTCAATGTCAACGGATCCACAAACTCTAGGTCATATAATAAATAAGATTATTATACAAGATATGCGGCCAAGTTTTATGTTTTTGTTTTCATGAGAGACTGGTGTATAAAATGAAATCAACTTACTCATTGAGATGTTGTCTCGTTCATGGAGAAAATGCCCGGTGAAAAGTGTCAAAATTCCACATACATTTGAATTTGTTGGGACATGTTTTGCCATACGCCATATATAGTAAATGTTATCAAACAGCTAATTTGTCAACATAACTTGATACATTACTTTAACTGCTTTCTAAAGATATATCACATTTTAAAATTGATTGAGAAATAATAAAGCTATGGCCATTTTAGATTCATGATAAAAACGATTAATAAACTACCAGGTCAACAAACAGCTTCAGGTTTAATAACCACTTACCTGGTCATCAAACAGCATTATAATTTAATAACCACCTAACTAATCAACAAATAGCTTCATGTTTTAATAACCATCTACCTGGTCAACAAACAGCTTCATGGTTTAATAACCACCTACCTGTTCAACAAACAGCTTCCTGTTTTAATGACCTACCTGATCAACAAACAACTTCATGTTTTAATAACCTACCTGGTCAACAAACAGCTTCATGGTGTCTCCAACATGCAAAGTGCCCTCAACGCTGCCAGTATGCAGAATGTAGCCACCACGTACTTGAACATTCTTCACTGTAAACTCCACCTCCTACAACATACCCCATGGCATCACATGACCATCAAAGTACATCATATGGTCATCACATACAATCAATTGGCACTCTGCCAACCTAGTCCAGGCAGAAACAGACAAAATGTCAACATTTAGCTTTTTGGGAGGCCCTGAGGTGCCCTTAGAATAATTCAATCAAATAAAAATGTCTTGTGTACAGTGACACTACCCTAAGAGACATCTATGCAAAAATAGAGAAAAAGTTCATGAACAGTTTTTGAAATAACAAAAAAGACAACCTCTGATCAATGCCAGACACAGACTCCGCAAGTGACAGATGTTGTAGGAAAAGGGATTAGTTGCATGATGGGGTGTAGCTAGCCAGATATAAATAGAGCTGCAGGCCCATTTTCCTGCAGTAGACAATTTAGTTAGCAAATTTAGCATTTTAGGGGACCATTGGTGCCCTTAGAATGATTCAATCACATACAGATTTCTTGTGTATAGTGGCACTACCACATGAAATATCTATAAAAAATTAGAGAAAAAGTTACTGAAGTTTTTGGAAAAAAATGGGTCAAGAGGCCCTGAAGTCCTTTGGACTAATACGTCTATATGTGACCCCTGCTGACCAAATAAGTGATAAGTCGGACACATTGTAAGATTGTTTTCTTACATTCTTATAAAGGTTGGGTAGGGTGCTTTACACGGTTTAAAAAATTACGACTGTTACAAAAATTGGCGAAGTTATGGAGCATTGAACATGGTAGACTTCAAAATGAGAAAATGAAGAAAACGGCTGTTGATGTTTTATATTACATATGGAAATGGATTGCATGGAAATATTACATGCATGACATTCAAATGTGGCACACAGTATGTATGTTGTTACAATGATACACTGGAAGTAAAAATATGCTGCTACAAAAACTTATCAAGTTATGCCAGATTATGTCTTTATGTATAAAACTAAGAGGACAGATTATTTGAGAGCAAAGGGTAGACTAAAGAAAATTAACCAGAGCAGTAGGGATTTCCATTACAGTCACAGCCCACATAGAGGCACTCAGTTTGACACTGGGACAATGGCAGGCAGAGTGCCTAGGCTAGACCAATACACAGATTTACAGCTGGCCACTCCACTCTGAGCCACCCCAGTGACCAGGGCAAAGTCCACTATTCAGTTACATCAGAAGGGTGGCTGCTCCCATGATAGCTGCATATAATTGGCTTAATTGGAGCCTCCCTGACCTTACAATGAATATGATATTGCAGTTTATGTGCTTATGATGATAAAAAAATACTGTCTGTCTGTCTGTTATAAATAGAGATCGGCGGGTTGCAGGAGGGAGCAGCAGAGAAACAGCAGGACAATTTTGCATTTTGAATGATTCAATCAAATACATATTTCTTGTGTATAGTGGCAGCATCCTAAGATACATCTATGCAAAATTAGAGAAAAAATTGCTGAACAGTTTTTAAAAAAATGGGCCAAGTGGCCCTGAAGTCCTTTGGACTAATACGTCTATATGTGCCCCCGGCTGACCAAATGAGTGATAAGTCGGAAAAATTGTGACATTGTTTTCTTACATCCTTGTAAATGTTTGGTAGGGTGCTTTACACAGTTTCAAAAATTATGACTGCTACAAAAATTGGCGAAGTTATGGAGCATTGAACATGGTAGGGGTCAAAAAGTGAAAATGAAGAAAACGGCTGTTGAAGTTTTACATTATATATGCAAATGGATTGCATGGTAATATTACATGCACAACATTCAAATGTGGCACACAGTATGTAATATGTATGTTATGTTGCAATGGTACACTGTAAGTACAAATGTGCTGCTACAAAGACTTATCAAGTTATCCCAGATTATGTCTTTATGTGTAAAACTAAGAGGACAGATTATTTGAGTGAAAAAGGTAGACTCACTGTTTGACACAGTTTAAAACCTACAGGCAACTGTCCAGTTTAACAGGGGTCTAGTGGCTGGCTTAATGCTGTCTGTTGACACAAGCTACTGCCAGCAACCAATTACAGATTAGTCAAGGTCTCAATGGACTGGGCTGTAGAGATTAGTCACAGCTGTTGATTTTGTGGAACAATACATAACATCTAATGTTGGGGGTGGTCTCAAGGGCCCTTCTCAAAACCTCATCACTAGATAATGTAAACCTTTTGCACTTTGGGGGCCCCTTAGAATGATTCAATCATATACAGATTTCTTGTATATAGTGACAGCACCCTAAGATACATCTATGCAAAATTAGAAAAAAAGTTGCTGAACAGTTTTTGAAAAAATAGGCCAAATGTTAAATTTTTACCAGTTTTGGGGTCCTTGGAGGCCCTAGGGAGCCCTTAAAATGATTAAATCAAATACAGATTTCTCGTGCATAGTGGCAGTGCCCCAAGATATGTCTATGCAAAATTAGAGAAAAAGTTGCTGAACGGTTTCCGAGATACGGCAGCTAACGGCGGACGCAGAGTGATGGCAATATTCCCTTGGACCTTCGGCCAAAGGACTAAAAATGGTCAAAATGGGACAAATTACTAGTTTGTTTGGCCCTTGGGGGCCATACGGGGACCTTAGAATGATTCAATCAAATACAGATTTCTCATGCATATCCGTACCCTAAGATACGTCAATGCAAAATTAGAGAAAAAGTTACTGAACGGTTTCTGAGATACGGCAGCAAACCGCAGATGGTGGACGCAGAGTGATGGCAATAGTCCCTTGGACCTTTGGCCCAAAGGACTAAAAATAGGCAAAATGTGAAAATTTACAAGTTTTGGGGGTCCTTTTTGGGGGGGCATTAGGTGCCCTTAGAATGGTTCAATCAAATACAGATTTCTTGTGTATAGTGGCACTACCACATGAAATGTCTGCAAAATTAGATAAAAACTTACTGAAGAATTTTTGAAAAAATAGGCAAAATGTGAAATATTATCAGTTTTTTTTGCTATGGGGGGCCCTACGGGGCCCTTGGACCGATTCAATAAAATATAGATTTCTCGTGCATAGTGGCAGTACCCTAAGATACGTCTACGCAAAATTAGGAAAAAAGTTACTGAACGGTTTCTGAGATACGGCAGCTAACGGCGGACGCAGAGTGATGGCAATAGTTCGTTGGACCTTCGGCCCAAAGGACTAAAAATAAAAATCCAAGATCATAAAATCGTGGCACTAAATATACAATAAAACTATCATTAAGAAACTGATCAAAACATTAAAAAAACAACACTAGAAATTTAAGATCATAAAAACATAACAATAAATAATCATTAAAAAGTCCAATCGAGCGACAACATTAAACGACAGGAATAAAAGGCTCGTTTGAACAGGTGAGTCTTTTGAACAGGTGTAAAGAGTCACATTTGCGCATATCGTGGGGAAGATTGTTCCACAGGGGAGGAGCAGCGATGGAGAAGGCATGATCACTGTAGTGGCGGAGACGTGCACTGTGTACACTCAGTAGAGAATCTGATGATGATCGCAAAGTTCTGCTGGGCTGGTAGAACTGGAGCACGTCTGTGATGTAGCTCGGCGCAAGCAGATGAAGGGCTTTGAACGTCATCAGTACGACCTTGTACTCGATATGGTACTGGACGGGAAGCCAATGGAGTCTCTAGGATGGGTGTTATGTGATTATAGCGACTGGCTTTGACCACAAGGCGAGCTGCCACATTCTGGACACTCTGCAGCTTGTCCAGTAGTTGACCAGGTACACACAGCTCTGACCACCCACCTCATCACCTTTCTTTACTATGAACCCCTATCACAGCTCTGACCACCCACCTCATTGCCCTCCTTCACCATGAACCCGTCACAGCTCTGACCACCCACCTCATCACCCTCCTTCACCATGAACCCCTGTCACAGCTTTGACCACCCACCTCATCACCCTCCTTCACCATGAAACGGACACAACTCTGACCACCCACCTCATCGCCCTCCTTCACCATGAACCCGTCACAGCTCTGATCACCCACCTCATCGCCCTCCTTCACCATAAACCCCTGTGATAAGCTCTGACCACCCACCTCATCGCCCTCCTCCACCATGAACCCTTTGTAACAGCTCTGACCACCCACCTCATCGCCCTCCTTCACCATGAACCCCTCGTCACAGCTCTGACCACCCTGTTCAGCATAGAAGCATGTTCTGTCGAGCAGGACCCCACAGTGCTGCCCACTGGTGACTTTGTCAACAAACTCCTTATACCGTCGGAGTGCCTTGATGACCCCGTAGCACGGCTCAAACTCTGTATAACAGTCAACAGCAGATGTTTCACATCTACTTTTACTTTCTACTAGAACAGAAGCAAACTAGCTCAAATACAGTCTACATGAACAGTGTTATTACAATACAAGCAGGTGAACATATTTAGAAGTAAAGTCTGGTGATCCAGACAGACTACAAAGGTTTTAAATTCAGTAAACCATCCAACAAGTAAAGTTTGCCAGTAAAGTAATAAATATAATCTTCACGAGCATTATTGGATGATGCCACACTACTACATATGATATTTGTTGCTTCCAAATATTCCCCCTAAGATGTCCCATCAAAAATAATAATAATAATAAACTGTATTTACACACCATCAAATCCGGGACTAATGACCCGTTCACGGGTGTTTACAAAAAAGAATCTACCTCACAATTCAAAAGTTTGCTCACTGGTCACAATATACAGTGGAACCTAGGTATTACGGTCACCCACGGGACTGGAGAAAAGTGACCTTAATAGCTAGGTGACCTTAATATTGAACTGCGGACTTGAAGTATCACAGGAATTGATGATGTACTGTCATGTGTGGTGTATCATATTAATGGATACACTTATTTGTTTGATGAATTGGTTAACAGGAATTTTGGTTACAATTTAGATACGTACATGCTCATACACATGCACCACACATTGCACAATATTTGCATATTGATGCTACTGATAGCATTGTGGATTTTGTTATACATTATTGGGGCCCATACATTATACTACTAAGCACCATTCTTATTATTCTTATTGCTGACATGATGTTTCTTTTGATATTTACTGATTAAGTTACGTGAATGCAAACAGTTCAAACTTTTTAAATTTTAGATATGTTTTATAATATCCACCAAAGGCGGCGTCACAGGATATTTCGGGTAATGTATTATCACCCAATCACGCCAGTAAAATAACATGATTTAGTTTTATAACAATTTACAAAACACATTGTTATATTTGTTAAAAATCTAGATACCTATGCTACTCCAAACATACTTTTATGAACATTAAAGATGCCTAACAGATGGTGCCATAATATTGGCAGCGTCAAAGACCATTGGTATTGCCTTGGTGGTGCTTCCGTGCCGCTGCATTTGTTTGTAAAATCTGCTCAGCCAATAAGAATTTTACTTCCAAGTGCCACATAAAGGCAAAGGATAACTGGGGTCTTGCATCTTTGTACTGTTTTCAATACGCCAGTCGCCGAATTTATCCAGACGCCAGGTTCGTGGCTTCGCATTATGGCATCGCCTTTGGTAGGCGGGCGGGTGGGCGTCCGGCCACATATCGGTCGCTTCAACCGCCAATCTTGGCTTCCCAGCTGTGACTGACCGTAAATGCAGGGGTAATCTGCGGGCAATCTCATCGTTTTGTACTTGGTTACTCACCGTATTCCTGAATAGCAAGGTGACCAGATTAGCAGGACTAATGTCCTATCAATTAACTGGGTAAATAATTTAGGATTGTCCCAAGGTGCGTGTAAAGGCGAGGTGACCAAATTACCGAGGTGATCGTAAACCGAGGTTCCACTGTATTAACATGGTTGAAAAACAAATTGTGAAACTGGTGAGACAGTCTTATCTAGTGAAAGTGACCAATGCCATGTGCTCTACAGCGGAGGCATTACGCTTTTCTGTTGACAAGCTAAAAGTAGACAGAAAACATGAAGAATACACGTAATTACACCAAAATAACAAACTAATAATTTCAGCCATTACAGAAAGGTGACCAAATGTTACATAGATTATGTACGTGTATCAAATAGTCATCATAAAATATATCAACATGACAACAATTTATGTTGACTGACTGATACATTGTACATACCATAATCACATTTCTCATTGAAGGTGTAGTTGTACTTGAGGTTATCATCAGTTGGTGGCAAATTCTGCTGTTGCAGTTTGCTGATGGCATGGACATCTAGACTGATCTCATCTTGGACAGTGCCACTAGATCCTTGGGACACCAGCTGCAAATATTGATACTGTGATTTCAGCTGGAAAGTGGACACTTTTGTCAATGTTAATCCAGGTGGAAAATGGACATTTAGTTCGTCACAGTAATTTCAGGTGGGAAGTGGACATTTTGTCAAAGTAATTCCAGGTGGGAAGTAGACGTTGTCACAGTTATTCCAGGTGGGAAGTGGACACTGCCACAGTAATTCCAGCTGGGAAGTAGACACTCTTGTCAGTGTAATCCCAAGTGGGAAATGGATACTTTGTTACAATGATTACAGATGGGAAGCAGACACACTGTCAGTGATTAGGTGTGGGAAGCAGACACACTGTCAGTGCTTAGATGTGGGAAGTGGACACTTTGTTAGTGATTAGCTGTGGGAAGTGGACACATTGTCAGTGATTAGGTATGGGATGTGGACACATTGTCAGTGATTAGGTGTGGGATGTGGACACATTGTTAGTGATTAGTTGTGGGAAGCGGACACATTGCCAGTGATTAGATGTGGGAAGCCGACACATTGTCAGTGATTAACTGTGGGAAGTGGACACATTGTCAGTGATTAAGTGTGGGAAGTGAACACATTGTCAGTGATTAAGTGTGGGAAGTGGACACATTGTCAGTGATTCGGTGTGGGAAGCGGACACATTGTCAGTGATTAGGTGTGGGAAGCAGACACACTGTCAGTGCTTAGGTGTAGGTAGTGGACACATTGTCAGTGATTAGGTGTGGGATGTGGACACATTGTTAGTGATTAGGTGTGGGAAGCGGACACATTGTCAGTGATTAGATGTGGGAAGCGGACACATTGTCATTGATTAAGTGTGGGAAGCGAATACATTGTCAGTGATTAGGTGTGGGAAGTGAATACATTGTCAGTGATTAAAGCCAGACTCTATAGTTGTCCAGAATATTAATTATCTATGTTTGTCACCTACAGGTTTCTACAGACAATACATCTTTAACCAATAGACACCACAGTCACACTATTTTATAATAATTAAATGAACATCAAAATAAACACAACTTGCAATTATAGAAAATCAATAGTTTTGAAGATAAAAAGTGTTAGGCAACTGTTCAGTCTAACAGGGGTCAAGTGTGTATACTCTGCCTGGGCACTGTGACAAATTAAAGATTAGTCAAGGTCTCAATGGAACAGTAGCACTAGGCTGCAGAGTTTAGTCACACTGTTGACTTTGTGGCACATTAAACAAAATCTACTGTTGGGGGTGGTCTCAAGGGCCCTTCTCAAAACCACATCACTAGATAATGTAAAACGTTTGCACTTTGGGGGCTCTTTAGGTGCCCTTAGAATGATTCAATCAAATACTTCTATGCAAAATTAGAAAAAAATAGGCCAAATGTTACATTTTTATCAGTTTTGGGGTCCTTGGAGGCCCTAGGGAGCCCTTAAAATGATTCAATGAAATACAGATTTCTCGTGCATAGTGGCAGTGCCCTAAGATATGTCTATGCAAAATTAGAGAAAAAGTTGCTGAACGGTTTCTGAGATACGTCAGCTAACGGCGGACGCAGAGTGATTGCAATAGTCCATTGGACCTTCGGCCAAAGGACTAAAAAGTGTCTGATCATTGCACACAGTAGAATATGTTGAATGCAACACTGGAAACATTATTTTTATAGCATAATTATTCCAAGAGATATCCCGTTTCCAAATGCAGAAATTTGAAGAAAATTTTTTTTGAGAAAATGGCTGTCAAAGATTGCGTAATGGATTTCATTACATGATATTGACATGCTTGATCCATGACTAAAACTCACTTAGAAGTACGTAATTGTCATAGAAGTGAACTTTATTGATAGTATGCATACAAAGGTATAATAATCTGGCAGAAAACCATTTTCAGTATTTTTTGTCAAAAAACACCATTTCACGTGGGGTGTCTGACCTTAAGTGTGGGAAATGAACACATTGTCAGTGATTAGGTGTGGGAAGTGAACACATTGTCAGTGATTAAGTGTGGGAAGTGAACACATTGTCAGTGATTAGGTGTGGGAAGTGGACACATTGTCAGTGATTAAGTGTGGGAAGTGAACACATTGTCAGTATTAGGTGTGGGAAGTGGACACATTGTCAGTGATTAGGTGTGGGAAGGAAGTGGACACATTGTCATTGATTAAGTGTGGGAAGTGAACACATTGTCAGTATTAGATGTGGGAAGTGGACACATTGTCAGTGATTAAGTGTGGGAAGTGAACACATTGTCAGTGATTAAGTGTGGGAAGTGGACACATTGTCAGTGATTAGGTGTGGGACGCGGACACATTGTCAGTGATTAGGTGTGGGAAGCGGACACATTGTCAGTGATTAGGTGTGGGAAGTGGACACTTTACCACAGTAATTCCAGCTGGTAAGTGGGCATTCTTGTTACAGTGGTTCAAGGTGTGAAGTGGACACTACTGTAACAGTGATTCCATGTGGGAAGTGGATGTCTTGTCACAGTGATTCCTATTGGGAAGTGGACACTTTTGTTTGAGTGATTCCAGGTATGAATGGTTCCAGCTTGAAGGAATAAACCTTTGCTTGTGATTCAAGGAAGGAAGTGGGTACGATTCTCATGGTGATTCCAGGCTGGAAGGGGGAATTTTTGTTAGTGATTCTAGGCATGAAAAATCCAAACTTTAGTCACAATGACCCATGACAGTTTGTCAGTGATTCCAAGTATTGTTACAGCTGAATATAAATATTATTAAATGCTATGTATTATTATTAAAAATGCATAGGAGTGGGAGATTTCAAGTCAGTATTTTATAACCTGTGTGATGCTATCATGGCAAACCCCTAAAACTGTCAACAAAAGGTAAATTAAAAAAGTAAGCTATCTAAGAAAAAAAATGTACTTAATTGAAATGAAACATTTATGTTATCCTATTATCATGCAGCTGGCCACTAGAGGCTGGATCACTTACCTGGGCCTGTTTCCTTGCCTCCTCATATGCAACCATGTTCACTGTCATCCCTTTCTCTTCAACCATCAACTGAGTGAGATCAACTGGGAAGCCAAATGTGTCATAAAGTCTCCATGCAACATCACCTGTAAAGGAGAAATTACACGAAATGCACTTTCCAGGAAAACCGTCTGAACCCCAGATGGCACCACAAGTGGACAAGGAAGCTATTGGCTAATCGAGAGTCTAAATTTCCTCTTCAGATAAATACAGCCATTATATACCCCAAGGGGGCATTCCCACAAGCAGCTAATCTACAATTATTGTCTGCTGCGAGTAGGCTCTGGCCCACCACACACTTCCCACCCATTGTTCTAACCATAATGACGTTAAGTTTTATGCTCCTTTGCAAACTGATTGAACACTTTATGTTGTAATAAGCAAGAAACAATAATTTATACATTCCTTTGCCTGGGATGCTACCATCAGAGGAAAGCAGAAACATGTTATGGGCAATATAACATGGCTGTCACCATCAGCGTTGCTGGGCTGTCACCATCAGCATTGCTGGGCTGTCACCATCAGTATATATGCAGCTATCTTGTTGATCATGGCACCATCCACACCTTTGTTAATTGGTTTATTTTGTATGGTTTTTTTAGATGCAATGATTTCAAATATATTACTTTTGACCTTCATTAACTTTAAAATATATCCGCCATTTTGAAAGATGGCGGCAGATTAAGCCTGTTATTCCGTTATCTTACTATCTACGTATCCTTGAACCTTGAAGTTGGTGTAATCTATATATATGTACGGTTCGGGTCAATATAATTTCAATAAATTACTATAGTATATCAAAGCATAGTGTAGTAGAGTTGTATGTACAAAACACTTGCCTGGACCATGCGATCTCGGAAACTGTTGTGGTCCATCTGAGATATCAGTGCAGGTTGGAGGGAGAACAGAGCAAAGTGATACTTGTTTTCGAGAGCAAACCAACTTCCTAGTGACTTGATTGTGGATTCCAGGCATGGAATTAATATTGCCACCTGATAATACTACTATTTACTCCATTGTCTTACTCTTAACTTACCATAAGTATTTATTGAAGCAAATGTTGCCATGTATGTTAGTTTTATCCAATTCTGATTTTAATTACATCAACATAAAAATGGGCCAAGTGTTTGACACAGTTTAAAACCTACAGGCAACTGTCCAGTTTAACAGGGGTCTAGTGGCTTAATGCTGTCTATTGACACAAGCTACTGCCAGTGACCAATTACAGATTAGTCACATCTTCCATCAAACAATAGCAGGCAGAGAATCTTAGCTCCACAGCTGGGTGTAATACACAACCAGAGCCACCACTGACTCATGGTCAAGTAGATTAGCTCAATGCACCAACTAAGACAATACACAACACTGTGAGTGACAGTGTCCAGTGTGAGGCCTAAGTAGTGTCCTCATTGCTGAATAGATCAATTAAACCTGCCAAGTGAGTGACATTCTGCACAAGTGTTCATTAATCCTTACTGATTATTCAGAACACCAGACTGACCACATAACGAAACAAAGCGAATGTACTAGGTGAAGAACAGGCAGTGTTCAGATAGGGGTATTGGTTGAATTGAATTTGTCTCGACTCAAAAGGCTTTATTGTGTCTTCATCGATTATAAGAAAGCATTTGATTTAGTAGACCGGTCCTCCCTGTGGTCTAAGATAATTTCATGCGGTATTAATGGTATTGTGTTGAAAGTTGTATACAATATGTACAAAAATGCTAAATCATATATAAATGAGGGCCAGGCTGTCGGCCTTCTTCTCATGTGTAGAGGTATGGCAAGGAGAAAACTTGTGTCCTTTGTTATTTGCTATTTACCTGAATAATTTTGAACACTGTTAGTCACAAGTATAACGGACTTGACATGGCAGCTGGTTAAATTTACATATACAGTGTATAGCAGAACTATGTCAACTCTTATAATGGTTGACATTTGGTTGTTTCAGGTGTCAACTATATTGTGAATCTGTAATTATTAGTCTATAATATTGATACAATTGATTTACACAGTACCATGTCTACACTAGGCATGGCAAGCGTAAACAGAACAGTAGAATGCATTTGATATAAATAAAGTGTAGGATATTTCACTCTATAGTTGTCCAGAATATTAATTTTCTATGTTTGTCACCTACAGGTTTGTACAGACAATACATCTTTAAAGGAAATAAAAATAAGACATTAGCTAAAATCCTTTTTCCATTTGTACACACAGTTTAACCTTGTATGTAACATTTGACAACACTAAAAAAATACAGAAAAATACATTTGTAGCATAAATTCGATTTTAAACCCGTCTGTGTAGCGATTCCCGCGGAAAATAACATTTAATGAGCTAGGCGATCACGTGGTACGGGACGTCACTTATGACTCACACTCGCATCAGGCCGACCCTTTCCATGCATTCAGAGCATGTTTACAAGTATAGCTTTTGGGTCGAAACGAGCGTCAGAATGAGTTATTGTGCAATATTCCGATGAAATGCAAACACTAGTCATCATAGACGAACAAGCAGTTATCTTACCGTTCCACATGAATCGAATTTTATTTAAAACAATGAATGCGAATGTGCTTTCAAGTCGACTAGGTTTCGCCGAGCTTGGGCTCATTTTCAGAATAATTATATCGAATGCAACCGACGAGAGATAATCTACACCAATAAACATACATAGCAAACATATATCGTATCCAGCTACAGAAAGTAACATATATAATCTCATAATATCACTAGAATATCGAGTTGTTCAATTTATCATAACAACTTAAATCAGTCAGTGAGTTTCTGTCGGTCCTGTTAGCTCGGTTGGTAAAGGCGTTGGTTTCTTAGCGTTTATTTTGCAATCGGGCAACGCCGGTTCAAACCCCACACCAAACCATTGATTTTTTTACACTTTTTAGGTTTATGTTTTCACGAAGTAATATAAACCAAATCATTTTTATACTATGATGCACTGTTTATAAATATTTTGGTAGTAATTATTTATTCGCCACAAAAAATTAAAATATGGGAATATCGCATTATATATAATTACCATATTTTCATTTTTGTGGCGAATAAATAATTACTACCAAAATATGTACAAAAAGTGCATCATAGTATAAAAATGATTTGGTTTATATTACTTCGTGAAAACATAAACAAAAAGTTTTAAAAAAATCAACGGTTTGGTGTGGGGTTTGAAACGGCGTCACCCGATTGCAAAAAAAACACTAAGGAACCAACGACTTTACTAACTGAGCTAGCAGGGCCAACAGAAATTCACACACTGATTTAAGTTGTTATGATACAACTCCTCCTTCATACATCGATATTCTACTGATATTATGAGATTATACACGTTACTTTCTGTAGCTGGATACGATATATGTTTACTATGTATGTTTATTTGTGTAGATTATCTCTCGTTGGTTGCATTCGATATAATTATTCTGAAAACGAGCTCAAGCTCGGCGAAACCTAGTCGACTTGTAGGCACATTCGCATTCATCATTTTGAATAAAATTCGATTCATGTGGAACGGTAAGATAACTGCGTGTTCCTCTATGATGACTAGTGTTTGTATTTCATCAGAATATTGCACAATAACTCATTCTGACGCTCGTTTCGACCCAAAAGCTATACTTGTAAACATGCTCTGAATGCATGGAAAGGGTCGGCCTGATGCGAGTGTGGGTCATAAGTGACGTCACATCTCGGCATCCCGAAAAGCGCGCCAAAAATATGCATATTCGAAAATGTCCGGATGTACAGCATTAAAGGTGGAATTTCTAATTCATTGATTTTTTTGATTGTTTTTGGCTTGGTGGACATGAAAATAGATAGCAGGATGTAATATAACATGAATTCAAGCCATAGATGTTTTTATTTCCTTTAACCAATAGACAACACAGTCAATGGAAAATCAGAGTCCCTATCAATGGTAATGGGCTGCCACCATCAGGGTTATTTGGGATACCATCATCAGTGTTACTGCGCTGTCACCATTAATGATACTGGGCTGCCACCATCATTGTTACTGGGCCAACACAGTCAATATCCATGGCTGTCACCATTAGTGTTACTGAATGGACACCATCACTGTTATTTGGTTGTCATAATCAATGTTGCTGGGCTGCCCCCATCAATGTTATTGGGCGAGCTTCATAAACTTCTCAAAGAATCACTGAAGTCTGCACAACACAAATGACAAAACTACAACCAATAAAACTACTGCACACTGCACAAGTACCTGGCAGACAGGTGTTCTGGCCTTGTCTAGCAATGGTCCTCTCCAAAAGTTTCCTTCCCCGAATGAGTGTCTTCAAAAACTGGGCTTCTTCTTCATTGATGATGTCCTTCACCTGGTTGGGATACACAAGACTGCAATTAGCACTACTAAAACACACCTCTCTCTCTTCACTCACTCATTGCAACGTCACTTTCATTAGGCACTTCAATGAATACCGCAAACTGGGACGTTTCGCGTGCGCCAATTCGCGATCACCGCAGTCCGTCTTGTTTGCCGGGACTGCAGTGATCGCTTTGTTTCAACTCGTGTTTTTGCGTTCTATTTCCGGTCACTGACGTCATTCACTGCTGGGCCGCTGTCGAGAGTAAGTTGATCTTCGTCTACGTCATTTAAATTTTGAAATTTGACCATAATTAAGCTATATTACATCAATTTTACGATTACCTATGTGTTCATTTGCATATATTTTATATATAGCCACGGATAGCCTGAAATATTTTGTGCTTAGCGTCATCTATGAGTTTTATTTTGTCTGTGTTGAAAAAATTGGTGCTGCGTTCCAATGCGAAATATGGTTTTGCGCCGTTCAAAAAATCGTCACATTTGTAAGTTCTGTGTCTTGCGCGCGTCACTGGAGCGCGATGCCAGATGCAGATCGTGACTTAATTTATTTCTTTGAATTAAAATCTCTACAAAACCAATACTATTTATATATTTAAATAATATCCTTGACCTTATCAATTCTGCAATACAGAATCTTATATTTAGGTTTGCTATTTGTAGAAATATGGCCCATGCCAGCCCATACTATGGGCCAAGCATGGTAGTCTTAGCCTTAGGCCAGGGTTGGTTACTGCTTACTCTTGGGTTTAGCATGGCTTATTCCATTATTTATGGTTATGCTTTTATTTAGACTTACAAATAATATAAATTTCATTATGTAGTAATTGTAATTAATTGTTGTTACCTATTAAATCAACAGTTTGTTAGAAAAGTTGTTTTTGTGGTCAAATACGTAAATTATTTGACTTAATTTGTTTTAAAAAGTGTTTCAAGATAAGCAGTCACTGCACAACATTTTGTAAAACATGTAATGCAAACCATAAATGCCTTGATCAGTTGTAGTATCATTTGTTTCATTGTGTGACAACACGCAATACATTAAACACCACAGTTTTACATCTCAAATATCACAATTATTATGAATTTATGTGTGACATAATGCATTATAATAGATTTCACACTGCTCTCTTGAGTAACAGAGGCAGGGATGTGAAAAGCAATTACATGCAGTGACACTGATCTTGCGCTGATCTGTGTTTGACTGTGAAGGTACCGAGCCACAGAGTCGTCTGAATATGACACCCATCACCTGCCTGCATACGTACACATTTAATCTGACTGATTATATATCTGATATCTAGATTGAACAGTGTCCATTCAACACGACATGAACATTACTTATAGACATCATGTTGAAGAACACAACGTTATTTTACAAGATACTGAAATATGAACCTTGCTGCACAGATCTTGCAGCCTACTGGCATTAAATTATGAGACAATCAACTTCCAATATTACAAAAAGACTATTATGAGCAGAGCAAATTTCTTCATGGCTTGACTCCCATGGGCCATGGGGAGTAATGCAGAAAGCAATCTTCCATTTGGCGCATTTGGATTCAGCGACAGAATACTGTGAACAATTTATAAACATTAGTTCATCAAGTTTATGTTCAAATGCAGAACATTACATTATGAAGCAGTAACAATTGATTACTGGTGTGTACAGAGCCTGCAACAGTCATCCAACCGTCATGACACAGTCACACATAGACACAATGAACTAAGAGTATGACTATTGTATTTCATTGTCATATATTGATATGTTGAGTTTGTGTGATATTTAGCCAACATTTACTTATTAATAAAGTTACTGTTAATGCTATATGACTGGTTAATGTATATTTATTATAATGTTTAATGTGGTTATAAACATTGCATAAATTATATAACTGTCTTCATAATTATGGACATTCCAGCCTTTCATCGAAATGTAGCGGTCAGTTGTTAGCGTGCTAATATTAGCCAATATTAACTTATTAATTAAGTTACTGTTAAATGACTGGTTAATGTATATATTTATTACCATAATTAATGTGGTTTACTGCATACATAAATTATACAAATATTTTCATAATCATGGACAATATGGCCTTTTACTGAAATGTGTCGGTCTGTCGAGATCGCATGCTAATTACCCAATATTGACTAATTAAATTATTATTAATTGATTTGTTAATGACCACTTATTACCATCATTAATGTGGTTATACACATTGCATAATATGTATAAATATCTTCATAATCATGGGCATTATGGTCTTTAATTGGAACGTATCGGTCTGTTGAGTTTCATGCTACATTACTAAAATTAACTAATTAATTGCATTAATTTTGTTATAATTATTACTAAAAATATTGTAAATTTATTACTCTGGTACTCTTTTTAAAACTAAACATAACCCTGCTACTGGCCAGAATGGATTAATCAGCTGACGATAACTACCGTTATAGCTCTCTTTCACGAATTATGATTTACTTACAACTTGAGCACATGAGTATAAGCAAATTTGTTGTTTCATTCCAGTTGTTGTGTAATGTATATTTATAATATTTGTACTGTACTGAACATTATGTAACAATAAAGGTCATTATTATTATTATAGTAACAATTTTAGTTTCTGTGGCAAGTAACTGACATGAACATATACATGGTATCTTTGGATAGCTGACAGAATTGTTGAGATTTGTATATTTATTCATAAGCAGATTGAATGACAGGTACTACCTTACAAAATGTGTTACTTAGTTGATGCCCAAATTTAAAAGATTTTGCTATTCTTAGTGTAATGAATGCACACATCCACTCTTAACCCTCTTGTGGTCAGAACGCCCAAATCAACCCGACTCCCACTCATGGCCAGAATGCCTGAATACGCCCGAATACAGGGGCACATTTAAACTGGTACCACGAAACAGTGTCATCCAATAACGGCAATTTATTTCGGCAGTAATATTGAAGTTTCACTGGGAAGCGTCAAAAGAAAGAAATGATGGCGATTTCCGTGGTTAAATAACGCCAACCACCACACGGTTTTGTAGTCGAACGCAGCGACACAATTACCGGTCCCTCTTTTACGCCACGCAGTGAATATTTTAATGGTGATTTTCAGCCAATGAGATTAAACATTTGCTGCGGGCATAAACATGGAAGCACCCAGGAATTATTCCAAAACACGCGTTCGCAAGCGGTTTCTACAATTAAATGCTAACTTCTGAGCGGTCTCTTTTGTTGTAAAGAAGTTAATGCGCCGCGCGACGAAGCGGGTGGTGTTTTTTTTAGCTTTGATGTAATTCTCAATGATGTCATTATGTCGAACTCCAATGATTCAGACTTTGATGGGATTTTTGAATCGAGTTTATAACGAATGCTGCCATCGAAGGGGAATGTTTTGCACTATGGTTACGCATTTTAAATATAACACCGACTTAATAGTTCAGACGCGATAACGGCTATGATCACAAAGAATGCCATTTTGTATAAAATCTTGAAAATACATGCACTCTGAAAAACTGAAATTATTTCAGTTTTATTTACCAAGGACATTTAATTAGTTTTCCATTCTGTAGCATAGTAATTTATGAACATTTCATATGCAGCATGTAACCGCTAATTATTAATGAAAAAAATAAATAAATGAATTGTTGAAAATTATTTAAGTATTTTATTTTGTCAAACTTTAGCAATTCATATTTAGGTAATAAATTGACATATATATGTCACATACTTGGCTAGTTACACCAGGAATTAGTTCTTCAGATATAGTAAAAATGTTATTTGAATCGGATCAAAAATTATTTATTTGCGTTCATGCAACCCGAGTATATCACGATTCACTCACAGCACATTCTCTTGATTTAATAGGATTCAATAACAGGCACATATTTGCATTAATCTGGCCTTGAGAGGGTTAAAGAAAGTCTAGACGTGGTATTGACGGAAAGCTGTCACTGGCTGATCTACGAAAAATTACATGAGACTCAATTAAGTGAATCAGAACAATGGTTTCAATGATCGCGTCATCAGCCAGCCTTCCAGAGCTAGTCAGTCGTTTTTTCTGGAAGTGTGCTACAGTGGACTTTCGTTGGCCAGTCACAGGGAGGCGAACAATTATTGAGTAATTCACACCATCAGAAGCAGTTATTTCTTAATTTGAAGTGTGACATTACTTCCTAAAATAATATAATGATGATTCACCGAACAAAACCACAAAGGTACTTCTGACCACCACAAAAATGTATATTAAATTGAGAAATGAGGCTTTAAAGTTTTCAATGAATAATTTTTGTAACTGTTTTGTTGACGTTTCAGACTAATATTGCAACCTGCTCTTTTATTCAAGCTATGAACACAACATCTGGTATACATGTACATCAAAGATGTGACTTTCAGATTACTTAATATATAATGACCTTTATGGGAGTATTCACAAAACTATAAAAAGATCAGTCAAGTCCTGGCCAAGGTCAAAACTGAATATTGCTACTGAACTTTAGACATACATCCACAAAAAGTCAAGTAAAAATAGGTTCGATCGGTACTCAAAAGTGAATATTGTTACAATTTTGGACATTACACATAGAAACTGGCAAAAATATTTTGATGGCGGTTTTTGCTACTGTCTCGGCAAAAACAGGCCAAACCCGGCCGAAAAGATTAGCATCATAGTTTCATCTATTCCAGAAGCGCACTCTGGAGGATACTTTTTAAACATATTCAAAGTGTCTCATTAACATATTGGCAACGAATTGTGGGTATTTCTGGTGTATGTTGCTATTCGACTTATCAAAATTTCATGCGTTTTTCCTAGCTGCTCCAGTTTTTGAGAGAACAAAATGGCATCTGCTGGTCCTAGTCGTTGGTCTGCAGAAGTTGTGTGTCTGTGATGACAGTGATATCGAAGAAAGTGATTCAGACATCGATGTTTATGTAATTATATGCGACTTTGTTCGATATTTCGGCTCGACGATTGATGTTGTTGTTGTCAGGGAAACTGGTCGGTCACGCCCATTTTGTAAACAGTATATAATAAAACACGATACGAAACGAGTCCCGCACTTTGTATTCCTCATTTCTGCACGATGTCAATACGCTATTTATATTTCAATTAGGACATTGTATGACGATGTTGTAGTATTAATTCGGGATTTGTAAGTGTTGTAACTTACAGGACTGTCCTGTTGTTCATTTGTTTTGACCGAGGCTACACGGGATGGTAGTGCCGACATTTGAGAGCTATATGTGCCTGTGACAAGGCACTCCCATCCCACAGTAAAGAAGTATATTTAATTCTAGCCATCATAATTTAACAATGCAGTTATCACTGTGTAGGCATTTATCTGCTCTAAGTAAAGTTGTAGCAGTAAAATATTAATAATAAAAAATGGGCCAAGTGGCCCTGAAGTCCTTTGGACTAATACGTCTATATGTGACCCCGGCTGACCAAATGAGTGATAAGTCGGAAAAATTGTAACATTGTTTTCTTACATCCTTGTAAAGGTTTGGTAGGGTGCTTTACACGGCTTCAAAAACTACGACTGCTACAAAAATTGGCGAAGTTATGGAGCATTGAACATGGTAGGGGTCAAAAAGTGAAAATGAAGAAAACGGCTGAAGTTTTACATTATATATGCAAATGGATTGCATAGAAATATTACATGCATAACATTCAAATGTGGCACACAGTATGTAATATGTATGTTGTTGCAATGATACACTGGAAGTACAAATGTGCTGCTACAAAGACTTATCAAGTTATGTCAGATTATGTCTTCATGTGTAAAACTAAGAGGACAGATTATTTGAGAGCAAAAGGTAGACTCACTGTTTGACACAGCTTAAAACCTACAGGCAACTGTCCAGTTTAACAGGGGTCTAGTGGCTTAATGCTGTCTGTTGACACAAGCTACTGCCAGTGACCAATTACAGATTAGTCACAGTTTCCATCAAACAATAGCAGGCAGAGAATCTTAGCTCCACAGCTGGGTGTAATACACAACCAGAGCCACCACTGATTCATGGTCAAGTAGATTAGCTCAATGCACCAACTAAGACAATACACAACATTGTGTGAGCAAGTGTCCAGAGTGAGGCCTAAGCAGTGTCCTCATTGCTGAATAGATCAATTAAACCTGCCAAGTGGGTGACATTCTGCACAAGTGTTCATTAATCCTTACTCATTATTCAGAACACCAGACTGACCACATACCGAAACAAAGCGAATGTAATAGGTGAAGAACAGGCAGTGTTCAAATAGGGGTATTGGTTGAATTGTATTTGTCTCGACGCAAAAGGCTTTATTGTGCCTTCATCGATTCTAAGAAAGCATTTGATTTAGTAGACCAGTCCTCCCTGTGGTCTAAGATAATTTCATGCGTTATTAATGGTATTGTGTTGAAAGTTGTATACAACATATACAAAAATGCTAAATCATGTATAAATCAGGGCCAGGCTGTGTCAGTCTTCTTCTCATGTGATGTATAGGTATGGCAAGGAGAAAACTTGTGTCCTTTGTTATTTGAAATTCACCTGAATCATTTTGAACACTGTTAGTCACAATTATAACGGACTTGACATGGCAGCTGGTGAAATTTACAACAACCTTAGGAATGATGATGTACAAAATGTATGTTCTACTATATGCTGATGACACTAGAATGATTCAATCAAATACTGATTTCTTGCTTGTGTATAGCGGAACTATGTCAACTCTTCTAATGGTTGACATTTGGTTGTTTCAGGTGTCAACTATATTGTGAATCTGTAATTATTAGTCTATATTGATACAATTGATTTACACAGTACCATGTCTACACAAGGCATGGCAAGCGTAAACAGAACAGTAGAATGCATTTGATATAAATAAAGTGTAGGATATTTCACTCTATAGTTGTCCAGAATATTACTTTTCTATGTTTGTCACCTACAGTTGACAGAATATTAATTTTCTATGTTTGTCACCTACAGGTTTCTACAGACAATACATCTTTAACCAATAGACACTACAGTCACACCATTTTATAATAATTAAATGAACATCAAAATAAACACAACTTGCAATTATATAAAATCAATAGTTTTGAAGATACAGTTTAAAAGTGTTAGGCAACTGTTCAGTCTAACAGGGGTCAAGTGTGTCTGCTCTGCCTGGGTGCTGTGACCAATTAAAGATTAGTCAAGGTCTCAATGGACTGGGCTGTAGAGATTAGTCACACTGCTGACTTTGTGGCACATTAAACAAAATCTAGTGTTGGGGGTGGTCTCAAGGGCCCTTCTCAAAACCACATCACTAGATAATGTAAAACTTTTGAACTTTGGGGGCCCCTTAGAATGATTCAATCAAATACAGATTTCTTGTATATAGTGGCAGCACCCTAAGATACATCTATGCAAAATTAGAAAAAAAGTTGCTGAACAGTTTTTGAAAAAATGGGCCAAGTGGCCCTGAAGTCCTTTGGACTAATTAATACGTCTATATGTGACCCCGGCTGACCAAATAAGTGATAAGTCGGAAAAATTGTAACATTGTTTTCTTACATCCTTGTAAAGGTTTGGTAGGGTGCTTTACACGGTTTCAAAAAATATGACTGCTACAAAAATTGGCGAAGTTATAGAGCATTGAACATGATAGGGGTCAAAAAGTGAAAATAAAGAAAACGGCTGTTGAAGTTTTATATGCAAATGGATTGTATGGAAATATTACATGGAAATATTACATTCAAATGTGGCACACAGTATGTATGTTATGTTGCAACGATACACTGGAAGTACAAATGTGCTGCTACAAAGACTTATCAAGTTATGCCAGATTATGTCTTTATGTGTAAAATTAAGAGGACAAATTATATGAGAGCAAAAGGTAGACTCACTGTTTGACACAGTTTAAAACCTACAGGCAACTGTACAGTTTAAGAGGGTTCTAGTGGCTTAATGCAGTCTGTTGACACAAGCTACTGCCAGTGACCAATTACAGATTAGTTACAGTTTCCATCAAACAATAGCAGGCAGAGAATCTTTGCTCCACAGCTCGGTGTAATACACAACAAGTGATAAATATATGATACACTTGAAATGCAAATGTGCTGCTACAAAAATGTATAAAGTTATGCCAGATTATGTCTTTATGTATAAAATTAAGAGGACAGATTATTTGAGAGCAAAAGGTAGTCTAAAGAAAATGGCTCAGCTGGACGGTGATACTGTTTGAACTTGAAGCCTTTGTCAAACTTTTGTCTCGACTTCACCGAAGGCAGTGTCCTGCTGTCAGAACTTCGAAGGTGTTAGTCACCTAACTTACAGGTCTTTGTCAGTAAGAATAATGGGATGATAATTTACACCAATGTTGTTTCTCGTAGAAGTCATTTTGTGCAATATATTAACATTAGTCGTGCCAATTCAAAAATTAGTGCTATATAATAGTAGTTTGTCAAAAAGTAAACAAACTCAAAGACAGTTGCAGCTTAGCGTTAGCCTGTTCTCAAATATTTTAATGACATAATGATATATTTCACATAATTATATAGGGAGCTAATGGAGAGGCCCATCATAATCCATAGCACTACAAAATGAAGTATCTGAAAGTCACACTTCATATATTGAGTGACACATCTCGTACTGTCTTTCTGGACTGTCGCAATGTCCAATAGTTTCCTATCACAACCCTCGTGTACAATATACCAAAGCTATATATTTCCAACACCACAACATATGTATTATCATTGGATAGGTAATTAAATAATCTTTCAGATGAATGCAACTTGTAGCAGCAGAAAATGAAGCATACAAAAGTTACACCGGAAACAATGACATGCATTCTCAAAATGCGATTCATTCGAAAATTAGTGCTATATAATAGTAGTTTGTTAAAATGTAAACAAACTCAAAGACAGTTGCAGCTTACTGTCCAACAAGCAGTAGTAGAGAAGTTTTATAATAATCCACAAGTGGCTGATCTTCCTTTTATCATTGATGTGATGTTTATTGTGAGCATGGTTATCATACGTAGACAGGTACAGAAAGAAACTGACATTTTCTATAAAAAGAACACGTTTGCCTATCAATGGCATGTATTTCCTATTGTTGCCGTTTCTTCATAAATCAAACAACCCTGTAGGTAATTATTAATCAAATGTTTTTTGGTGAATCATAGTTACAGATCATTAAGGGTTATGATGGAAGTAAAATGTTTACAAGTTTACTGTGCACTTATTGCACCACGTCTTGCATTTAGAGGAATAATTATAATAGAAAATAAAATGTTGTGGCACATATTTTTAAATGCATGCATCGATGAGAAACCGGGAATTACTTTTCTGTGGCCTAAGAATAACTAATTTAAATTAACTTTCTGCTTATATAAGTGCATAAAATATATATCCATACAAGACACAGACTCCGCATGTGACAGATGTTTTGGGAAGGGAATAGTGTTTTATTTCTGGTACAAGGTGTTGTGTTTGTTGACCCAAGCCTCTGCCAGTGACCAATTACAGATTAGTCATATTTCCTACCACCAGCCACAGTGACCCAAGCCTCTGCCAGCAAGCAATTACAGATTAGTCACACATTAACCAGCCAGCCACAGTGAGGTGTGACAGATGTTGTGGGAAAAGGGATTAGTTGAACAAAAGGACTGGAAGCCTTCTAGAGCTACTGCTACAGTAGACCATTTAGTTAACAAATTTAGCATTTTAGGGGACATTTGGAGCCCTTAGAATTATTGAATTAACTACAGATTTCTTGTGTATAGTGGCACTACCATATGGAATGTCTATGCAAAATTTGAGAAAAAGTTTCTTAAGGCAATTCGCAGGTGTGAAATTTCCATTTTTTTTTGCATTTTCAATTAAAATAATTATCTAACTTGCTATTTGAAGCGTTTTTTCCATGGAACTAAAATAATTCATGTAACAAACTGTGTTTATGAGGGCCTATTGTCTCATTGTCTTCTTTCTACACTAAAACAATCGTAAAATCAAAAATTAGCGGCCGATTCCAACCGTGTTTGCACGCCGCTGGAACAACGATATCCGACATGGCGCCCATCGCTAGATAGGATCAATCTATTTATAGAATATTGCATGGTTACACGAATAAACCTTATGATAACCGACGCTCCGCGAACCGAAAATGTGACGAGGACCGCTGTGATTGGTCTACACACATCATGTGCTCGCTATCTTCATGCTTATTGGTTAATGCGTGACCTGGTTTTGTGGCCCAGTTCCTTTGTTGTCATCGTATCGAGTAAGTCATCCCGTGTTTTCATCCAGTTTATTGATAAAAAGAGAAGTATGGTGTATGGAAAGAGAAAGTCGAAGGAATTCTACGGTTGTGGGAAAGCTAGCAAACGAAGGCAGCTGAAGTTAGCGAGTCAGGCTCCGGTTTTTGTGAAATGAGAGAAAAGCGGCGCAGAGCAGCTTCGACAGTTGGACTCGGAGAAGACAGTGCGGTGTCAAGTTCCGATCCGGTAATGGCTACGTTGATCTTCGTCTACGGCTATATAAATAACGATTCTAAACTGTGTTTTCGTATACCATGGGCAAAGCTTAGTTCATTTACAAGTGTAATAAACAACAATAAGCCCTGTAGGCGCAGTCCCATCTGTAGATGCAGGTATTGTCTAGTATAGGCATGGCCATGGGCTTGCCTAGGCCTAACTAAGCCCGGCCCCAGGTACTGCGGCTGTACTGGCTATAGCCCCATGCGAGGGCAGAGGTACTATACTACAGTTAATTAGTCATGCATTTACAATTATAGCTGTGCGTATATCAAGTTCACATATGAAGCCACCTCTTATAAACTAGTTCATTTTTATTTCCTACTTTGACACTAGTTTATATAAAAAAACGTTGACATTGTTTTATTGGCAGTTGAACATATATGCACATGACTTGTATGCAGTTACAGTTTGAATAACAATATAACTGTTCTCTCCTTAGGTTGCTCAGCCGTCAACATCGAGGATTTCTGCAACAGAGAAGAAGTTCTGTTACCGGCGCTTGATCGATGAGACTTCCAATGTTGCAAGGGACCGTGTGGGTGCTGATTCTGATCAGCCATCGACCGTCATTATTCGCACATGTATGCTGGGTGGACTGGTGGAGAACCTGTTGTGCCCGTCGTGTCAGTGCAGCACCCTTGGGATCCGTGCCATCAGTCGCAGGCTGGGGCTTGTTTGTCAACTTGAGACATTCTGCTCGACGTGCGATGTTGTCGTGACCCAGAATGCGAAGGAGTCGCTCCATTCAGTTGTCTGGAGGAAATGTCCCAAGACCGGCTTTGTCGGCCTGTCGCGTGTTGTGTTTGCGATGTGTGCGGCTGTATCAGAATTTAACTCTGGCGTGCAGGCAACACTGTAGCACGCTTACAACGTGATGGGGATCGCCACAAGCCTTCAGCTGGTGGCATCTGCTGAGAAGGTGGACCTTCGACGTCGTCAGGTCGAGTCGAGCTCCAAGGAGGCGAGACATGCACGCAGGGTGGCACGTGCGAAGAATGCCAATGCGTCCACGTATGCACCAGGTGCATTCTGAGCAATAACACTGCGTAAACATTGCACTGACAGTGACACTTGTTGAATGAACTCTACACATATTGTTGACGTACATCTTATTCAGCACTTGAATGTACCAACTTTGTTGACCCATACTAAATTATAGTAAATAGGTCATGTCATATAACTAATATTTTCACATTGTGCATTTGACATAGTTTATCAGTAATATTTGCAAATGTACGTAAACACACAGATAATATGGAAGAAGTGACTAACAAGACTGTTATCTACATATTCATGTTTTTGACAGTTTTGAATTATATTCTACATACCCCGAGTATGTCACTAACTGTTTATGTACAGCTAAATGTGATTCTAATTGTGTGTCAGTTGACAGTGGACATTGGATATATATTTCCTGCAGTGTCTAATTGATCTAATGAGATCTAATAACATTTTGTTTAGTAAAATGTGCTATGATAGTTTGTTCAAACTTCAACTGCAATTTTCGGACATTTTCATATTTCAACAATAAAGTTGCTGAGAATGAGCATATCTCGGTTAATTTTCAATAGAATTGCTTGAAATTGTTGTCAGTATCTGTTGATTGTGTGCTCTAGGGGGCTATGGAAAGACATTGTTGGAAATATACATACTTTCATTACAACTGTCTCATGAACATGGCTTGATACGGTTTTCATAGCTTAAAATGTATAAAATCTGGGAAAATTTAAATATTAAAGTTATGTTGTTCCATAGCCCCCTGTAGGTTTATGTATAGCCATCTGCACACTAAATTATACTGAATTTGGACAATCCAATCCAAAGATATCTTCCTCCTTAGAATTGCATTTCCAATCCAAGATGGCTGCCGTTTCCATAGTAACGCTCAATAAAAAATCCAAACAAATTATTTTGTGCATACTTTTATATACTTAACATTCCATGAAAATTTCAGCAATGTACATTAAAAAATAGGGAATTATAAAAAAGTGATTTTCCGCCCAGTTTTAAGTTTTTGAAAAAATAGGCAAAATGTGACAATTTACCAGTTTTGGGGTCCTTTTTTGGGGGGTCATTGGGTGCCCTTAGAATGATTCAATGAAATACATATTTCTTGTGTACAGTGACACTACCACATGAAATGTATATGCAAAATTAGAGAAAAAGTTGCTGAACAGTTAAAAAAAAAGACAAAATGTTACATTTTTACCAGTTTTTGGGTCTTTGGAGGCCCTAGGGAGCCCTTAGAATGATTCAATCAAATACAGATGTCTCGTGCATAGTGGCAGTGCCCCAAGATATGTCTATGCAAAATTTGAGAAAAAGTTGCTGAACAGTTTCTGAGATACAGCAGCTAACGGCGGATGGCGAACGGCGGACGCAGAGTGATGGCAATAGTCCCTTGACCTTCGGCCAAAGGACTAAAAACTGCATTGACACGTTTGAGATATGTGTTGTCGGAAATTGAAGTTACTATCAAAGATCACTCCTAGATTCCACACCAAGGTTGCTGGTGTGATATACCAATTCAAAATATGCATTGGAATACCAATAATGATCAATTCAGTATAATTTGCATTTAATTTCAACTTGCTGTCAGTCATCCAGTGGAAGATATCGTGAAGGCAATCACTAAGTTGGTTAAGGCAATATGGTACCACGAAATCTTTAAAAAAATCAATTTTGAGTTTTCTACAAAAACAAACAAATAAACTGACATTTCACCTGTTTCATGACAGCTGTATATACTTTTGTTTTTCACCTAATTAATTTTGCATGAGACTTGCTAAAACCACATACTGAAACTTTAAATGTGTTTTTCTCAGCTTTGATTTTTCCCATTTAGCCTTTATTTTTTATGATATCTCAATAAATATTAGATATCTGTATGAAATTTGGAAGAAATTTTATTTATGCTATACTGCCTGAGATGAGGCAGAAGAATTAAATGATGTTGAAAATTGTGAATTCTGTGAATAACAGACATGGGCGAGGCTATTTGTTTTCATCGATGGCAGCTTCATTTTAACATTAATATGTGACTGCTACTTTTTATTAACCCTACAGGTGGCCACTGGGCCGAATTCGGCCCGTGCGATCAGTGCAAAACTGCTCCCGGCCGATTTTTGGCCCGATTCAGTATCACTCTTTTCAACAAATTTTTGTTTCCGTCACTAGCAACTGACAGGGGAACGCGAGGTATCATTGGAAAGCTGAATTATTCTTCTTCCTGTGGCATTTTTATCAATGAGTTGTATCGCGTCATGATTCAGTAATAGCAAATCACAACCAAGCTTTAAAATGTTGTAGTAGTAGATGCCCAAATATGGCCGATTTGACTGTTCTGCGTCAGGATTTTACATTCCCATTCATATGGTCTAAACAGGGAAATGGAGGTACCGATGGAAAGCCCAACGATTGGTCTATCCAAATAAATTTACGTCAACGGTCAACCAATCAGAACATGGCTCTAAAACATCTTCTTGTTGACATTGGTTTCATTCCATCACGACGAAAGTCCGCCATGTGTTTTTTGTCTCGCTTCGATTATATAAGTTGAATTATTTCAAATGTCCGCGGCAATATGTCAGCAAAATACATGACAGTATTTGTTATTATACTAGCTCAGAAGGTTACACAGACTTTGGGGGCTGTTTTGAAGTGGATATTATGCAAATTGTTGGCGAGCCGGACATCGCTGTCTTGCACCCGGACATGGGCCGATTCAAATTAATATAAAAAACTTCTGAGTATATTTCATTAATTTGTTCTGTACTCATTAGCTTATATATATGGCTACATTTCTCTAATTGGACATTGACACATACAACCACTCGGAAATTAGCTAGTAGTAGGGTAACAAAAATATTTTTTTGGCATTTATTTTATATAAACTTTAAACAGTTATATCTTCATGATTATTTGATGTTATGCAAATATCATCACTGCATTCTAATAAAGGGTCTTTTTGCCAACAAAATGATAGCTCAATCATATTTTTGTGATACGTATTAGCGAAGTTGTGATTTTTTAAAAGCACCCCTATAAAATAGCTCCAAATTCTGTACACCGTGGAAGTTTACCATTGGTCACCTGCAGGGTTAAAGAGTGACATTTGTAGACATATATTTCAATACACGCATTTCTACGTTTGAATATGCAAATGAGGCTTACGCAAATGAGATAGGGAGGATAAAATGCATAATTTGCATGACAGATTTCTATACTAACTATGCTGAAAATGTCCTAAAAATCAATCACTTATTAGCTAAGTTATGGAGCGTTTAATTGAGCCATTTCAGGGGTACCATCTTGCCTTAAAGGAGCGATATGTATCCGGGGTAGCCAACAAAATGTAGATCTGAGTATTATCAGCGTAAAGATAAAGTATAACAGAGCTTAGTGGCGTGGTGTAAAAAGTAAAAACAAAGGCCCAAAAACAGAACCCTGGGAACACCAAATAAAGTGCAGCTGAAATGCAGTTCCCAATCTGTATAGTTTGGTATCTATCAGTTAGATATGAAGAAAACCAGCTTAGAGCTGCGTCAGATATGCTGTACCACTTTAATAAGCATTCAATGAGAATGTTGTGATCAATCTTGACAAAAGCGGCAGAGAGATCTAGCAAGATAAATGCAGTCACTTTACCATTATTAATGTTCAAGTTAATGTCATTATGAACCTTTAAGAGGGCAGTGTCTGTTGAATGAAACTGTCTATATGCTGACTGTGACACATTAGTTAAGACATTTGTCCTAATGTGAGACCTTAGACGACTTGCTACAACCTTTTCTAGTATTTTGGAAATAAAACTGAGATTAGAAATAGATCTATAAGTGTTTAGGTCTTGTTTAGACAGAGATGACTTCTTAAGAAGTAGTATGACATGGGCGTATTTGAAATCATCAGGAAAACTGCCAGAGCAAAGTGATGCGTTTATAATATTAATTTTGTTATAGGTCAAATTAATGTATCGAGACAAGCTTTTAGCAGTATTGTTGGAAATGGATCAAGTGCACAAGATTTATTTGGGGAGGACATAATTATTTTCCTAACTTCATCAACTGTTGCAGGTTAAAATGATACAAGTAGAAATTTACTCGTGGAAAGTCCACACTGACATTACTTAAAGTGTGATGTGGGAAAGCAAAACTAATAATAATGATTTTATTCTTAAAGTGACTAGAGAACGAACCACATAGAGACTTAACTGACACATGATCAGGTAGCGATGGAGTAGGCCATCTATGTAGAATGTTATTGATGCAATTCCATAACTGACACGGGTTATCGGATTTATTTATGACCATATTTGTATAATAATCTGATTTAGCTTTGGCCATTTGTCTGGTACAAAAGTGACATTGCTTAGAATAGCATGACTTGCGCCATACACGCTGTAAATAAAACGACATGAACAGCCATACAACAACAGTATGAACTCTCAACATGAACAGCCTTCAAACATTGTACATTCTCACTTGTATTATAGTTAAACTTGTTTGGTTGTCTTGTATATATATATATATGTCTGGCATGAGAGTGACATTCAGAGAGAAAACCGGAAATTTTGCTGTGGCCCACATTTCAGCCCGAGAGTACTGTCTCATCTAATCGGGGGGGGATTCCTCAGAGATATTTTTAAATTGTAGACGACATATGGTATATTTTGAGCAATATTAAATAGAAAATCTTAACATTTCCAATAGCAAAAAAAACTCACGCACACATTGTCATAGTACTAACTCACTTGTTAATGATATTTTCTGGGCTGAACCCGAGTAGGCTGACGGGCAGCTTTCTCCTTAGCCAGCTTTGTCAAAACAGCCCGTTGATGGGCCATTCTAGCTTTCTTCGTTGCCAGCTCAACTGCTTCCTTAGCTTTGTACTTGATGGCTGCCTTCGTCTTTGACATGTTCAGCTCAGTTTTCTTCTCCTCCTTCATCTTTCCTTCCTCGGCAAGATGGATGGAGTACATTTTGTGTGCACCCCTCGTGTTGTGAACGAGGCGAGGAGTCCTGTTTGTGGAAGTCCTGTATAGCAGTCTTGTTGCTTGCCATAAGGGAGTACTTCACTGTCTGGATAGTGTTGAATGTATTAACATTCTTTCTGGCAGTGGCAGTATTCGTGATGCTAGACATGTGACTAAAACACCCTTCCACTTGAGGACCATGAAAGCAGCTCATCATTGCAGCCACCAGCTTTGACAAGGCTGGGAACTTGTCAATAGAGAATATGGTAGCCCACCACGAGACCAATCTGGAACTTGTGGGTGCTTGTGGAAGTGTGTTGTCTACATGGAATCGGCGAACTTCCATGTGATACGCCCTCTGTTCAGGTTCTAATAGAACGTTGGTGACCAGCGTGGGCAGTGCCAGCATGTGTACTTCAATGCCTTCGGTTCCCCTCTGACTGTAGCCTGTAGGATCCAATCCGCATAGTTGACTTCGGCCTCGCACCACAAACAGTAGGCTTTTCCTGGTGCTGATAATTTACTGATGAATATATCCAACATAGTGTCTCCAGCCGATCTCTCCAGCCACGCCCAATTCCACTTATTCTTGACACTTTTGTCAATGTCCTTCACGCAACATTTGTCTTACCGTACAACAAATCGTCGATTAGCCATTGTGTTCGAAAATGATCGACATCTCCACAAAGTATATCGTCGTTTCCTATTGGTCCACTGCTTTTGTGCGCGCGCTTCGAAAGCGCTGAAGCGAACAGCCGACAGAACTAAGGGTTTTACTTTGCAGATTCACAGGTTCGGTTGGGTCGGTTCTGTCTCTAATCGCCAGGCAGCGTCATTAACATGTGGCGACACCCGGTGGATAGACGGTTAACTCAATCCGCAGATAGATCGTCAGTGAATTGTCCAGGATTTGATATGCACTACACCCCAACATTAATTTTTTTCTCCCCGGATTTACACGATTCACAAAAGTGATCTTTGGAGCAGTATAAAAACCGGAATTCTGTCAAAAACCGGAAATTTCTCATCCCTGATATATATATTGTTATAAATGTTCTGAATAAACGTTCATTCAAATAACTCTCAACATGAACAGCCATACAACTACAGCATGGACTCTCAACATGCACAACCATACAACAACTGCATAACTCTCAACATGAACAGCCATACAACAACAGCATGAACTCTCAACATGAACAGCCATACAACAACAGCATGAACTCCCAACATGAACAGCCATACAACAACAGCATAACTCTCAACATGAACAGCCATACAACAGCATGAACTCTCAACATGCACAGCCATACAACAACAGCATGAACTCTCAATATGAAGCCACATCAAAGCAGTATGTTTGTTACAACACTTGCAACAGTGAATGGGATATGTAACATACCATTTGTGGGTCTTTGGTAACCTCTGGAAAGGCTTCTCCCTACAGAACAGATATCAAATCAAATTATGAAATCTATAATGCGCTGTTCCAACAATTATTTCTCACAGCAACATACACAATTTTCTGGAAAACAGGTAAGTCTTAACCATTTCAGGTCAGCAGCTCTGTCACCGTGTGAATACTACAGACAGCATTCCCTGGGAGTTATTCCAAATATTACATATTATTTCATTTCAGTTGCTTTTTTTACCAAGAAATAATATAACACAGTAGCTCCGGAGCCTTTTGCTGAATGTCCTGAAGTAATTTGGACCTGGGCAAATGATCTTCTGCAGTGACAGAAAACCCAGGAGAGTTGTCACACGAGTCCTAGTCCTAGAAGAAAATGCCTCCCCAGTACGACCTGTCTGTGCATTAAAGTGCTCAAGTCATGTCTTGAGAAGTTTCCCTTTGTGTGTATGATTAATATCCACCAACTGACAACCTTGTGAAACTGAACTGGTAAAAGAGAACAGTTTTCCACTCGGGTGAGGTACTCCCAGTAGAAGGCGAATGTCCTCAGAATTAGTGGTTCTCCCTGAATGAGCAGATACCTTAGAACAAAAGGCAATCTTTGTAGCCCGAGGAGGAAGACACTTCCACTTGAGCAGATGATAAAGAGTGGACATCCTTCACCAGTAGCTCCGATCAAGAAGTCAACATCGTATTATTTTTAAGATCTGTACAATTACTTATCAAGCCCTATCATCCAAACAACCTGTACACCTACATTCTATGCTTACTCCAGCAAAGAACCTAAACAGCTTCAGTCAGCAGATTCTGATCTACTTTTTATTCCCGTAGTTAAGATGAATACTGGAACTCAAGCCTTTTCGGTTGCACTCCACCAACTTTGTGGAACTTACTCCCTATTGGTGTTAAGTCAGTAAGAAATATAGTTTCATTTCACAGTCATCTATAAAAACCAATCCTGCAAATCCTCCTTAGCTTCTTAGCAATTCCAACCATCTGTTGATGACTATTGCTCTGTACATGACAATGGGAACGCTTAATCTTTTGGATTTGTTGCACCACTGAGCTAGGGTTTTCTGAGGATACTGGCGCTAAAGAAGTCAATCCATTATTATTATTAATAATTGTAACACTTCGTTGGTGGGAAAATTTGGGAGTGGATCATTGAGATCTTTCGGTGCAGGAAAAATAAGAAAAGCAGTGGAAATATTGATCAGGTAAGTATAGTTTTGCATCAGTATTATTCATAAATTACCTGTAGACATATTAAGAAACGATTATAGCTAACAATTAGTCAGAGAAAGTATTTTAGACTACCTTAGCTCTCGAGAGCAATATTAGAAGCTTTGTTCATAAATCGTAGTGTTACACCCATTCGCTATGGGGCACATAGCATATGTCTAGCGTAGGATAGTTGGGCACTAGGTAATAGGTCAGTCTAATTCAGAGTATTGTTTGCATTACTGAATATATAAGAATAAGTGATTTGGAGTATATAGACTATACACAAAGAAGTATCTGCCAAACATTGTAATAACTTAGTTTCAATTTGACTCATGAACCAGTGCGAACTGGTTTAATATACACATATGTAAATAAATAGTTATGCTGTAGTAGAAGGCCACTTAACTTAGCCTTAGTCATTCTGGTATACATTGTGTGACTTTCTAAAGACTACATAAAACGATATAAACTATTTTCAATAGCTAAATAGATTATCATTAAATAAATTCTGATATGGCGCCTTGCAAACAGCAAGTCAAGGCAAAGCGACACTTGGTGTGTGATGACTGCCACAGGATTTTACCTTGCCCAGCTGTGGGAAGTCAAGGGCAGATACTAAGGGAGAGGGATTCAATTTTCAGTGTGTGAGGTGTTGTAAGGTGGAATATCTGCTGAAGGGGGTAGTTAGGTTGACAGATATTATTAAGGGGATGGAGAGAAGAATTTGCAAGGAGACAGGTGGAATGGAGAGAGATGACAGGGAGAGAGTTGGGAATACTGCAAAACTGAAGGAGCAGAGTTGGTAAAGAGAAGAGAATGTAACAGAAGGCAAGAAGACTGAGTAAAGGAGACTCAGAGGAGGGAAGGTGATTGGAGGGGAAAAATTGGAGAATAAACTTGCAGGAAAAGTGACAGGCAAGGAGGAGGGAAAAAATGACCGTAGAGAAGGAGGTAGGAGGGAAAATGGGATGGGAGAAAGTTTACAGAAATAAGAGTAAATGTGACAGAAGAGAAGTCAGTAAAACGAACAATGACAGAAGGAAAGGTATCAAGAAAAAAGTGACAGGAAAGAATGTAACGGAAGAGAATGTAACAGGAGAGAAGACGACAGGAGGAAAAGACAACAACCAGACAGATGCAAATTGGAGAAGAAGCTACTCTGAGGCGGTGATTGAAGGGGCATTGAGAAAATTGACTGAGTGAATGAGGGGGCAATGAAAAAAAATGGGCCAAGTGGCCCTGAAGTCCTTTGGACTAATACGTCTATATGTGACCCCTGACCAAATGAGTGATAAGTCGGAAAAATTGTAACATTGTTTTCTTACATTCTTGTAAAGGTTGGGTAGGGAGCTTTACACAGTTTCAAAAATTATGACTGCTACAAAAATTGGCAAAGTTATGGAGCATTGAACATGGTAGGGGTCAAAAAGTGAAAATGAAGAAAACGGCTGTTGAAGTTTTACATTATATATGCAAATGGACTGCATGGAAATATTACATGCATGACATTCAAATGTGGCACACAGTGTGTATGTTATGTTGCAATGATACACTGGAATTACAAATGTGCTGCTAGAAAAAAACTTATCAAGTTATGCTAGATTATTTCTTTATGTGTAAAATTAAGAGGACAGATTATTTGAGAGCAAAAGGTAGACTCACTGTTTGACACAGTTTAAAACCTACAGGCAACTGTCCAGTTTAACAGGAGTCTATCAAACAATAGCAGGCACTACTACATGAAATGTCTATGAGAAATTTGAGAAATAGTTAATGAACAGTTTTTGAAAAAACACACCCCACAGAACGAATTATAGTTATTGTTAAGATGTTTAACCTAGTTCTATTATATGACATTGTGCCAACATATTGGTGTATTGGGATCATTAAGCCTATATAATGATTATATAAACATAGCAGCAGAGACTGGAACAGTGTGACTGCTGCCTGGCTAAATGGATGCAATGGTGCTTTCAAGTTAGTTCTTCTGCCAACTATCCTTTTCACACAAGCCTATAGGTTTAGTGGCTGCCAGTACACTACTGAGCCTAAACTACCATGCAGGTGTGAAAAACGTCCTGATGTATTTGAACTTGACCCACTAATTAACTGTCCACCAAGCAGTAGCAGAACAGTTTATAATAATAATAATCCACAAGTTAAGTGGCAGTGATCTTCCTTTTATCATTCATGTGATGTTTATTGTGAGCAGGGCAGACAAATGGTTATCATACGTAGACAGGTACAGAAAGAAACTGACGTTTTCTATAAAAAGAACACGTTTGCCTATCAATGGCATGTATTTCCTATTGTTGCCGTTTCTGCCCGGCATAAATCAAACAACCCGTAGGTAATTATTAATCAAATGTTTTTTTGCGGAATCATAGTTACAGATCATTAAGGGTTATGATGGAAGTAAAATGTTTACATGTTTACTGTGCACTTATTGCACCACGTCTTGCATTTAGAGGAATAATTATAATAAAAAATAAAATGTTGTGGCACATACTTTTAAATACACATTGATGAAAAACCTGGAATTACTTTTCTGTGGCCTAAGAATAACTAATTTCAAATAACTTTCTGCTTATATAACACAATTGCATAAAAATATATATCCATACAAGACACAGACTCCGCATGTGACAGATGTTTTGCGAAGGGGAATAGTGTTCTGTTTCTGGGACAATACACAAAATCTACTGTTAGGGGATAGTTTCAAGGGCCCTTCTCAAAACCACATCACTAGATAGTGTAAACATTTTGCATATTGGGGGGCTGTGTCAGCCTTCTTCTCATGTGATGTAGAGTTATCACAAGGAGAAAACTTGTCTCCTTTGTTATTTGCTATTTACCTGAATGATTTTGAACACTGCTAGTCATAAATATAAGGTACTTGACATGGCAGCTGGTGAAATTTATAACCTTAGTGATGATGATGTAGACATTTTCTTGTAAATGTATGCTCTACTATATGCTGATGATACTAGAATGATTCAATCAAATACAGATTTCTTGTACATAGCGGAACTATGTCAACTCTTCTAATGGTTGACATGTGGTTGTTTCAGGATGACCCCTTAGAATGTAGGCACAACTTTTCAGGGGTCTAGATGGTGCTGTGTCTGTTGATCCAAGCCTCTGCCAGTGACCAATTACACATTAGTCATACTTGCCACTAGCAGCCACAGTGACCCAAGCCTCTGCCAGTGACCAATTACAGATTAGTCACACTTTCACCAGCCAGCCACAGTGAGGTGTAACAGATGCTGTGGGAAAAGGGATTAGTTGAACAAAAGGACTGGCAGCATGATAGATCTGCTGCTACAGTAGACCATTTAGTTAGCAAATTTAGTATTTTAGGGGACCTTTGGATCCATTAGAATGATTCAATCAAATACAGATTTCTTGTGTACAGTGGCACTACCACATGACATGTCTATGCAAAATTAGACAAAAAGTTACTTAAGAGTTTTTGAAAAAATAGGCAAAATGTTAAAATTTTTACCAGTTTTGGGGTCCTTGGAGGCCCTAGGGAGCCCTTAGAATGATTCAATCAAATACAGATTTCTCGTGCATAGTGGCAGTGCCCTAAAATATGTCTATGCAAAATTAGAGAAAAAGTTGCTGAACGGTTTCTGAGATACGGCAGCTAACGGTGGACGGCGGACGCAGGGTGATGGCAATAGTCCCTTGGACCTTTGGCCAAAGGACTAAAAATTGATTGAGTGATTGACCGGGCAATGAGAAAATATATTCTGAGAAAGACAGATAAGACACTAAGTGAGGGGAAAGACATTGTTGTTTGTTTACCGGGGGGCTAGGATAGAACATGTGACTGAAAGGGTAGAGAAGGTATAGGGGCATTGCAAGGGAGGGTCTATACTAGTACATGTAGGGACAAATAATGCACACAGGGAGGGAACAACTGGGATAGCACAGAAGTACAGACAGTTAGTGAGGAAGTTAAAGAAGACAAGAATTGAACACATTATTCTCTCAGGAATGTTGCCAGTAATGGGAGGAAGGGGCCAACATATAGAAACTGCAAGAAGATGGCGATCAACACACTAGTTAAGGAGCAGATGTGTGAAGAAGAAGGGGTACGATTCACAGATTTATGGGGAGACTTTGTTGGGAGGGAAGATATGTACATGAGAGATGGACTCCATCTAAATGGAAAAGGGGCAGCAGTTTTCTCAGAGAACCTGCTGCAATCTGTTGATAGTGGGACAGGTTGCATTTATTTAAACTAGATGCGAGGGGGGATTCACAGAGAAGCCTGGAACTGGAGGCATAGATAAAGACAACAAAAATAAATCAGCAAAGAACAGCCTGGAAAACGGTTCTGAAGTTGGATATAAATGTGTGTGTTTAAATGCAAGGAGCATAGTAAACAAACAAAAAAGTGAACTAAACACTACAGTAGAAGATACTGACCCTCACATAATAGGTACCGAATCATGGGCCATCGTCGATATATCAGATGCCGAATTGGGACTGACAGATTATGTAATGTTTAGGAAAGATAGAATAGGAAGAAGGGGAGATGGAGTTATTTTTTATATATTAAAGAATCTATCCAGGATTTTGAAATAAAATTAGAAAGAGAAGCAGATTGCGAAGCTGTTTGGTGTAACATAGTTACAGCAAACTCAACGTTAACGGTTGGGTTAGTTTATTGAAGTCCAAACATACACATAGAACAGAATGAAAAAATGGGCCAAGTGGCCCTGAAGTCCTTTGGACTAATACGTCTATATGTGACCCCAGCTAATGAGTGATAATTGTTTTCTTACATCCTTGTAAAGGTTTGGTAGGGTGCTTTCCACGGTTTCAAAAACTATGACTGCTACAAAAATTGGTAAAGTTATGGAGCATAGAACATGGTAGGGATCAAAAAGTGAAAATGAAGAAAACGGCTGTTGAAGTTTTACATTATATATGCAAATGGATTGCATGGAAATATTACACGTGCAACATTCAAATGTGGCACACAGTATGTAATATGTATGTTATGTTGCAATGATACATTGGAAGTACAAATGTGCTGCTACAAAGACTTATCAAGTTATCCCAGATTATGTCTTTATGTATAAAACTAAGAGGACAGATTATTTGAGAGCAAAAGGTAGACTCACTGTTTGACACAGTTTAAAACCTACAGGCAACTATCCAGTTTAACAGGGGTCTAGTGGCTTAATGCTGTCTGTTGACATAAGCTACTGCCAGTGACCAATTACACATTAGTCACAGTTTCCATCAAACAATAGCAGGCAGAGAATCTTAGCTCCACAGCTGGGTGTAATACACAACCAGAGCCACCACTGATTCATGGTCAAGTAGATTAGCTCAATGCACCAACTAAGACAATACACAACACTGTGAGTGACAGTGTCCAGAGTGAGGCCTAAGCAGTGTCCTCATTACTGAATAGATCAATTAAACCTGCCAAGTGGGTGACATTCTGCACAAGTGTTCATTAATCCTTAGTGATTGTTCAGAACACCAGACTGACCACATACCTAAACAAAGCGAATGTAATAGGTGAAGAACAGGCAGTGTTCAAATAGGGGTATTGGTTGAATTGTATTTGTCTCGATGCAAAAGGCTTTATTGTGCCTTCATCGATTATAAGAAAGCATTTGATTTAGTAGACCGGTCCTCCCTGTGGTCTAAGATAATTTCATGCGGTATTAATGGTATTGTGTTGAAAGTTGTATACAATATATACAAAAATGCTAAATCATGTATAAATCAGGGCCAGGCTGTGTCAGCCTTCTTCTCATGTGATGTATAGGTATGGCAAGGAGAAAACTTGTGTCCTTTGTTATTTGAAATTTACCTGAATCATTTTGAACTGTTAGTCACAATTATAATGGACTTGACATGGCAGCTGGTGAAATTTACAACAACCTTCTAGGGATGATGATGTAGAAAATGTATGTTCTACTATATGCTGATGACACTAGAATGATTCAATCAAATACAGATTTCTTGCTTGTGTACAGCGGAACTATGTCAACTCTTCTAATGGTTGACATTTGATTGTTTCAGGTGTCAACTATATTGTGAATCTGTAATTATTAGTCTATATTGATACAACTGATTTACACAGTACCATGTCTACACAAGGCATGGCAAGTGTAAACAGAACAGTAGAATGCATTTGATATCAATAAAGTGTAGGATATTTCACTCTATAGTTGTCCAGAATATTAATTTTCTATGTTTGTCACCTACAGGTGACAGAATATTAATTTTCTATGTTTGTCACCTATAGGTTTCTACAGACAATACATCTTTAACCAATAGACACCACAGTCACACCATTTTATAATAATTAAATGAACATCAAAATAAACACAACTTGCAATTATAGAAAATCAATAGTTTTGAAGATAAAAAGTGTTAGGCAACTGTTCAGTCTAACAGGGGTCAAGTCTACTCTGCCTGGGAGCTGTGACCAATTAAAGATTAGTCAAGTTCTCAATGGAACAGTAGCACTAGGCTGCAGAGTTTAGTCTCACATTGTTGACTTTGTGGCACATTAAACAAAATCTACTGTTGGGGGGTGTCTACTCTGCCTGGGCTCTGTGACCAATTAAAGATTAGTCAAGGTCTCAATGGAACAGTAGCACTAGGTTGCAGAGTTTAGTCATACTGCTGACTTTGTGGCACATTAAACAAAATCTACTGTTGGGGGTGGTCTCAAGGGCCCTTCTCAAAACCACATCACTAGACAATGTCAAACTTTTGCACTTTGGGGGCCACTTAGGTGCCCTTAGAATGATTCAATCAAATATAGATTTCTTGTATATAGTGGCAGCACCTTAAGATACATCTGTGCAAAATTAGAAACAAAGCTGCTGAACAGTTTTTTAAAAATAGGCAAAAGTTAATTTTTTTACCAGTTTTGGGGTCCTTGGAGGCTGTAGGGAGCCCTTAAAATGATTCAATCAAATACAGATTTCTCGTGCATAGTGGCAGTTCCCTAAGATATGTCTATGCAAAATTAGAGAAAAAGTTCCTGAACGGTTTCTGAGATACGGCAGCTAACGGCGGACGCAAAGTGATGGCAATAGTCCCTTGGACCTTCGGCCAAAGGACTAAAAAGTACAAAACGATATAAGGGAAATAAGCAAATGGGACTGTATTATTATGGGGGATTTTAACCATGGGCATATACAATGGAAATCTATACAGAGTACAGGAAGTGAGGACCACAAGTTTTTAGTTTTAGTACAAGATATTTTCCTTTCTCAACATGTGCTAGAACCAACCAGGATTGAGAATGTGTTAGACATAGTTTTGTCCTCACAGAATGAATTAGTTGACAATGTCACGATGAGCCACTGGGATGTAGTGATCACAACCAAATCCATTTTACCATCAAAGTAAAATCAAAAAGGAATAGTAAAAAGCAGTAAAGGAGATATGTCCACAATGGAAGTTATAAGGACGAGTAAATATTTAGCAAAGATAGACTGGAATAACACACTGAAGAAAATGACACCAACAGAATGCTGGAATATCATAAAGAGTGAAATTGAGTGCATCATCGATAAATGTGTTCCTTTAAAAAAAAGGGAAACAGTCCAGAAACACTTATTAAAAAAAGCCATTAGAAAAATTAAGTATAAACAAATGATGTGGAAGTCATATAGACGTACAAGAAATGATGAAGACTACAACATTTACAAAGAAGCACTTAACCAAGCTACAACTGAAATAAAAAATCCAAAGGGTATTTTAGTTTGGTGTTTACCAGGGAAGATATTAGTTCATTGCCAGTACCAGAGGCTAAGTTCAAGTGGGCGGAATCAGACTATTTAGGAAAGTTAATTGTAACCCCGGAGGTGGTAGCTAAGAAAATAAGGGCTATGAAGGATAATAAATCACCTGGAGTGGATGGGATTGTGCTCAAAATACTATTGGAAATTGGAAAACAAATTAGCATACCTTTTGGAACAGTTTTCAACTTGTCATTAGAAGAGGGAGTGGTTCCTTTATAATGGAAAGAAGCAAACATTATATCGTTACTTAAAAAAGGTTCGAGAAACAAGTCAGAGAACTACATACCAGTGAGTTTAACATTGTTGATTTGCAAATTATTAGTCAGACTAATTAAAGATCACATGGTGGATTTTCTTGTTCAAATATAACTTGATAAACCCATCTTGACATGTTTTTTTTAAAGCGAGGTCATGCTTAACAAATATGTTATGTTTTTTTGAAGATATCACTAAGTGGGTAGACGAGGGATCACCAGTAGATATCATCTACTTAGATTTTCAGAAAGCTTTCGACAAAGTGCCACATCAAAGGTTACTGCTTAAACTAAAGGCCCATGGCATAATTAACTGGATAGAAAAATGGCTGATTGACAGAAGACAATGGGTAGTAGTTGATGGGGAGTCTTCAAACTGGTAATCAGTTTTGAGTGGGGTACCACAGGGATTAGTACTGACCTATATTATTATTATAGTGTGTTATCCCAGTCTATCTTTGCTAAATATTTCCTCATGTCCTGATATTTTCCTTTGTGGAAATTTCTCCTGTACTGCTTTTTACTATTCCTTTCTGATTTTACTTTGATGATAAAATGTTGATCACTACTCCCCAGTGGCTGACATATCTTGACATTGTCAACTAATTCATTCTATGAGGACTAAACTATGTCTAACACATTCCCACCACTAGTTGGTTCTAAATGGCGGCATTGTCGAGTGTGGAAAGGTGTTCGGTCACAAAACAAGAAGACTACTGCCAACATTGGTTATTTAACATCATGATTCAATTATGTAATCTTCATAAAACAAGATACTGGTATTAGAGTAACCAGACAATATGATATGCATTCACGGCAGGCAAATTTACACTCGCGGACATTTGTGCTGGCATGAAACTGACGTCATCGTTTTTATGGAAATGTTGTTATAGTTTCTAAGAATTTGAAGGGGAATTCCATTGAGACATAGAAAGTAGTAGTTTTTAAAGGACGGACATATGGCATTAATGCCATGTTTTCTTTGTATGTTCATACAAACACCTACTAATGTTCTATGAAGAAAAAAGTAAAGAAATCAACTGACACGAAACCACCACTCAAACCTTAAACATAACTTGATAAACCCATCTCAACATGGGTTTCTAAAAGCGAAGTCATGCTTAACAAATATGTTTTGTTTTTTGGAAGATATCACTAAGTGGGTAGACGAGGTATCACCAGTAGATATCATCTACTTAGATTTTCAGAAAGCTTTTTAAAAAGTGCCACATCAAAGATTACTGCTTAAACTAAAGGCCCATGACATAGGAAATTATATAATTAACTGGATAAAAAAATGGCTGAGTGACAGAAGACAACAGGGTAGTAGTTAATGGGGAGGCTTCAAACTGGAAATCAATATTGGGGTCCTACAGGGATCAGTACTAGGACCTATATTATTCTTAATATATATATATATATATAAACGATTTGGACGATGATATAACAAGTAAGGTGTTGAAATTTGCGGATGATACAAAAGTGTTTAGAAGGATTAAACGTGATGGAGATAGACAGCATTTACAAAATGATCTTGACAGGTTGATCAAATGGTCTGAAAAATGGCAATGTTCAATTTTGGAAAATGTAAATGCCTCCACACAGCACATGGGAACGAAGATGTACAATACACAATGGGGGTTACTGCACTATGTACTACTGTAAAAGAAAAGGACTTAAGGTTAACCATTAGTGCTGATTTGAAGGTTTGAGAGCAGTATGGAATTGCAGCTTCAAAAGGAAATCAAATCGTTGGATTAATTAGGCAAAATATAGTATATAAGAAAAAAGATATAATAATATCGCTGTACAAAATAACAGTTAGGCCTCATTTAGAAAATTGTATACAAGCGTGGACGCCATATCGCAAGAAGGACATAGATATGCTAGAAAGAGTACAGAGGAGAGCGACTAAAATTATACCAAAACCGAGGGATCTTAGGTACGATATGTGCCTAAAAGACCAGGAGACTGAGAGGAGATCAGATAGAAGTGTTTAAAATATTGAATGGTTATGAAAATATTCATAGAAATATTTTTTCTTAGTTAAGATAGAAGGACTAGAGGACACGAAATAAAGGAACATTAGTAAAGGAACAGTGTAGATTAGGTATAAGAAAGTTCTCATCTTCACAAAGGACTGTAAATGAATGGAACAGATTATCTGCTGGTTGTGTGGATGCTAGTAGCGTGTTTAAAAATAAAATTGACACATACTTCAGAAGGGCGGGATACACGTAGATAAAAAAGGTTGGACTTTCGATAAGCCAAAAGGCTTCATTGTCCATCTGCCATCTGGAGTTAATTCTGTGGGTGGCTTGTTAAGGGGACACGCGACTCAGAATTAATGATTTATAAATATTTTTTTGGCATATTTCGTTTTCATAATTTTCCGTTACTATGTTCATATTTCTTTCAGATCCAGTACATAGATTTACACAAATCTTATTTTATATGTGAATAAAATGATTTTATTGATGACCTGTGTTACTGTGGTTTCCTTTGTCTTAGTCAAATTAGCAAAAATTAGGCGAGTTTGTCGCCTTAGTTACGGCACCTATCCTCCGACAAAACCTGCCATGTTGGATACTGTTGAATAGGGCTTTCCCCTGTCTACGCACGGGGTCCGCCTACACTTGGGAAATCCCCTTTGTTTTTAGCCAATAAGCATCTCCGTGGCAGTAGTATTTACATAATAAAGCGTCATGCCGTACTAACGCAGACGGTGATTGGTCGAGAAACGCGGAAGTTACGGTGAACGCATGCACACGGCGTTTCCCCGGTGGAAATCCCCTGTTCAGGGCATAGCGTCCTAGACAACAGCAGACGACAGCCAATTGTAAGAAGTCGATTGTTATTGTGAATTGCCGTCGAAATGCCGAAGTGTCGTGGCAAAAGGGAAAGCACGAAGCGTGTCAACAAGACAGGGAAGCGTTCTCGTTCTTCTCAGTTGAAAGCAGCGCGAGAAAATAGGCGCAAGACGAACGTTGCTGCATTTGAATTAGAAAACGTCACCGACACCGGCGATTTGCCGCGCTCACTGTCCGACGCTGTCAGTGTTACTGACCGGCATAGCGCCAGTGGTAGTGCACTGAACGTTACCGCATCGTCTTCCAAGCGGAAATTTGACATGATGTGTGCTGCTAACGATGTTGATGAAGCTAGTTCTCCGTCTTCTGGCGACAGTGATGATGTGGATGCGACGTCTGACCACAGTGACAGTGACGACCCTGCAACTGTCGCCAACACTCGTTCTCCAGTGACAGATGACAGCTGCCTATTTGTGCAAGTTTCAACACTGAAGAACATCGTAAAAAATTTGCCGTGCCCTAACTGCCGGGGGTATATCTCACAGTAGAGGTTCTTGATGTAAAGAAAGGACCAGTTGTATCGTTGCGCACCGTTTGCACTGGCTGTCAGCATGTGTGCAGTGAAACGCTCTCTTCATCTCGCCTTGGTGCCCAGGGTAGTCGTGCACCATTCGCAACTACCAGACATATGGTGGCAGGAACAATGGACAGTGGTGTCGGTTTCTCGGGGTTGCGACGGCTCTGCTGGTGGCTTGATTCACCATGTGTACACCAGAAGACGTATGTGAAACACCAGCGACCTGTTTCCCAAGCGTTCATCTCCACAGCCGTACGAACACTCGACACAGCAGCAACATGTGTGAGGGAGGCGTATGCGGACATTGACCCTGGCATGACTCCAGCAAATATGATGGACATCTGTGTGTCATATGATGCGTCTTGGATGACCAGGGGACACAAGTTCACCAACTTGATCATCGACTATGCCACCCTCAGTCAGTACTGCCATGGCTGTGCAACAGTTGGCGATCGCATGGACAAGACAAGTCCCGAGTATGACCAGTGGCTGGCTGATCACGAATGTGAAAAGAACTTCGAAGGCACAGCTGGTGCCATGGACGCAGCCATTGCAGAAATCCTCTGGAAGCGGTCGGTCGAAAAACATGGCTTTCGGTACGTGACCCTTCTGTCGGATGGTGATGCCAGAACATACAATCACATTGCGGCACTGAACGTCTATGGGGATGACTGCCATGTGGAAAAAGAGGAGTGCGTGAATCATGTGTCAAAGAGGCTTGGGTCAGCACTGCGGAAAGTGGCAGCAGAGGGTCGTCAGGAAGGTGTTGTGACTGGTGGCAAGGGCTACGGCAAACTGACAGCTGCAACCATAGTGAAACTGACAAGCTACTATGGCAATGCGATCAGGAGTAACAGCAACAACCTTGACGGAATGCGCAATGCTGTGTTTGCGACATTCTTTCACGCACTCTCGACAGATGAAGATCCGCATCATGATCGGTGCCCAAAAGGACGAGAGAGCTGGTGCTTCTTTCAGAGTGCCTTAACCAAAGGTGAACATCCAAAGCCCCATCGGATCATGGTTGGGACACCACTTTCGCGAGAGGTCGGCCGGTTCGTGCGACCGGTGTATGCTCGACTCGGTGAAGAGAGCCACCTGCGTCAGTGCTTGAGGGGTAAAACCCAAAATAGCAACGAGAGTGTTCATGCAATCGTATGGAGAAAGTGCCCCAAGACAGACTTCTGTGGCAAGGTGCGACTAGATGCTGGTGCTGCAATGGCAGTCTGTGAATTCAACGTCGGAGTGGAGAGCTTCGTCACAGCCACCACAGTCGCCATGGGATTTGAATGCGGTATGTCAGTCGGGAAGCTGACAAAGGCGAAGGATGACGAACGTATTGCTATGATGCTGCGAAAAGGAAGTGTTGTCGAAAAGAAACGCAGAGAAGCACGTCGTCTGAAGCAGATACATCAACATGATGTGCTTGTCAGGGCTGAAGGTGGTCCGTCGTACGGCAATGGAGACTTTTGACAATGTGATGGTTGGCGGCAGGAGTGTTGGTTCCACGGCGTCCACTAGGGGACGCTACATGAAGCATACGGCAATACTCATTCCGCAATTTTGTGCTCTGTTAATTAAATGCATGTAATCGCTAATCAGTGAGTAAACAGAAAACAATCTTTACGGTTTTCAAACACAATAGAAATTTGACAATGTGACGGTTGGCGGCAGCACCGTTGGTGCACAAACGCTGCACATCATCCACGGCCATGATGGCTACTAGGGGGCACTGTGTGCAACATTACATATAATAATCTGCATTGCATAACAACAGTTGCTATGCAATTTATCAACTCACTTTGTGCTCTGGAATGTTGTAAATGCATGTAATCAGTGTGTAAATAGAAATATAATCTTTATTTGCGGTTTTCTCATGATTTCGTTTTTGTGCTGTTCTAAAACTTTCAACGGAGAGTTCTACCAAAACCGTTTGACATTTTCACCTGAAATTTGAAGTGCACCCAAAGCAAAGCATATAGTGCATCATGTCAGAAGGAAATTTTAATATGTCTTATGATTTCAATTTTATGTGATATTAAATCATGACTGATTAAAAAAAATATATAAAAAATTATTCAACAAAATCTTTTTTTGTTATGCAAATTTCCTTCTGACATGATACACATACTTGTATCTTCTATCACTGTGATTTTTTTGAAACAGTATATCACAAGGGGTCCATGTGAAAAAGACGTTGAAAAAATTCTTACAAAAAACAATATGGCCACCGTTTCCATGGAAACCAAAATACTTTCTTTTTTAGAAATTATTTTAATTTTTGTTTTTACCCCCAATGGTGATTTCCTAAAAATCTTAGGCAGCTGGCATTAGAATTGACCAAAATTGAATTTCGCAGCAAGTGTCCCCTTAAATCTTGTTAAGACGGAATCAAACTTAGCATCCAAAGACGACTGAAATGTTTTCTGCATACCCATGACTTTCTGGTTGAATTGCATAATGTCAGGATGAAGGACTGGACACAAAATATCAGAATGACCAAACAAGCTGGCCAATTCATTAGGATCCTGACCAACAAGTCTTAGTGATTGAAGGCAGGTGGGAAGGTCCATGGATGCAGAGAGTGTGTCACGTGTAGTGACTATTAATCTATGAGGAACTGAGAGATATTGACTGGTCTGTTGACTAGTCTCTCTGTCATAGTGTGTCACCTGTAGTGACCAATGCCCCACGAGGCAGTAAGAAAGATTGACTGGTCAGTCGACTAGTCTCTCTGTCAGTAGGTGTAACCGAATGTTACGGCATGACCTTGTCCACTGGAGTCGAGTAAAATCCATAGTCGTAACAATGATCCTCAGGGGCTCATAATAAACACAGGAGAAAAGGAATTATTCCCTGTCTTGTTGGAATAGAGTCAACATAATTCGTAAGAACAAAACAGACAATAAACATTTAAAAAATCTGAAATAATTCTCCACCAAACATTTCCCCAAAACATGACACTAAATTACTGAACTAGTGTATCAATAAAAGAAAAACACCTAGTAGTTCAATCAAAAGCAGTTGGAAAACCATGCGGTCTATTGGGTGGTAATACAGGTGTTTCACATAAACCTTGGTTAAAGTCAAAATTGAACAAAAGTTACACCTAAAACATGTATAACACTGTTCTATATGTTATAAAATGCGTAAATGACAAACGTGAAAAAACAGCAACCAAGATAATACTTAACTGTTTAAATGACAATTCCAAGAATAATTTACTAAATTAGACAGAGCTCTGACAAGAGTTGTTGTTTAAAAGGGCCATGAAGGCAAAGAGGAAGGGTGTGGTTGTGCACATGACTTGACTAGTGGAAGCGCTCGGTCTGTCACTCTGGCTAAAAGCTTTGGTGCCCTGATATATCAGGTAGACCAGCACTAGTTTGCAACTATGAAAGTTCTCTCTTAACAGGGCAGAGTATCTATAGTCAAACTATATGCATAATGTAATTCCATAAATTAGTATTGTATGTAGAAAACACAGATGAATCCTGCATAAATCATGAATATGATAAGAGCACCAGCAACTTTGAGAAATACATATGGTATCTGAAATTGCGATGTTAAAAATCACACGTAACTGATACAGTACTTTCTTCTAAGGGGGCCATTTTTCCATATTCTGTGTTGTATACTCACAAGAAGCAGAACGACTGTATCAACGAGTGCTGCAAACATTCCTGGCTTTGCATTCAGTTTCTCTGTGCCATAGCGTATAGCTCTTCGTAGAATCCGTCTCAGGACATATCTGCATGGTGATACATTAAATGCATTGTGATACGTATCTGCACATATATATATAATACATATATATACATATATATGTATGTATATATATACATATACCAACAGCTCGATGACAGTCAAGCTAAACAAAGAAAGCAACAAAATCAACATCTGCATGGTAATACATAACTGCATGGTCACACATATCTGCACGGTGATACATTAAACTACCTATCAATACAATATCTGCATAGTGATGTATATCTGCACGGTGATACATAACTGCATTGTGAATCGGTGAAACATAACTGTGTACATCTTAATACCCACTTCCTTGCCTTACCATGACTATTACCCCTTCCTTATAACTGCCTTACCATGATCCATACCCGTTCCTTACAACTGTCTTACCATGACCCATACTTTACCAGACCCATACTTGTGCCTTACCCAGACCCATAATCCTGTCTTACCCAGACCTATACCCCTACCTTACCATGACACAACCCTACCTTACCCAGACCTACACCCCTGCCTTACCCCCCGACACTTAACCCTACCTTACACAGACCCCTGCTTTACACTGACCAATACCCCTACCTTACCTTGACCCATACCCCTACCTTAGCAAATGCCCTACCTTACACAGACTGCCAGTGTACTGAGACCAAGTACCAACTCACCCCCTGCCTGTGTTGTCCGGCCGTCCACCGTCTGAGAAAGCAACAGTAAGTAGGCGGGCATGATCAGCAAGCACTCTATATGCCATATCGATGCCATCTGTATCATCTGCTCCAACATTCCCTGAGTAGGGTCTACTTCCAGTCAGCTGCAGCCACAAACAAGGCTCTTAGTGAAGTTGAATGGACAACGATAGCAATTCAACTGCTTGGAAGACATTGTCACTTTACAGTATACTGAACTGACACTTGGTGTCATGACCACTTAATTTCTGTTCTCACCAATTACGACATTGCATGCAGCAGATAACAATTTTAATATAACTATAGTGGTGCCACCTGGGGAATAACTGACAACAAAAAATATCAAAATAACTACCTCTGTGTTTCTTCAAGAATTAGATGTTTATCACAAGTATATTACTATATTATAGACTTCAACTACAATTAAACTAAACTCCTAATAATAAAAATAATTAAAGTAAAAAAGAACAGTGAAAAAGGCATCATTGACTTCTATTAACATAAATATGTCGCCGTCATAGGAGCCAGTCATTATATCAAATTATATTTAATAATAATAATAATAATAAGGTAACTTCTTATGCACCTAAATCTGTGGAAATCAAGCTCAGAGGCGCAACAACACAAAAGCGTTAGTCAATCTCAGAATCGATAAACCGTATTAAAGTTGTCAACAGATGGAGTGATACGCCAGGGAGCTAAGGTGGATATGCAAGGTTATAAAGGTAAGTAAGTAAATCGTTTATTTCCAACAATATTCAACATTAAACATCACAATATGACAAATACAATGTTGCATATGGAAAGGAGGTGAACAGAAGTACAGTACTATCAATGGTTCACTACCAACCATTTTAGGTGCTGGCAATGTAGATACAATGTTTTTATTAAGTATAAATTACCAATCAAAAATTATTGTACACAGTGCCTACAACAAAATATGTTTATATTTATTTAGTTTTTTTTACATTTCTGATATTTTTATGAGTCTTCATTACTCCACATAGTACCACGATTACAATACAATAACGTTTTTAAATGATGGCAAAATTGTGTAACATTTTTAACTAATCTAACACCAAGAGGGAACATATTCCAAAGAGTTGGCTCAGCAACAGAAAATGCCCACTACAAATATTAGTATTGACTTCACAAAAAGTAAATCAGAACTAGTTGATAAAAGCTGGAAAGGCATTCTTACAGGAGTAATCAATAAATGTAAATATGCTGGTTGCTTACATGAAACTGCCTGGAAGGTAATGGTACAGATTTTTAATATTATACTATATCAGACAGGAAGCCAGTGCAAAGACCTACCCAACTGGTAGATCTGGGACAATAGTCCAAGGAACTGAATGAATTTAGAAAGAGTCGACTGGACCTCGGCACCAAAAAAAAAGACTGACTTATGATATTCCAAAGTTAATTGATTAATATCTTACTTTAATCGAGCTTGCATATGTATATATTTTAACAGTGTTCCTTGTAGACAGCTTGACCCTCGGGTGCCAAACTTTCAGGGATTAATCTATGACTTAACAAGTTTAACGTAACACCTTTATTTTTTAATATACCCATTATATGTAAAGATTTCTCCCCTTTTTATAGGGTTAATCCGTTGTTTAGAATATCAAATGTAATGCATACATAAAGCATCACTTAACAATAACAGGAACCATGTGCGTGCAGCAAACATTTCAGGAAAACATCTCGTGCATCATGAACTATGTTGCTTGGCAACATGAAGTAGATGCTGAGACAATGGGCTTATGTCTACACTCAGGTAAATACCATAGCAATAAGAATATTATTTGACAATTCTACATTGTCACGACTAGAGTCTATCAATGGATATGAACTTCACTTTCTCTCTGACCTTCGTCATTTTGAACATGCAATGAGTATTGTAGCATGAACGTGCCACGGTTGTTGATGTTTGAGATGTGTTAGAACCATTGTACACCTACGCAAGCACGTTAAAGGGAAACAAAAGGCTACTTTTTTGTGTTATAAATGCTGATAACTTTTGTGATTCAGCTTCTTAAACTCTTTATTATGCATTTGATTAAAAAAATATGTGTTAACGTCAATTACTTCATGCTGGCCACCATGATTCCGAGGCTGACGACACCGTAGCTCACTGGTAGGCGGGAGCATCGCAGTGCCCAATCACATAAATGCCAACAACCTTTGATGCCATCAGTTTTTTTTTTATAGTCAATGCTAACTTCCTAGTGAAGTATAATGTAATTGCTGCATATTTCTGGTAACTTAATTCTTCCTGAATAACCCAACTGCATTTGCCATCTGCTTGTCTTGCCATCTGCTTACAGCAGTGATGGCTTCCTGTGCTTAGTTGATTTGGAAACTATTTCCACAAAGTTGTCAGAGTGTTGTTATCAGTTGTCCGTCTGGAGAGCATTATTTATATAGGGCCTACTTAGCTATTCTGTAAAACATACACATAGGCCTATATAATGTTGGTAGTTGGTTATTTTATTAACCTAATATGCAGTATACAGCGGCAGTTTCCATAAAGCCATAATGTGTGATAAATTTCTATAATGATTACAGAAAATGTGTATTGGTAGGCAGTCTTGCATATTACAAAATCACATTTAATTGCAAACAGGCATTACAAAAGTCCGCTGAACTGTATGCCATGACATGTGTAAACAACTATAACCAGGTCATTGAAGGAACATGCGTCGTCATTTCAACCTTGCAGTAAATAAAATGGTGCCCATTTATTGGTCGTTTATTCACGTCATGAGCAAGATGGCAGCCTTCAGTAAATGTTCTAACATTTGGGAAATGTTACTATCGCGAGTATCACATACGAACTACAAAGTTATCGTGTCAGGGACTCAGGGGACTGGCATTTTTAACAAGCACCCAGCAACAACACAAGCATAATTAGTTTAACGTTGTTCCTGTTTATAATCTACATCTTGAACATTGATAACAAAAATGGCATTGGATGTTGTAACTCACTGTTTAAATGGCTCAAAAAGTATTTGCAACTTGCATGGTGATCATTCCAGTTAATGGTAGTGAATTGACAAATCAGAAAATGCTACCATATGTTGTTCTCATTGATATGTATAAATAAATCTGTTTCCGGTAAACAGTTTCAGCTTCCGGCATGGATCGTGCATTGAAAACATTTTAGGAGCATCAAAAAAATTAACATAGAAATTATGAATACTTTGTTATATTCTGGAAAAGTCACAATATTTGTACTTTGTTACAACTAAAAGTACTTCCAAAAAATTGTACTGTTACTCAAGCAAAAGTACACTTTCTACTTAACAAAGTAAATGTAATTTATAACATACCGGCTTTGGTCACAACACAAGATAACATCAACACAAGCCTACCTTGGCTATGACATCAAAAAGGGTGCTGAAGAGATCTGTGTCATAGTTAGACGACTTGTTCTGAACGACAGACGTGAGTCTCTCCAGACCGAGGCCGCAGTCAATGTTTTTCTTGGGAAGAGGCTTCAGGCTACCATCTGCTTCCCTGACAAAGTGGCAACATATCACATCAAACACAACGCTGTGTCTCTGGGTGATCTTTTAAGTTTGCAAAATCAAGAAAAACTAATAGCATTTCATGTTGAATTGTAATATTACTGCTGTAATAGCAGTGTAATAATAATAACTGACTTATTTACAGATCATCTCAGAACATGGATGTCCTACCATAGATGAAATACTTTCATCTGGCCTCAGCCTTCAACCTTCTTCAGTTTAAAATGTGTACAAATTGATGATATCAATATATAAAAAATGGGCCAAGTGGCCCTGAAGTCCTTTGGACTAATACGTCTATATGTGACCCCGGCTGACCAAATGAGTGATAAGTCAGAAAAATTGTAACATTGTTTTCTTACATCCTTGTAAAGGTTTGGTAGGGTGCTTTACACGGTTTCAAAAAATATGACTGCTACAAAAATTGACAAAGTTATGGAGCATTGAACATGGTAGGGATCAAAAAGTGAAAATAAAGAAAACGGCTGTTGAAGTTTTACATTATATATGCAAATGGATTGCATGGAAGTATTACATGCACAACATTCAAATGTGGCGCACAGTATGTAATATGTATGTTATGTTCCAATGATACACTGGAAGTACAAATGTGCTGCTACAAAGATTTATCAAGTTATGCCACATTATGTCTTCATGTGTAAAACTAAGAGGACAGATTATTTGAGAGCAAAAGGTAGACTCACTGTTTGACACAGTTTAAAACCTACAGGCAACTGTCCAGTTTAACAGGGGTCTAGTGGCTTAATGCTGTCTGTTGACACAAGCTACTGCCAGTGACCAATTACACATTAGTCACAGTTTCCATCAAACAATAGCAGGCAGAGAATCTTAGCTCCACAGCAGTGTCCTCATTACTGAATAGATCAATTAAACCTGCCAAGTGGGTGACATTCTGCACAAGCGTTCATTAATCCTTAGTGATTGTTCAGAACACCAGACTGACCACATACCTAAACAAAGCGAATGTAATAGGTGAAGAACAGGCAGTGTTCAAATAGCGGTATTAGTTGAATTATATTTGTCTCGATGCAAAAGGCTTTATTGTGCCTTCATAGATTGTAAGAAAGCATTTGATTTAGTAGACCGGTCCTCCCTGTGGTCTAAGATAATTTCATGCGGTATTAATGGTATTGTGTTGAAAGTTGTATACAACATATACAAAAATGCTAAATCATGTATAAATCAGGGCCAGGCTGTGTCAGCCTTCTTCTCATGTGATGTATAGGTATGGCAAGGAGAAAACTTGTGTCCTTTGTTATTTGAAATTTACCTGAATCATTTTGAACTGTTAGTCACAATTATAATGGACTTGACATGGCAGCTGGTGAAATTTACAACAACCTTCTAGGGATGATGATGTAGAAAATGTATGTTCTACTATATGCTGATGACACTAGAATGATTCAATCAAATACAGATTTCTTGCTTGTGTATAGCAGAACTATGTCAACTCTTCTAATGGTTGACATTTGATTGTTTCAGGTGTCAACTATATTGTGAATCTGTAATTATTACTCTATATTGATACAACTGATTTACACAGTACCATGTCTACACAAGGCATGGCAAGTGTAAACAGAACAGTAGAATGCATCTGACATCAATAAAGTGTAGGATATTTCACTTTATAGTTGTCCAGAATATTAATTTTCTATGTTTGTCACCTACAGGTGACAATACATTTTTAACGAATAGACACCAGTCACACCATTTTATAATAATTAAATGACCATCAAAATAAATACAACTTGCAATTATAGAAAATCAATAGTTTTGTAGATACAGTTTAAAAGTGTTAGGCAACTGTTCAGTCTAACAGGAGACAAGACACCACAGTCACACCATTTTATAATAATTAAATGAACATCAAAATAAATACAACTTGCAATTATAGAAAATCAATAGTTTTGAAGATACAGTTTAAAAGCTGCAGGCAACTGAGTTTAACAGGGGTCAAATGTGTCTGCTCTGCCTGTAAACAATTAAAGATTAGTCAAGGTCTCAATGGAACAATGCAGTTTCTGGCACAATACACAACATAAATATAAAAATAAATAGGCCAAATGTTACATTTTTACCAGTTTTGAGGTCCTTGGAGGCCCTAGGGAGCCCTTAAAATGATTCAATCAAATACAGATTTCTCATGCATAGTGGCAGTGCCCTAAGATATGTCTATGCAAAATTAGAGAAAAAGTTGCTGAACGGTTTCTGAGATACGGCAGCTAATGGTGGACGCAGAATGATGGCAATAGTCCCTTGGACCTTTGGCCCAAAGAACTAAAAACAAAATTAACTGGAAAGACCAACGTACAAATAGAGAGGTCAATCTATAGAGATATCAATAAAGTTACAAAGAAGATTGAAAAAAAAGGCTGAGATAGGCCAGACCATGCTGCAGAAACAAAGTTGAAATGGCATCCAAACCCAATCTATGGCAGCCAGCACATGGAAAAACAAGTCAGGGCAGAAAAGCTTATACATTTATTGACTAGCTGAAGGATGATGAGGGACTGAACCCATAGGAATTAAGAAAGGCCATGTAGGACAGAGAATCTGAAGAGTTTAACCCCAGTGGCCGGCATGAGTGACTACTGAGTAAGTGAGAGAGCATGAAGCACTTACATGTTATACTGCATGAATACAAGGTTCCAAATCTCGAGTACGTCAGGCACGTCCTGATTCACAAGGTGCGATGCATCACGGCCGCCAATACGATCAAAGTGGATTTCTGAACAAGGTCCACATGGTCCTGTATCTCCCATCTGCCAGAAGTTATCCTTCATGTCAAATGGCATCACACGCCCGGCAGGCAACCTGGAATCAAATAATAATATCATATAATAATATATGCATATTTATATAGCGCCCTTTTCAGCCTAAACTGCTCAAAGGTGCTTAACAAATTCATTGAAGTAATACATAAATAAACAATTTGAAGTAATTTATCTACTAAATAGTCGAGTGTGACTGGCAACAACAGACATTAATAATTATTCCTAATAATCTGGAGCAACATTGCACCTCACTGTTGGTGTAAGTATTGATTTCTTGACAAAAACACTGTCACTAGTGCCATTTTTATCAGAATAACTTCTGGTCGAAAGCACCAATACCTCTGTTAATTTTGAACATATCTTAATGAAATCTGGGATCATAGTTAGTTACATGAACAGTATATGATATGAAATTTTGCTCATTTCCTTGTGTATTATGAACGTTTCTAGTGTGACAGAGGGGTGTGCATCCTCAGATGTTTTTCTGACCTTCTTTTTCTGACCGACAATCTTTCCTGTTGTTACTATATATTTTAACTTTCTCTTTCTCATTATATGGCCTATAAATTGGGCTCTTTGTGCTCTTTTTAAGTTAATGATTTCGATAACTTTTGATTCGGCTGTCCTAAGGAAGACTTTATTGTTTTTTTTCACTCCATAGCACTCGCAGCATTCTTCTTAAAGATTAAGTGAAATTAAATTTTAAACGTCTTCGAAACTTTGTATACGTAAACTTAAGGTAGCTGGGCTGGGTATCATGTCAGTTGATTTCTTTATTTTTTTCTTCATAGAACATTAGTAGGTGTCAGCATGAACATGTGTACTATTAAAAAAATGGGCCAAGTGGCCCTGAAGTCCTTTGGACTAATACGTCTATATGTGACCCCGGCTGACCAAATGAGTGATAAGTCGGAAAAATTGTAATATTGTTTTCTTACATCCTTGTAAAGGTTTGGTAGGGTGCTTTACACGGTTTCAAAAATTATGACTGCTACAAAAATTGGCGAAGTTATAGAGCATTGAACATGGTAGGGGTCAAAAAGTGAAAATGAAGAAAACGGCTGTTGAAGTTTTACATTATATATGCAAATGGATTGCATGGAAGTATTGCATGCACAACATTCAAATGTGGCACACAGTATGTAATATGTATGTTATGTTGCAATGATACACTGGAAGTACAAATGTGCTGCTACAAAGACTTATCAAGTTATGCCAGATTATGTCTTTATGTGTAAAACTAAGAGGACAGATTATTTGAGAGCAAAAGTTTAAAACCTACAGGCAACTGTCCAATTTAACAGGGGTCTAGTGGCTTAATGCTGTCTGTTGACACAAGCTACTGCCAGTGACCAATTACAGATTAGTCACAGTTTCCATCAAACAATAGCAAGCAGAGAATCTTAGCTCCACAGCTGGGTGTAATACACAAGTAATAAATATATGATACACTGAGAGCAAGAGAAAATAAAATAAAAAATGGGTCAGCTGGACTGTGATAGACTGTTTGAACTTGAAGCCTTTGTCAAACTTTTGTTTCAACTTCACCGAAGGCGGTGTCCTGCTGTCAGAACTTCGAAGGTGTTACTTACCTAACTTACAGGTCTTTGTCAGTAAGAATAATGGGATAATAATTTACACCAACGTTGTTTCCTGTAGAAGACATTTTTGTGGGATATATTAGCATTAGTCATGCCAATTCAAAAATTAGTGCTATATAATAGTAGTTTTTCAAAATGTAAACAAACTCAAAGACAGTTGCAGCTTAGCGTTAGCCTGTTCTGAAATATTTTAATGACATAATGATATATTTCACATAAATATATAGGGAGCTAATGGAGAGGCCCATCATAATCCATAGCACTACAAAATTAAGTATCTGAAAGTCACACTTCATATATTGAGTGACACATCTCATACTGTCTTTCTGGACTGTCGCAATGTCCAAAAGTTTCCTATCACAACCCTCGTGTACAATATACCAAAGCTATATGTGATGCGGCATGCCAAAACCAGGCTTTTCAAGTCAAATGGACAATGTCATAGTATTACTAATTCATACAGAGGACATTCATAGCTTTAAAATGATACCAAGATGAACACTGTATCTTATTTATTCGTGAAGATATTTCATTTTAAGTGCATACATTCATGGAATTAGAGTACCGAGAAAATCAGCTCTAAAAAAAATTGCACTGAAAAAATGACAACCTCCATCATAACCATAGCAACCATATATTTATAATGCTCCAATCTTCATGACATTTTGCACACACTTAAAGAAGGTGTATACACAGAAGATGTAGAAGTATGTATAGGAAAGAGCAAATATTCACTAAATGCCATCATCTTGACTACTATGTTACATATGCTCAGAGTTCATCGCGAGCACAGGTGGCTGAAAACACACGGAACATGTTAACAGTATCTTAGTGCTGTGTTACCTTAAATTTAAAAACAATTAGAGCATTTACATTACACATTGCAACATGTAAACACTACAAAATTAATATGAGGAAGCGGACTAAGACAATTAAGGGGGTCATCTTAGAGGTGATGATGGTGTCAGGTCCACTTATGTGGCACGTCCTCTGCCTCCACGGGCTCAACCCGGCTTTCCCCGCATCCCTTGATCACTGCCCCTTGCCCGCTTGGACAATGGCACAGCGTGCCAGCTGGTCCCATCTTGCAGTAGCAGTGGCATCGCTTCTGTGGCACTTCCACAAAGTCATATGCTTGCTGCACTTTGTTTAAGGCGAGAGGCGGGTCAGAAAGTCACATTTTTTATTGATTTTAGCATTGAAATCATTTTTGAGTTGTTGGCATTTACATTTAAAAAAAATTATTTAACTTGCTGTTCATGTGAGTTGTACAGCTGAAGTAAATTAATTTATGTTATAAAACATGTCTTTTGTGGGAAATAAAATAGTGCCTGTTTTCACAATACAGACATTGATAGGCCGATATACTCGTTTCCTATAATGAAACTTTAAAAAAATCATAAAAAAGTGTGATCAACAATGGAAAATCCACTCTATAGGTACACTTTAGGGTTGTATAAGGTAACTGCATACCAAATTTGAGGCATATATGAAAAGTAGTTTCCAAATGGAGCTCACCCATTTAAAATTCAAAATGGCCACCACACCTTGGAAAAATGTGTTGAAAAATTCCAAAAAAATACACAATATCAATTTGGATACCCTTTACAATCCCTAAAGTTTCAGTTGTCTTAAATGAAATAATAAACAAGTTATTTTTCCGACCGTCGTCCCGCCTTAAGGCCAGCACTGACTCCTCTGCAGAGCTCTTAGTTGTCACTGTCATCCACATCAGCTGGGGCGTCGACTGGCTTGGTGACAGAGACCTCAGCTGTGGTGCATGGCTCCTCCCAGTCGGTATCAGATTCTATAATCACTGAATGAACAGTCGTCAGATGAAGTACCTTTTAGATGTGATTATATAGAATTGCATGTCAATTGCATATATGCCATTGGTCAGTTGTTATGTACACAGTTAAAAATCGTATAGCTAAGCACAAGGCTGAATGTCACAACAGAAAAAAACAGGGCCCTAATCTTAGCTTAGGACCTAAGGCTAGGACTAGCTATGCCATATGAATTTGTTTATTAAACTCATGACATGTAAATTAAGTCAACATTTAATTACAGTTCAAGTTTTTAACCATTTTATATAGAGTAATTTTAACAAACTGAGATGAGGGCAGGCTATCTCCCTGTTACATCATGTATCTTATTATTTAATTTCATTTTATATTGTATGTCTATGTATGAGTGACTGAGTGTATAAGGACCCCACTGTAAAGAAGTCCAGTGTATACTTTAATGTACACTGTATTTAGCTGGGCCATCCTGAATAAAGATATTCCACAAACAAACAAAGTCTAAGTATGGGACTAAGACTAAGTCTAAGATGTGTAAGGATCTACACCTACGCTACAGCTACAGTATTACTTTAATGCCGACTACATCTTGTCTTATCATTAGGTTCACTGGGCGTATTCGACAAGTATTTGTTATCTTTATTATACTGACTATATACGACATGTAAACCTGACAGACAGTAACTGACACTGACAGCGACACTGTCAACAAAGCACATCGACTTACCGGCATCTCTGTCATCAGAACTCGCTTCGGAATCGTTCAAAGCGAAGTAATCGGCGATCACGGCAGCTAAATTGTTGTCGTCAAGGTTACTCCGTCGCACACGATCCAGCTCGATAGCCAAATAAGCTTCTTTCGAAGACATTATGATGGAAGTTTACTTTGGAATGAACAGGATTTGTATATGAGTGAGCGAAAACATAACGGATTGCCAGTGCAACTGGGTTAGACTGGGGTTACGAGCTGACTGCGCATGTGTGCAGTCACTGTCGGCCAATCAGCGAACGTTTTCGTGACCTCCTTAGCAACAAAGGCAGTTTGTTGATGGATAAATTATGTTAATTGAGAGCTGTTTCATTGGTTTAGAATAAGAAGTTCCCATTCAAACATGTCGCTGACGTCATAAGCTTGCCAGACATGTATAACATGCAGGGTTTCCTGCTTGTAAACAAGCGAAGACAGTCGATCAAAAATGCGCTAAAATGGCTTTGTTTTAGACATGTCAGCCGCAAAGTTAATTAGGGGCTCGAAAAAATGCTAAATATTACTGCTTTCAACATTATATCTGCGTGTATATTCTGGAAATATGGAAAGATGGATGATTTTGCTGACTGATTCCGTCGGTAACCCACTTTCGACATTTTGAGGGTATGCCGGCTAATTAAGCTCTAACGCCGAACAGAGCCTTGCGAAAAGCGCCTGGTTATGGCGTGCCGCGTCACATATATTTCCAACACCACAAGATATGTATTATCATTGGATAGGTAATTCAATAAACTTGTAGCAGCAGAAAATGAAGCATACAAAAGTTACACCGCAAACAATGACATGCATTCTCAAAGTATGATTCATTCAAAAATTAGTGCCATATAATAGTAGTTTGTCAAAATGTAAACAAACTCAAAGGCAGTTGCAGCTTACTGTCCACCAAGCAGTAACAGAGCAGTTTTATAATAATAATAATCCACAAGTTAAGTGGCAGTGATCTTCCTTTTATCATTCATGTGATGTTTATTGTGAGCATGGCGGACAAATGGTTATCATATGTAGACACGTACAGAAAGAAACTGACATTTTCTATAAAAAGAACACGTTTGCCTATCAATGGCATGTATTTCCTATTGTTGCTGTTTCTTCCGGGCAGAAACAGTTTCTGCCCGGCATAAATCAAACAACCCTGTAGGTAATTATTAATCAAATGTTTTTTGGGTGAATCATAGTTACAGATCATTAAGGGTTATGATGGAAATAAAATGTTTACAAGTTTACTGTTCACTTATTGCACCACCACGTCTTGCATTTAGAGGAATAATTATAATAGTAAATAAAATGTTGTGGCACATATTTTTAAATACATGCATCGATGAGAAACCGGGAATTACTTTTCTGTGGCCTACGAATAACTAATTTCAGTTAACTTTCTGCTTATATAAAACAACTGCATATAAATATATATCCATACAAGACACAGATTCCGCATGTGACAGATGTTTTGCGAAGGGGAAGTGTTCTGTTTCTGGTACAAGGTGCTATGTTTGTTGACCCAAGCCTCTGCCAGTGACCAATTACAGATTAGTCACAATTCTCACTTCCAGCCAGTGACCCAAGCCTCTGCCAGTGACCAATTACAGATTAGTCACACTTTAACCAGCCAGCCACAGTGAGGTGTGACAGATGTTGTGCAAAAAGGGATTAGTTGAACAAAAGGACTGGAAGCCTGCTAGATATGCTGCTACAGTAGACCATTTAGTTAACAAATTTAGCATTTTAGGGGACCTTTGAAGCCCTTAGAATTATTGAATCAAATACAGATTTCTTGTGTATAGTGGCACTACCATATGAAATGTCTATACAAAATTAGAGAAAAGGTTACTTAAGAGTTTTTGAAAAAATAGGCAAAATGTTACATTTTTTACCAGTTTTGGGGTCCTTGGAGGCCCTAGGGAGCCCTTAGAATGATTCAATCAAATACAGATTTCTCGTGCATAGTGGCAGTGTCCTAAGATATGTCTATGCACAATTAGACAAAAAGTTGCTGAATAGCTTCTGAGATACGGCAGCTAACGGCGGACGCATAGTGATGGCAATAGTCCCTTGGACCTTCGGCCAAATGACTAAAAACATTAAATCCCCTTGAAAGTACGAGTATTCGCAATGTTCAAACGGCAATAACTCAAGAGGCTCTGAAATCCTTTGGACGATACTGTGAGTTTGTAATTAATAATGAAATGTTTTTTGGTGAATCACAGTTACGGATCATTAAGGGTTATGATGGAAATAAAACGTTGACATGTTTAGTGGAGACTATATGCATGCCAGTGAAGATACACCTGGAAATAAAATTTTCGAGTTGACCGTTTCATGAAGATTGTATATATTAGTTAATGTGTTATTAACAGTACTGTAGAAATTGATCCCGATACTCTGCTATTCATCGCGATTTCCAATGGTTGTAGAAACCTTGCAGGACTAGCTGCAATCTCGCATGTGGCACATGTAGAGGTTGTTTATGCCATGACGCCATGTAGTTTTACAGTCATCCAGCCAATGATATCACTTTCAAAGAGTTCACTATTGTGGTCTACTGATTTATTTAAACATCCATGAGCCTCATTACAATGGCAGGCAGGAGCCCAGCTAATGTGCAATACAGTCTGCTCCACTCAGCCAGCCCAGATATCACAGATAAGGGTGTCCAGCCAGCAGCTAGTTTCTGCAGCAGTAGAGAATTTAGTAAGAAAATTTTGCACTTTGCAGGGCCCTTAGAATGGTTCAATTAAATACAGATTTCTTGGGTATATTGACACTGCCACATGAAATGTCTATACAAAATTAGACAAAAAGTTACTTAAGATAGCTGGGCTGGGTATCATGTCAGTTGATTTCTTTATTTTTTTCTTCATAGAACATTAGTAGGTGTCAGTATGAACATGTGAACTATTAAAAAAACTAAGGCACTATCGCCATATGTCACCAATCCGTCCTTTAAAAACTAGTATTTTTAGTGTCTGTGGAAAGTCCCTTTTCAGATTCTTGGAAACTGACGATGTTTCCATAGTGACAATCATGTGTGCGTCAACCCAGTTCAAACATAAATTTTTTCACCATGAATGCAGATCATATACTCTGGTTATTCTGATACTACTATGCTGTTGTATTATAATTACCTAAATGCATCACACTGTCAAATCACCAAATACTGGCAGTAGTTTTGTTTATTCTCCGATAATACCAGACCTCAGCCGCCAGTTGCAATGACACGTGACTGACCCCAGCAGGTGTCAATCAATCTTGTCTACCACAACAAGTTCAACACATGGCCCTTCATAATACAATATCATGAGACAACTTGGCGGGAAAACCTTGGGGGGAAATCTCAGTAATAGAAGTGTGTTGTCAAATTGTGTTGAAATAAGCCACATGCCAATAAAAAAGTCACATTTCTAACCAAAAAACAAGCATCTGCTGACACCTGTACTATTGGTAACAACCAGGAAGTATTACTTAATGTAACTTTTTATAAAAACTACAATACTTACAAAACCATAACTTGGCATATGAACTTGACTTGTGTTTACCCAAAATTGCACGGGATGGTTTTATGTGTGGTTAAGGGGTCATGAAAAAAATGAAGTACGGATTTTTGCTGTCTTTCAACATTGTAGCAAAATGTTTATGAAGCTGTATGAAACTTAATATACATTTGTTTACAAAAAAACGTGTGAATGTCAATAACATGTTTATACTTACAACCATACAAATTTTTCTTTTGGCGAGTTTCTCAAATTGAAATAAAATGCCATTTTAAGGTGATTTTTGACACATTTTTAAATTGTCTTTAAACACATTTAAATATCTCTAAACAACATAAAAAATCAATTCTTTTGGTCTGGAGTATTGTTTAGTATCATAGGCAAACTCTGAGAAAAATGGTTAGTTTATCTTCAAAACTTATATTAGAAATGATTAATTCAAAAGAAGCATATAATAGCTGATCCAGCCACCTTAAAGGAAATAAAAACAAGGCATTAGCTAAAATCTGTTTTCCATGTGTACAGAAAGTTTAATATTGTATGTAACATTCGAGAACATTAAAAAAATACAGAAAAATACATTTGTAGCATAAATTCGATTTAAAACCCGTCTGTGTAGCGATTCCTGCGGAAAATAAAAATTTAATGAGCTAGGCGATCACGTGATATCTTAACGTCACACATGACTCACACTCGCAGCAGGCCGACCCTTTCTATGCATTCAGAGCATGTTTACATGGATAATGTTGGGGTCGAAACGAGCGTCAGAATAAGTTGTTATGCAATAATCCGATGTAATACAAACACCAGTCATCATAGAGGAACAAGCAGTTATCTTACGGTTCCACATGAATTCAATTTTATTCAAAACAATGAATGCTAATGAGCCTACAAGTCGACTAGGTTTCGCCGAGCTTGGCCCTGGGCTCGTTTTCAGTATAATTATATCGAATGCAACCAACGGGAGATAATGTACACCAATATACATACATAGCAAACATATATCGTATCCAGCTACTGAAAGTAACATGTAAAATCTCATAATATCACTAGAATATCGATCTATGAAGGAGTTGTACAATTTATCATAACAACTGAAATCAGTCAGCGAATTTCTGCCGGCCGTGATAGCTCAGTTGGTAAACGCGTTGGTTCCTTGGCATCTGTTTTACAACTGGGCGACGCCGGTTCAATCCTGACAGCATGCAAACTATTGATTTTCTTTACACTTTTTTTATGTTTTCACAAAGTAATATAAACCAAATCATTTAGTATACTATGATGCACTGTTTGTAAATATTTTATATTTTTGTAGTAATTATTTATTCACCACAAAAATAAAAATATGGTTATTATATACAATGATGTTTCTAAATTGTATTTATCCAGACAGATCAGAATCTGTTTTCACATATATAATTACAATATATTACTGTACAATATATTTACAATTAATAAATTAGATATCCATTACATTTGTTTGGATAAATAAAATTTAGAAACATCGTTATATAATTACCATATTTTCATTTTTGTGGTGAATAAATAATTACTACAAAATAAAAATTATTTACAAACAGTGCATCATAGTATACTAAATGATTTGGTTTATATTACTTCGTGAAAACATAAACAAAAAGTGTAAACAAAATCAATAGTTTGCATGCTGTCAGGATTGAACCGGTGTCGCCCGACTGTAAAATAAATGACAAGTAACCAACGCGCCTACACACTGAGCTAGCGGGACCAGCGGAAACTCTCTAACTGATTTAAGTTGTTATGGTAAATTGTACAACTCCTTCATATACCGATATTCTAGTGATATTATGAGATTATACGCGTTACTTTATGTAGCTGGATACAATATGTTTGCTATGTATGTTTATTGGTGTAGATTATCTCCTGTTGGTTGCATTCGATATAATTATTCTGAAAACGAGCCCAAGCTCGGCAAAACCTAGTCGACTTGTAGGCCCATTCGCATACGTTGTTTTGAATAAAATTGGATTCATGTGGAACTGTAAAATAACTGCTTGTTCCTCTATGATGACTAGTGTTTCTATTACGTCGGAAAATTGCACAATAACTCATTCTGACGCTCGTTTCGACCCAAAAGCTATACTTGTAAACATGCTCTGAATGCACGGAAAGGGTCGGCCTGATGCGAGTTTGAGTCATAAGTGACGTCACATCTCAGCATCCCGAAAAGTGCGCCAAAAATATGCATATTCGAAAATGTCCGGATGTACAGCATAAAATGTGGAATTTCTAATTCATTGAATTTTTTTGCTTTTTTTTGCTTGGTGGACGTGGAAATAGATAGCAGGATGTAATATAACATAAATTCAAGCAATAGATGTTTTTATTCCCTTTAAGTTTTTGAAAAAATAGACAAAATGCTAAAATTTACCAGTTTTGGGGGCCTTGGGGGGCCCTTAGAATGATTCAATCAAACACAGATTTCTCGTGCATAGTGGCAGTGCCCCAAGATGTCTAGGCAAAATTAGAGAAAAAGTTGCTGAACGGTTTCTGAGATATGGCAGCTAACGGCGGACGGAGGACGGCGGACACAGAGTGATGGCAATAGTCCCTTGGACCTTCGGCCAAAGGACTAAAAAAAGGGCCAAGTGACCCTGAAGTCCTTTGGACTAATACGTCTATATGTGACCCTGGCTGAACAAACGAGTGATAAGTCAGAAAAATTGTAACATTGTTTTCTTACATCCTTGTAAAGGTTTGGTAGGGTGCTTTACATGGTTTCAAAAATTATATGACTGCTACAAAAATTGGCGAAGTTATGGAGCACTGAACATGGTAGGGGTCAAAAAGTGAAAATGAAGAAAACGGTTGTTGAAATTATATATGCAAATGGATTGCATGGAAGTATTACATGCACAACATTCAAATATGGCAAACAGTATGTAATATGTATGTTATGTTGCAATGATACACTGGAAGTACAAATGTGCTGCTACAAAGATTTATCAAGTTATGCCAGATTATGTCTTTATGTGTAAACTAAGAGGACAGATTATTTGAGAGCAAAAGGTAGACTCACTGTTTGACACAGTTTAAAACCTACAGGCAACTGTCCAGTTTAACAGGGGTCTAGTGGCTTAATGCTATCTGTTGAAACAAGCTACTGCCAGTGACCAAATACAGATTAGTCACAGTTTCCATCAAACAATAGCAGGCAGAGAATCTTAGCTCCACAGCTGGGTGTAATACACAACAAGTGATACATATATGATACACTGGAAGTACAAATGTGCTGCTACAAAAATGTATAAAGTTATGCCAGATTATGTCTTTATGTATAAAATTAAGAGGAAAGATTATCTCAGAGTAAAAGGTAGTCTAAATAAAATATAAAATAAACACAACTTGCAATTATAGAAAACAATAGTTTTGAAGATACAGTTTAAAAGTGTTAGGCAACTGTTAAGTCTACCAGGAGACAAGACACCACAGTCACACCATTTTATAATAATTAAATGAACATCAAAATAAACACAACTTGCAATTATAGAAAATCAATAGTTTTGAAGATACAGTTTAAAAGTGTTAGGAAACTGTTCAGTCAAACAGGGATCAAATGTGTCTACTCTGCCTGGGTGCTGTGACCAATTAAAGATTAGTCAAGGTCTCAATGGACTGCTGTGTAGAGATTAGTCTCAGCTGTTTACTTTGTGGAACAATACACATCTAATGTTGGGGGTGGTCTCAAGGGCCCTTCTCAAAACCACATCACTAGATAATGTAAACCTTTTGCACTTTGGGGGCCCCTTGGGTGCCCTTAGAATGATTCAATCAAATACAGATGTCTTGTATATAGTGGCAGCACCCTAAGATACATCTATGCAAAATTAGAAAAAAAGTTGCTGAACAGTTTTTGAAAAAATAGGCAAAATGTTACATTTTCACCAGTTTTGGGGTCCTTGGAGGCCCTAGGGAGCCCTTAAAATGATTCAATCAAATACAGATTTCTCGTGCATAGTGGCAGTGCCCTAAGATATGTCTATGCAAAATTAGAGAAAAAGTTCTGAACGGTTTCTGAGATACGGCAGCTAACAGCGGTCGGCGGACGCAGAGTGATGGCAATAGTCCCTTGGACCTTCGGCCAAAGGACTAAAAATAAGCAAATTGTAAAAATTTACCAGTTTTGGGGTCCTTTTTGGAGGGTCATTAGATGCCCTTAGAATGATTCAATCAAATACAGATTTCTTGTGTACAGTGACACTACCACATGAAATGTATATGGAAAATTTGACAAGTTACTGAACAGTTTTGAAAAAATAGGCAAAATGTAGAAAATTACAATTTTTTGGGCCCTATGAATGATTAATTCAAATACAGATTTCTCGTGCATAGTGGCATTACCCTAAGATACGTCTATGCAAAATTAGAACAAAAGTTACTGAACGGTTTCTGAGATACGGCAGCTAATGACAGACGCAGAGTGATGGCAATACTCCGTTGGAACTTCGGCCCAAAGGACTAAAAAGGTTAATTTTGCTTGGTCTTTAACCCTCTCATGGTCTCATTAGTCTTCAACCCGACTCCCACTCATGGCCAGAACGCCTGAATACGCCTGAATACAGGGGCACAATTAAACTGGTACCGCGAAACAGTGTCATCCAATAACGGCAATTTATTTCGGCAGTTAGCATATAATAATATGAAGTTTCACTGGGACGCGTCAAAAATGATGGTGATTTCCGTGGCTAAATAGTGCCAACCACCACGTGGTTTTGTAGTCGAACGCAGCAACACACAATTTCCGGTCCCTCTTTTACGCCACAGAGTGAATATTTTAATGGTGATTTTCAGCCAATGAGATTAAACATTTGCTGCGGGCATAAACACGGAAGCACCCAGGAATTATTCCAAAACACGCGTCCACAGGCGATTTCTACGATTAAATGCTAACTTTTGAGCAGTCTATTTTGTTGTAAAGAAGTATTAATGCGCCGCGCGACGAAGCGGGTAGTGTTTTTTAGCTTTGATGTAATTCTCAACATTGTCATTATGTTGAACTCCAGTAATTCGGACTTTGGTGGGATTTTCGAATCGAGTTTATAACGAACGCTGCCATCGAAGGGGAATGTTTTGCACTATGGTTACGCATTTTAAATATAACACCGACTTAATAGTTCAGACGGGATGACGGCTATGATCACAAAGAACGCCATTTTGTATAAAATCTTGAAAATATATGCACTCAGAAAAACTGAAATTATTTCAGTTTTATTTACCATAGACATTTAATTATTTTTCCATTCTGTAGCATAGTAATTTATGAACATTTCATACTCAGCATGCAATCGCTAATTATCAATGAAAAATATTTTTTTTAAATGTATTGTTGGAAATTATTTTAGTATTTATTTTTGTCAAACTTTAGCAATTCATAATTGAGTAATAAATTGACATATATGTCACATACTTGGCTAGTTACACCAGGCATTAGTTTTTCAGATGTAGTGAACACTGTATTTGAATCGGATCAAAAATTATTTATTTATTTGCATTCATGCAACCCGAGTATATCACGATTCACTCACAGCACATTCTCTCGATTTAATAGGATTCAATAACAGGCACATATTTGCATTAATCTGGCCTTGAGAGGGTTAAGAACCACATTTCTGTGGCTTCTACGTTTTTTTTTTAACATTTGATTATTATCTTTGTAACACAACCTCTACATAGCATTGCAGTACGTTTTCTCATTTCAAGTGATATACTTTTGTTTGTGAAATGTTTTCATGGTGTGTTATTAGTGATCCCAGATAGTTAAATATATGTGACCCATCTTAACGAAATGAGTCGGATGTCGGCAAATCTGATTTTCCGTAAATGCCGTTTATGTGAACAAATCGCGAATCCATCGATTTTGAGATTTCCCCCGAAAATTATTCTTTGGTATTCGTTTTATCGATTGCTACTCTAGCTACCCTCTAATTAACTCTGTTTTGTGTATTTTAAAGCAATTTTTGTAGAGCTATGCGAAGTGTTCCGCTCGATTTCCTTAAAATAACGCCGAAAATGCCAGTAATTGCGCGCGTTCGCAACTGCTAATTTTGGGACGCTCCTAACATATGGGATATCACCACGAAGCTTGACAAGTCATCTTCCTATATATGAGCATAAATATGCTAATAACTACATTCTGTGACCTCCAGAGAGCTTGAAAGACGCCCCCTGTTTACGCAAGCTGTGTAAACAATTTGGATCACGTGGTAGCAACAGCAACTGCGTGACCCAGGCAACTGTTCTCATTGGTTCAGTGATGGGTCATTTACATAATCTGTAAACACACGCATGCGCACAATGTATTTCACCGCGTCACTGCTGACCCAGATAACGATTAAGAAGACCTGAAGAACAGCGTTTAACGTGGCGAAGCTGTTAAATTCGGATGGAAGTGATCGCGCACAGATTGACAGTTTGATCGAGGAGTATTTTTTGGAAGACTTAACGGATGGAAGCGAGCCTGACGGGCACAAAATTTTAGCTAGATCTGTCCACGGTAACTAAGGTACATTTCATGAAACATAACGAATATTTTGCATCAACTTTGACGGCCGTTTTCTGGGTTTGAAGGTTTCTACCCCACATGTGTTTGTTAAGCCATAACTTCAGTTAGAATTACGATATCTTCTTACATGATACATCATGTGAAAGCAGAGATTCTGCTCTTTCCAACGCTACTAATAACTCAATATTAAAAATTTCCGACATGTGACTCATTTCGTTAAGATGGGTCACATATGGACTAGCTTCAGGACAGTGTCATATGCTACTATGCTGTATGTTAGAATGTAAATTTTCTTTGAGATGACCATGGTTTCTGTTTTCTTTTTGTTCAGGGACAAAATTCTTGTATCACTTTCCCTGATTACTGGATCTAACATCTGTTGTAGATATATTTCATTTTCAGCAATCAATACTGTGTTATCTGCATATCATAATTTATTCACATAGTATCCCCCTACTTGAATACCAGGTGTATCTTCTAGTGTATAAAAGATGATCTCACTGTATAATGAAATGATGACAAGATCAGGGGACAGGACACAGCCTTGTCTTACATCATGTTTATTTCTTGAAATTTACCGATGTCATTTTCTATTCGCATTGTTGCTGTTTGTTCCCAGTATAGATTTGTTACAACTCTCAGATCTTTCCATCTATGTTCAGACTCTCCAGTAAAGCTACTGGAGCACACTTGAAGATTTTAGAGAAGATCATAGACAAGAGGCTGTGGGAGACAGTGGAAGTAGACCACATGCAGTTTGGATTTAAACCAGAGAGAGGAACAACGATGACATTTTCATGCTGAGACAGATCCAGGAGAAGACCCTAGAGGGACAGAAGAAGCTCTACCATGCATTCATAGACCTTGAGAAGGCATATGATACAGTACCAAGAGAACTGATGCCTAAGACAGAAGGGAGTGCCGGAGAAGTAGGTGCGCATCAAGGTGCAAACACTGTAGTTAGAACGCTGCACGGCCATACATCTAGCTTTGAGATAGGAGTGGGATTGCACCAGGGCTCAGCACTAGTTCCACTACTCTTTATCATCATACTAGATGTGATCAGCGAGGTTTGCAGAACCGGATTGCCAATGGAGACCTTGTATGTAGACGATCTGTCCCTCACTGTGGAGTCCTTGTTGAAACTGGAAGAGAAGGTGCAGCAGTGGCAGGTATCCCTAGAGAAGAAAGGACTCAAAGTCAACACAGCAAAGCCGGAAGTTCTAGTCAGTTCGAGAGGAGTGACAAAAAGCAGAGTCAAGATAGTGGACATCCTTGGAGAGAAGTTAAACCAAGTCACCAAATTCAAGTACCTAGGATCTGATACAGGAGGACAGAGGCTGTGAAATGGCTGTCAAGGCAAGAGTCAAGGCAGCCTGGCAGAAGTGTAGGGAAACAAGTGGAATCATACAAGCTAAAGATCAAGATCTACAACAAGCTGATTCGACCAGTCCTTATGTACGGCGTGGAGACATGGGCCCTGGAGAGAAAAGAAGAGCTCCTCCTCATGCGAACTGAGATGAGGATGATCAGATGGGCAATGAACATCTCGCTCAGGGAATAGAAAACAAATGAGGAAGTGTGACAGCTGGCGAGAGTAGAGTGCATAGAAGAGAAGTTGAGAGATGCCCGGCTTCGCTGGTAGAGAAGTCAAGAGAAGAGAGGAAGAGCACCATCCGAGAACAGCAGCAGACTTGCCAGTCCCTGGGAAGAGGAAAAGAGCGAGACCCACAAAAAGTTTAAAAGACACTGTGAAGAAGGACATGGAGTTGATGGGGCTGAAAGAAGAAGACATGCAAGACCCGAAAAAGTGGCGACGATTCCTACACTCCAGGCCAACCCCGTGAGGGATAATGGCGACGGAAGAAGTTCAGACTCTCCAGTAATAGTATGATTTCTTCATGACGAACTCTGCCAATTGCCTTTGTGTAATTAATAAAACAAACATACATATCTTTCTGCACTTCTAGTGCTCTCCCAAACAGTATTGCCCTCGGAATAGTTTCTTCTGCAACCTGTGTAACTGATTACTTCAATTGTTCCCACTAGTCATTCACATCTTGAATGTCAATCAGAACATTGACTCTGTTTGAACTGCTATGTTGAATTTATCTTTGATGTCTGAATCTGATTTTAGTACACTTATGTCCAGTTTAATGTTCCTTGTTGCTCTTCCTTTTAAGATGTATTGGCAACAACAATGTGATGTCACATGCAGTAAGTGATATACATAGCAGTGACAAGACACCACTGAGATATCACATGCAATAAATGATATACAGAGCAGCGACAAGACACAGCACTATATCACGAGCAGTACATGATATACAGAAAAGTGAAAAGATACAATGCTGTGATATCACATACAATACATGACACACAGAGAAGTAACAAGACATAACGATGTGATATCACATGCAATAAATGACGTACAGAGAAGTGACAAGACGCAACACTGTGATATCACATGCAGTACATGATATTACAGAGAAGTGACAAGACAACGCTGTGATATCACATGCAATAAGTGACATACAGAGCAGTGGCAAGACAAAATACAGCACTATGATATATCACATACAATAAGTGACATACAAAGTACTATGATCAGGTGATAATAACGTACCCCATTTTCAACCAGTATTCTTTGGCTTCGATGTCTGGTTCAAGACCCTTCTCTTTGTCACCACCAAAGTATGTCACATAAAGACGATCTTCAGGCATCTTTAGCCGTTCAGTCAGGAACTCCCATGCCCATGATATCACCTCTTTCTGAAAACAAAATCAGTGCTAAACTTTAAGGAAAAAATGGGCCAAGAGGCCCTGAAGTCCTTTGGACTATATTGCGAGTTTGTAATTATTAATGAAATATTTTTTGGTGAATAATAGTTACAGATCATTAAGGGTTATGATGGAAGTAAAATATTGACATGTTTAGTGGAGACTATTATGCATGCCAGTGAAGATACACCTAGAAATAAAATATCTGAGTAGACTGTTTCATGAAGATTATATATATTAGTTAATGTGTTATTAAAAATACTCACAAAGTACATATACATAGTGTGCATTTTGACTTAAAAACAGTAGCAATTAATTACATAATACTGATTGAATTGGAGTGAAGTAATAGCTGTAACATGAGTAGTAAAACATCTTAATAATATTCCTTATAATTTTGGCTAAATATACTTTAACCTTTATGAGTATACCTAAGTTATTTTATGTGTTATTTTATACCTAAGTTATTTTATTTTAATCCTAGATCATACCGTTACATTGCATTGATAATTATGTCTATTGCTGTTTTTAAGTTTCTCAGGTTCTGCCATTACACATTATAGTTACAGCCCACATGAAGGCATTCAGTTTGACACTGGGACAATGGCAGTTAGAGTGCATAGGCTAGACCAATACACAGATTTACAGCTGGCCACTCCACTCAGAGCCACCTTAGTGATCAGCACAATGTTCACTATCCAGTTACATCAGTAGGGTGGCTGCTCCCATGATAGCTGCATATAATTGTCTTAATGGGAGCCTCCCTGATGTTACAATGAATATTATATTGTAGTTGATGTGCTTATGATGGTAAAAAAATACTGTCTGTCTGTCTGTCTGTCTGTCTGTCTGTCTGCCTGTTATAAATAGAGATCAGCGGGGCTGCAGGAGGGAGCAGCAAAGAAACAGCAAGACAATTTTGAATTTTTGGGGGACCTGAGGTGCCCTTAGAATGATTCAATCAAACACAGATTTCTTGCATATACTGGCAGTACCCTAAGATACATCTATGCAAAATTAGAAAAAAAGTTACTGAACAGTTTTTGAAAATATAGAGCTTTGGAGACTGATAGATGGTAATCTACCCTCTCAGCACTTGTGTTAATTGCCAACAACTGGATTCATCCTCCATCCTCTAAAGGTATCAGAGTCACCATTGATTCATGGTCAAGTTGATTAGCTCAACTCACCACTAAGCAATATACAACACTGTAAGTGACAGTGTCCAGAGTGAAGCCTAAGCAATGTCCTCCAATTGCTGAATAGATCAATTAAACCTGCCCCTCAGTCCCAACTCCAAGTGGGTGACATTGTGCACAAGTGTTCATTAATCCTTAGTGATTGTTCTGAAATACTACATAGTTCTGAATGTTAAAAATAGTTTAACCCTGGTTTAACACAGTTTACCCCAAAATGGAAGTTTACCCCAACCCGGGTTTAACCCGGGGACGGGTTAAACTTGCCAACGCTTACAGCTGTCCAGTGCAGTAGGGAAATACTAGAAAAATCTAGCATTTTGGGCGGCCCTAAACAGCCCCACAAAACTAATTATAGTTATTGGTAAGATGTTTAACCTCGTTCTATTATATGACATTGTGTCAACAGATTGGTGTATTGGGATCATTAAGCCTATATACAAAAAGAAGGAGTCAACAGATGACCCAGACAACTATCATGGCATTACACTATTAAGCTGCATAGGCAAGTTGTTTACAGCATTGAGAAAACTTGTCTCCTTTGTTATTTGCTATTTACCTGAATAATTTTGAACACTGTTAGTCATAATTATAAGGGACTTGACATGGCAGCTGGTGAAATTTACAACAACCTCAGTGATGATGATGTAGACACTTTCTTGAAAATGTATGTTCTACTATATGCTGATGACACTAGAATGATTCAATCAAATACAGATTTCTTGTGTATAGCGGAACTATGTCAACTCTTCTAATAATAATAATAATGGTTTATTACAGAAACTGTGATACATTCCAATCAATACATAGATTGCCATGGTTTCTGTAATGAGGGTATAAAGCCACTAGTTGCTGATTAGCCCTCACAATACATGTGATACAGAGGTAAATTCCATGGTGCAAGATAACAATTTGTGTGATTGAAGAAAGAAGAAAAACAGAAACATGAATCACAACAGTACTATTTTCATGAGTACTTCATGTAAAATAGCAACAAAGAATGCTACTTATATATGTCATTAATATTATTTACTAGCAAAAAAATCTTAAGTTGACATTTAAACGTTGCTAATGCATAATTACAATTACAATCCACTGTTGTCGCCATATAGTTCCATAATTTAACACCTCGATAGCTAATGGTTTTATATAATACATTACTTTTTGAAATCGGCACATGTAGTAATTCTGTTGCGTGTCCTATGTTCGTGTAGTTCGTTATTTCTAATGAACATCCTTGTCATAACTGACATATTCTTAACGATTTTGTACATAAACAGCACAACCGTGTATTCGTAGATTTTTCTTATTGGTAAAATGGACAGCTTGTTGAAGAGTTGGTCTGTGTGCGCTCTGTATGGAGCTAACATAATTAACCGAATTGCATACTTTTGTAATTTGAATAGAGAACAAAGGTGTGTATTATATGCTCCTCCCCACACTTTGACGCAATATGTTAGATATGGATATAAAAATGTATAATGTTACAAGGGATGATCTACTCAGGGTTTTTCTAGCTTTACTTATAATTCCAACGGCTATGGCTATTTTAGATTTTATATACTATATATGAAAAGTCCAGGACAAATTAGCATCGATTAAAATTCCTAAGAATTTTTTTTTTTCTACTTGAGTAATTTGTAGTCCATCAATAAGGATGGCAACTGGATTGGATACCTTTTTATTTACTGACTTGAAGACAATAAAATGTGTTTTACTGATATTTAAAGATAGTTTATTACTCTTTAACCAAATAACCATTTTTTGCAGTATGATTCATCACAGTTTCTAACTCGCTAAGACTGTTACCATTTACAAAAACATTTGTATCATCAGCAAGTATAATAGGAAATAGGATATCTTATACGTTAACAATGTCGTTAATATAGATTAAGAATAACAGTGGGCCTATTATTGATCCCTGTGGGACACCACAGCATATAGACTGAATGTTCGATTTTACTCCATCAAATAAAACATACTGCATTCTATTAGACAAATAACTTTCCAGCCAGGCAAGTGCTCTTTTTCTAATGCCAAAATGTTCTATTTTATGGTCAACTGTATCGAAAGCTTTACTGAAGTCAAGAAAAACTCCTAGTAAGTAGTCACCATTATTTATAGCTGTGGAAATTTTGTCTACTAGTTGCACAAGAGCCATGTTTGCAGAATGCTTCTTCCTAAATCCAAACTGGTAATCATATAAGATGTTGTTTGTTTATGAAAGATGTTAATCTGTTGTACATTATTTTTTCTAGAATTTTAGAAAAAACTGACAAAATCTATATTGGATGGTAATTGTTTACGAGTGTCTTGTCACCGCCTTTGTATATCGGGATCACTTTTGCTCTTTTCAGGTCGTCTGGAAAATTACCTTTAGTTAACGACAAGTTAATAACACGTGTTAAAGGAAGTAGGAAAGTATGATATGTTAATTTAACAATATGTGGAGTTATTAAGTCCCAACCAGGGCTTGATATTTTGAGATCTTTGATTATAGTTTCTACTTCATTCAGTTCAACTAGGGAGATAAATATTGTATGGAAGTTTCGATGCTTAATATATACTGACAGGTCAATACCATCTTTGGTAATCTTTTCAGCCAACGATGGTCCAACCTTAACATAATAGTTATTGAAGTAATTGGCAATTACCTTTTTATCGGTTATTAATTGATTATTAATAGCTATCTTTGGAGATTGGGGAGGTTTTTTATTTTTATTGATTATTTGCTTAATAAGTAGCCATGATTTGAGAAGATTTGATTTATTTTGCTGTAATAACTGTTGATTGTGATTTCTTTCTGCTCTTCTTAAAATTTAGTTAAGCTTATTGCGGTATGCTTAATAGTTAGTTTCATTAGTAAGGGTAGGTGCTTTTTTGTAGTAGGCGAATAATTTATTTTTTTATTTTATGGAGGTCTTCAGCCCATGTGATAGCCATGGTTTCCTATTACTGTATTTTTTTTAATCTTTACTTCAGGAAAGCAGTTAAAATAATGCTTACCAAACTGTGAATAGAAAGCAGCATATGCATTATTTGGGTCATCAAGCTCAGAAGTAACAAGAGACCAGTCAGCATTAGTTAGACTTGTTGTAAACTCTGCTATGTTCTGATTGGTATAAAACTTCTTAGTTGTGTATTTTGTGTTTACATAAGTTGAACAACTATTGTTATAGAAATAGAAGACAGGAAAATGATCTGATATATCTGTATATAGTATACCAGAACAGGTTTCTGTGCTATTTATAGTTAAGTTATTAGTAAAAATGTCGTCAATAAGTGTGGCAGAAGTAGCAGTTACTCTAATGAGAGGAATATATGACATGGTATACATACATTCAAGAAATTCTGAGTTAGGTACATGTTTATCCACATTTAGCAAATTGATATTGAAATCACCCATGAAATAACATAGGCAATTCTCTTTATGGATATTTTTTTAAATAGCATGCAAGATTGAGGTGAATACATTTATGTCTTTGTCTGGCGGCCTGTACACAACTCCTATAATAATGTTCCTTTTATATGTAAATATACCTTTGTCCAACTCAATAAGTACACACTCTATATCTTCATTACTTTTGTCTAAATCTTCTCTTCGTTTGTACAGAAGCGAATCTTTTGTGCAGACTGCCATGCCACCACCCTTTTTGTTGTTGACATATAGTTGTTTTAGGTGTCAACTACATTGTGAATCTGTAATTATTAGTCTATATTGATACAATTGATTTACATAGTACCAAGGCATGGCAAGTGTAAACAGAACAGTAGAATGCATTTGACATCAATAACGTGTAGGATATTTCACTCTATGGTTGCCCAGAATATTAATTTTCTAAGTTTGTCACCTACAGGTGACAATACATCTTTAACCAATAGACACCACAGTCACACCATTTTATAATAATTAAATGAACATCAAAATAAACGCAACTTGCAATTACAGAAAATCAATAGTTTTGAAGTTACAGTTTAAAAGCTGCAGGCAACTGAGTTTAACAGGGGTCAAATGTGTCTGCTTTGCCTGTGACCAATTAAAGATTAGTCAAGGTCTCAATGGAACAATGCAGAGTGGAGTGAGGCCAGGGCAGTTCCTGGCACAATACACAAACACTACTGTTGGGGGGTGGTCTCAAAGGCCCTTCTCAAAAACCACATCACTAGATAATGTAACACTTTTGCACTTTGTGGGCCCCTGAGGAGCCCTTAGAATGATTCAATCAAATACAGATTTCTTGTGTATAGTTGCAGCACCCTAAGATACTTCTATGCAAAATTAGAGAAAAAGTTCAAAAAAGGGCCAAGTGGCCCTGAAGTCCTTTGGACTAATACATCTATATGTGACCCCGGCTGACCAAATGAGTGATAAGTCGGAAAAATTGTAACATTGTTTTCTTACATCCTTGTAAAGGTTTGGTAGGGTGCTTTACACGGTTTCCAAAAATATGACTGCTACAAAAATTGGCAAAGTTATGGAGCATTGAACAAGGTAGGGATCAAAAAGTGAAAATGAAGAAAACAGCTGTTGAAGTTTTACATAATATATGTAAATGGATTGCATGGAAATATTACATGCACAACATTCAAATGTGGCACACAGTATGTAATATGTATGTTATGTTGCAATGAAACACTGGAAGTACAAATGTGCTGTTACAAAGACTTATCAAGTTATGCCAGATTATGTCTTCATGTGTAAAACTAAGAGGACATATTATTTGAGAGTAAAAGGTAGACTCACTGTTTAACACAGTTTAAAACCTACAGGCAACTGTCCAGTTTAACAGGGGTCTAGTGGCTTAATGCTGTCTGTTGACACAAGCTACTGCCAGTGACCAATTACACATTAGTCACAGTTTCCATCAAACAATAGCAGGCAGAGAATCTTAGCTCCACAGTTGGGTGTAATACACAACCAGAGCCACCACTGATTCATGGTCAAGTAGATTAGCTCAATCCACCAACTAAGACAATACACAATTTAATTTCATGCGGTATTAATGGTATTGTGTTGAAAGTTGTATACAACATATACAAAAATGCTAAATCATGTATAAATCAGGGCCAGGCTGTGTCAGCCTTCTTCTCATGTGATGTATAGGTATGGCAAGGAGAAAACTTGTGTCCTTTGTTATTTGCTATTTACCTGAATCATTTTGAACACTGTTAGTCACAATTATAACGGACTTGACATGGCAGCTGGTGAAATTTACAACAACCTTAGGGATGATGATGTAGAAAATGTATGTTCTACTATATGCTGATGACACTAGAATGATTCAATCAAATACAGATTTCTTGCTTGTGTATAGCGGAACTATGTCAACTCTTCTATTGGTTGACATTTGGTTGTTTCAGGTGTCAACTATATTGTGAATCTGTAATTATTAGTCTATATTGATACAATTGATTTACACAGTACCATGTCTACACAAGGCATGGCAAGCGTAAACAGAACAGTAGAATGCATTTGATACCAATAAAGTGTAGGATATTTCACACTATAGTTGTCCAGAATATTAATTTTCTATGTTTGTCACCTACAGGTGACAGAATATAAATTTTCTATATTTGTTACCTACAGGTTTCTACAGACAATACATCTTTAACCAATAGACACCACAGTCACACCATTTTATAATAATTAAATGAACATCAAAATAAACACAACTTGCAGTTATAGAAAATCAATAGTTTTGAAGATAAAAAGTGTTAGGCAACTGTTCAGTCTAACAGGGGTCAAGTGTGTCTACACTGCGTGGGCACTGTGAGCAATTAAAGATTAGTCAAGAGCTGCATTCACACCTACAGAATTAAAACGGTTTAGTTAAACTGTTTTAGTTAAACCGGTTCATGTTTGAAAATTGTGAGCGTTCACACATGCAATAGCTAAACCGTTTTAAGGAGGAAGTTGGTATGCGCACATGCGCAAGCTAGCATAACAAAATTGTTAACGATGTCCCCCTGACCCCGCCTCGGCGCCCTCACTCAGGTCGCGGTTCAGATGATTGGCGATGCACCGATATATAATTATACTTCCTTCTAAATCGGACTACCCCCGATCGTCTCCCCACAACTCCAGTAACAGCCGAACTTCCCCATCGTCCCAATTGTCGCGTCGCACTTGCGTTTCTTTAGATTTTGCATCAATCGAAGTCGAATACATGATTGCGCCAGAATGTTGTTTATGTTAACGTTATAGACAGGAAGCGACGAGGCGCAAGATCGAATGCGCATGACTGCGACTTGCTTAAAACGTTTTAGCTAATCCGCTTGCGTTCACACTTGCAACTTGAACCGTTTTAGCTAAAACGGTTTAACTAAACCACCTACTGAAGTGGATTAGCTAAACCATTTTAGTTAAAACGTCTTAGCGCGAAACCGCGTTCACACGTCTGTTTTCTGACTGGATTAGTTAAAACGTTTTAACTAAACCATTTTAAAGTGTAAGTGTGAACGCAGCTAAGGTCTCAATGAAACAGTAGCTCTAGGCTGCAGAGATTAGTCATGGTGTTGACTTTGTGGCACATTAAACAAAATCTCAAAACCACATCACTAGATAATGTAAAACTTTTGCACTATGAATAGAATGATTTAATCAAATACAGATTTCTTGTATATAGTGGCAGCACTCTAAGATACATCTATGCAAAATTAGAAAAAAAGTTGAACAGTTTTTGAAAAAATTGGCCAAATGTTACATTTTTACCAGTTTTGGGGTCCTTGGAGGCCCTAGGGAGCCCTTAAAATGATTCAATCAAATACAGATTTCTTGTGCATAGTGGCAGTGCCCTAAGATATGCAAAATTTGAGAAAAAGTTGCTGAACGGTTTCTGAGATACTGCAGCTAATGGCGGACGGCGGACGCAGAGTGATGGCAATAGTGCCTTGGACCTTCGGCCAAAGGACTAAAAATAGGCAAAATGTGACAAATTACCAGTTTTTGGGCCCTTGGGGGCCCTAAGAATGATTCAATAAAATACAGATTTCTCGTGCATAGGGAGCCCTTAAAATGATTCAATAAAATACAGATTTCTTGTGCATAGTGGCAGTACCCTAAGATATGTCTATGCAAAATTAGACAAAAAGTTGCTGAACGGTTTCTGAGATACGGCAGCTAACGGCGGACGCAGAGTGATGGCAATAGTCCCTTGGACCTTCGGACCAAAGGACTAAAAATCGCAAATTCATAGATCTTTAGATTTCCTCTGAAAATGATTCCTTAATATTCATTTTATTGATTGTCACCATTGCTGCTCACTAATTAATTATGTTTTATGTATTTTAATGTCATTTTTGAGGAGCTGTGGAAAGTGTTCCACTCAACTTCCGTAATACAAAACCGATAATGCTGCTAATTGCATGCATTCTTTGCCGGTAATTTGGGGATGATCCGTGTGTCACTTAAATAATTATTTCTGTGTTTTCAAGTTTTATTCTGTTTTCAATCCTTTAACCCTTTCAGACTTTATGGCGTAATATTACATACCAAAATAAAAGCCGTCGTGACTTTGATATGTATTATCACATAAAGTGAATTTTCCACAAAAAAAGGGCGCTTAGGGGCGTCTACTCGATGGCAGAAGCGAACAGTGCTGCATGTGTATTCTAATGCTTCATTTGAGATAAAAAATGACAACGAATTTGGTGTATTTTAAGCTGATATGAATAAACAAATGTGACTAGAGCCGGTGCGTTGACAACTTCGAGCAAATCACACAGGGAATGAAGCCATTGAAGATGAACTTAGACACATTCGATTTTATGTTCGACTGGCAACAAAATGGCGTCAATCAACTTTGAATACACGATACCTTCAAACAAAGTAAACATTTAATATCATGATTCGGATTATGTGCCTGAACTTGGACTAGAATGATGAGGTGAACTCTAGTGTATTTGATACATGGATTCTGCAATCTGGGACACTGTCAATGGGCATGTGCAGAATCCGCCAAATAATGCAACAACAGCAACTGACAGCGCGGCAAATTATCTTCTTTGTTTTTTTAGTGACACGTTCAGCAACTGCTGTTTTTAATGACAACTAAGCACTGTGTAGGTAGCTGTTGCAAACTAGTCACATTGATGCAGAAAGATATTCTAACATATGCACATTGCAGAATTGCTCCAAGAAATTGACATTTAGTTCAGCAAACCGGTTTTTAAATTGTACATTCATTTTTCATTTTTATAAAAAAGTTTTTTTTTCTTCTGAGCATGGTAATGGCATATTGAATCCAAGTGAGAAATAGGATTCCATAGAGCAAATTTGTTGGTCACGGAAATTAAAGTCTGAAAGGGTTAAATAGGCATATAGCCCACATTTTTCTGCATGACAATTAATTTTGCCAGTGTTGTCTGTTTTCCATTCGGTACTAGCAAATAAGTTCACACAGTGAGTGGAATCAGCAATTTGTGACGGTGCTACATTGGTTGGTCTTCTGAAGACTGAAATCTTGGTGGCCATCTTGGATTGTTGGTTACCATGACGACAGAATGAAAAATGATATGGCTCATTTTACTCGCTGATTATCATACTTTCCGAAAATGTGTAACATTACTATTCATAAAATGCATTTTTTGTTGCTCAAATCTTGACTTGAAGTGAGGTAGTCCATTGTCTTGCATATTCACTGGGAATGCAGTAATCTGTGGTCACAGCTGACCAGGGCTGATATACTGAAATGGTTAAAAATGTATGATTTCACTATATATTCTCTTTAAGATTCCTAGAAATGTGTATTTCTAGATAGTTTGGTCAGCATACTATAAATGTCTTTACCTTGAAGTAATCTCCAAAGGACCAATTTCCAAGCATTTCAAAGAATGTGTGGTGGTAGACATCCTTGCCAACATCATCGAGATCATTGTGTTTCCCGCCAGCACGGATACACTTCTGACTGTTGACGGCACGGGATAGCCGACCCATGCCACTGTTTGGGTCAACAGTACCTTGAAAGATTGGCTTGAACTGAAAGAATGAACCACAACACCATGTAAACACCACAAAGAACATATTAATTACCACATAATTCACAATAAATGTAATTTTCTTAACATTTTGCCCCACTAGTGCCTATTTTGTATATTGCAATATTTAAATTTGGTCAAGAAAATGTTACAACATGCACCAGTACCATATCATGTGATCAGCGAGGCAGCTTGTCTTGCCATTTTTTCACCAGCCTAGTCCAAATTTCATGAAATTACCAACCTGTAGCTATTTTTTATGCTCACATATTGTTTATATTTATTACAATAAATTAACCAATATAAAAAAAGATTCTGCATAAGACCTTTTCCACAGCACAAGCTTGTGCCAGTATGGTTGCTGGGCAACTCAGCGACCCACGCCAAAGTTCGTATTAATTAAGATGAGCCTCTAGAAAATAGCCGTTTTACAATTGTTTTTATGTTATGAAATGGTAAGGTGTTCAATTCAATGTTTTATTCAAACAAACATCCAAAAAGACAGAATAGGCTGTAATCGCCTCATCTTGATTTTCTTGTGACGTAATGCATTATACATAATGTTGTTTGAAAGAAATACACAAGTTAAAAAAATACTGGTAGGTGGTAATCTACCATCTCAGCACTAGTGTTCACTGTCAAAACAACTGGATTCATCCTCCATCCTCTAAAGTTACCAGAGCCACCACTGATTCATGATCAAGTTGATTAGCTCAACTCACCAACTAAGACAATACACAACACTGTAAGTGACAGTGTCCAGAGTGAGGCCTAAGCAATGTCCTCCAATTGCTGAATAGATCAATTAAACCTGCCCCTCAGTCCCAAGTGGGTGACATTGTGCACAAGTGTTCATTAATCCTTAGTGATTGTTCTGAAATGCTACATAGTTCTGAATGTTAAAAAATAGTTTAACCCTGGTTTAACCCAGTTTACCCCAAAATGGAGGTTTACTCCAACCCGGGTTAAACTTGCCAATGTTGTTCACTATCCAGTTATCAATAGACATCAGTGGCGGAAGCAAATCTAATACACAAGCTTACAGCTGCCCAGTGCTGTAGGGAAATACTAGGAAAATTTAGCATTTTGGGTGGCCCTAAACAGCCCCACAAAACTAATTATAATTATTGTTAAGATGTTTAACCTAGTTCTATTATCTGGCATTGTGTCATCAGATTTATGTATTGGGATCATTAAGCCTATACAGTAGTCCCTCTCTTCGGCGGACACATCTATATCCAAGCATAAGTGTCCCGACATGGCGGGTGTCCGCTCATCGGAGGGACAGGCATCTTAGTGCCGGAGTTCAGACCAGTACAACCGACACATGGTAAAGATGTGGCAATATGTCAATGCACTGACTGATAGGAATTAAGCACTATATATATATATGTTTATTATTACTGTAATTTATTAAAAAATAAACAGTTGATCATGAAGTCATATCGCCCGCCCGGCACCGTCCCCCCGACTCCCTCTGTCGATCTGAGATTTTTCTTAACCGCGCACTATTCACTCACTCACTGCCACTAGCCTACGCAACGGTATCGGTAATTCGCAAGTTGACGATGGTGTAGCGCAGCATAATTTGATGATGCTTGTTTATTATTTCACCTCAGTTTAGGCTTAATATTGGGCTACATTGAAAACAATTGAGGTGAACCTTTTATACATGGTATTTGTGAATCTTAATTGCAATTTACAAGATGAAAAGGTGACACCAAGTCAAAGCCCTGACTGGGGCTGGAGGTGTGAATGGGAAAGCCATCTCCAGCAGCAAAAGTGATTGATAACAGCACAACATTAACAATACCTTCCCACACATTCACTCTGCCTAAAGTTTACAGACTGTAATCAAAGGAACTTTAAGTAGTTTGGACAAACAACGATTACAGCAAGGAGGACAAGCTCGTTATTACGGGTACACGTGTACTTGGTGTTATCATTGACACACACCAAGCTGCATGTCCGCCATTCTCTAAACAAATTCGGCAAAAAATCTTCGAATTAATTAATACTGTCCGTCTTAAGAGGGACATATAACCAAAATATCCTGTCCGCTGTCCGCGTACACGAGGTGTCCCCTCATCAGAAGGACATTAACATGGCAAAACGGTCCGTACATTGACAAACTGTCCCGACATAGGGGGTGTCCCCTCGTCAGAAGGTCCGCTGAAGAGAGGGACTACTGTATACAAACAGAAGGGGTCAATAGATGACCCAGACAACTAGTGCTGGTTCGATATTCGATATATCGAAGTATCGCGATACTTGTGAAAGTTCGATACCGATACTTTGTGGTATCACGATACTTCGATATTTTGGTATCGAACGGCCACAGTTCGATACCTTCGATATTTCGATACCTTCGATACGTCGATATTTCGATACCTCGATACCTTCGATATTTCGATACCTTCGATACTTTGTCGATACCTATACTTCGATATCGAGTCCATTCGACGTCGATGCGAAAACGTAACATCATTTTTGGAAGACGAAGTTACGGCCGGATGTACGGAAAGTACGGCTACTCCGCTGCGGGCATCGCTTCCTAACTTGACAGGGTTGACTATGTTGTATGTATTAGGCCGCTTAGGCGTGGTTCTTTTTCAAAAAACATAATAAAATGTAACATCTCAGTGGTTTTATAAAGCTTTATTGTGGAGTCAGTTTCCAAAAAAGTATGTATATAAATAATGATTTTAGTACGATCTCAGCTTAGCCTCGATTATTCAAGCCTCGTTACGACGTTGGGTGGCACTACCGTTTGCTTCACCACTTTACCTTGCCCACTCTACAGCGTATCAAAAACACACAACTTTCCAGTAATTTTATAGAGTGTTTTTTGCACGCATTAGTATTCATGAATGTAGTTTAATATAATAATAATAATATAAATAATTATTCAAGCGCGACACTAGATTCGTTTACCCAGGTTCCGTTTGGTGGGGCTATGTTTTGCTGTTTGATGGCGCCACCGTTTGCCGCACTCGCTCAACCAAGATGAACGACAAAATGTCAAAACGCACATCGCCAGTTTGGCAGTTTTTGTTTAACAAATACGGAAACACTGTAGAGTGTCTACTATGCCAGAAATGCTCCCCCAAACTAGTGGGGGAAATACATCGAATTTGACGAAACATGTCACTGTCCATCATCCAAGAGACTACCAAAACATGATGATTTAAGGAAGTCGTGGTAACAGTAACAACGTCAACGAGAACGACGTGTTCCATCAACATTTTCGTCAGAAACAAAGCAATGGACATTTAGTAGTAGTTACAGTCGAAGTGAATCGCCATCGGTTGCAGAGTCTACTGCGGGCCGCGGCGACAGCGTCAAGAAGTGACGTACGCGATGTGACTACCAGTTTTATTTATTTACTATTACTAGATATTCTATTGCTATTGAGTATTGTCTGTAATACTGTATTGTTTTAATGTTACATTACAATTACTTTTACAACATTAATAAATTAGAATTAAACAATTACAATTTACAACTGTTATTTGGTTATTGAAATAAAATGAAAATTGTATATTAATCATTGTTTGCATAACTATATCAATTAGTATGTACTAATGGTTAAGTTGAAAATTGAATAGGTGTACCGTATAGACTACTATAGTTCCCAATAGACGCTCAGAGCGTGTGCTAAGACTTTGGTGCACGACTATTTGTTTCTCAAAAGTGGTACCAGGCAACACTTTTTCAAACACACAGTCAGCAGTGCACATCTACCAAACTGACTGATGCAACATTGACACATGATAAGAATGCAACATGTTGCAGCTAAAGGCACACACGCACAGTATGAATGACATATCAAGCTGCTTGCAAGGTGGCGCTAGCAACAGTATTGCCATCAGTTATGTCTAGCATGCATTAATTAATGAAAAATCTACTTTTATACATGTTTCCCTAATGAAAAACAGCGTGTGCTTCTATGCCATTAGTCTAGATGGATAGTGTGTTTCTATTGGGATCTATACTGTATATGAATTAGATTTACAACGTAAGTATCGAGTATCGAACAAAATTCGGGTATCGATCGATATCGAAGAATTCTGGTATCGAACCAGCACTACAGACAACTATCATGAAATTACACTATTAAGCTGCATAGGCAAGTTGTTTAAAGCTTTGAGAAAACTGGTCTCCTTTGCAAGTGTAAACAGAACAGTAGAATGCATTTGATGTCAATAATGTATGTTCTATTATGTGATGATGACACTAGAATGATTCAATCAAATACAGATTTCTTGTGTATAGCGGAACTGTCAACTCCAAGTTGGGAACTTCCGGTGGTGAATTGGTTTGAATTTGGTATAGCAAACTTGCAAAAATATAAGGATATTTCATCAAGATAAGTGATATTATTGAGTGTATAGCATACATAACGTAATTATAGATATATATTAAGCAATATTTTTTGTTAAAAGTTACCTAGAGGGAGTAATCTAGGGTAGATTAAAATTAGGTGATTTGCGAGCGATAATTGGGGTCGTTAATGTAATCGGAACGTTGTTTACAAAGTAGGTCACTGGCGAAGTTAACGTAATGTGAACGACAATAGAATAGCGTTATTTGAGATAACCGATGTAGTTAGATGGAGTAAAATTAAAACCTGAAATAACAACCTTTTAAAGTGTATATCAGTACACAGGAAACGGTCTTTGTAAAGACTACCTTGTATCTAAGCCTAACTTGAATACATTCTCATCGACATCGTAACTAGGTAAGGCACGGTGTGTCACTCTGTGTTAACAAATATAACTAACTATAACCTAAACAATCTGGTGTAAATTGTACACAGAAAAGTCTTTTCAAAGACTATATAAAAACTATTTTTAACATAAATAAATTCTGATATGGCACCTTGCAAGCGGCAACTCAGGGCAAAACGACACTTAGTTTGCAACGACTGCCAGAGTTGGGTGGATTTTGCGTTGTCTGGCTGTCCAAAATCATGGGCAGAGTCCAAAGATGACGGATTCACCTTTCGGTGTATGGGGTGTTTGAGGGTGGAATGTCTGATGAAGGAGGTGTGTAAGTTGACGGATATAGTGAAGGAGATGGAGGTGAGACTCAACATAGAAATAGATGGAGCAGAGAGAGTTGAGAATTCTACAACACAGAAGGAGCAGAGTTGTGACACGGAGACTGAAGAAAGGAGCCTGAGAGGAGGGAAGGTGACCGATGTGAAGGAACAAGAAATTAAGAAGACAGAGGGATGGAGGAAAAGTGTTTGGCAGAGAAAAAGAAAACGGGTCTGTGGGGATAGATCAACAGGTAGTCAGACTGTAGAGAACAAGGAGAGACGGGACAGCGATACACGTGGTGAAGAGGTAGATACCACAGAGGCAGTTGGTAAGATTGTGAGACAGAAGACTGATGGAAGAAGACAGTGTTCAGCAAAAAACAGAAAACATGACAGGCGTGAAGGTGACAGGGGAGAAAGTGACCGTAGTGAAGGAGGTACCCGGGGAAAATGGACGGGAGAGGAGAGAAGAAAATGTGATGGGAGGAAAGATGAAGGGACGAAAGGAAGTGGGAATAAATGTGTTAGAAGAGAAGATGACAGGAGGAAAGGGGACAAGAGAAAACGCGACAGGAAAGAAGGGAATGGAAGAGAATGTGACAGGAGAGAAGACGACAAGAGGAAAAGACAACAACCAGACATATGCAAACCGGAGGAGCTACCCCGAGGCAGTGATTGAGGGGGCAAGGAGAAAAGAGAGTATTTATGGGCGATTCAATTCTGAGAAAAACAGACAAGACTATATGCGAGGGGAAGGACGTTGTTGTATGTCTACCGGAGGCTAGGATAGAGCATGTGACCGAAAGGGTAGAGAATGTATTGGGGCATGGCAAGGGAGGGTCTATACTAGTACACGTAGGGACAAACAATGCAGACAAGGAGGGAACAACTGTGATAGTTCAGAAGTACAGACATTTAGTGAGGAAGCAAAAGCAGAAAAGAGTGGAACAGGTTGTTCTCTCAGGAATTTTGCCAGTAATGGGAGGAAGGGGGAGCAACATACAGAAATTGTAAGAGGATGGCAATCAACGCACTAGTTGAGCAGATGTGTAAAAAAGAGGGCATGGGATTCATAGATTTATGGGGGTACTTTGTTGGGAGAAGATATGTACATGAGAAATGGCCTCCATCTAAGTGGAAAGGGGGCAGCAGTATTCTCAGAGAATCTGCTGTGATGTGTCGACAGTGGGACAGGTTGCATCTATTTAAACTAAATTCGCAGGGGGGACTCGCAGAGAAGCCTGAAACTGGAGGCATACATAAAGACAACAAAAATAATTCAGCAAACAACAGTCTCGAAAACTGTCCTGAAGCAGGATATAAATGTGTTTGTTTAAATGCAAGGAGTACAGTAAACAAAAGAAATGAACTAAACATTATGGTAGAAGATATTGACCCTCACATAATAGGTATAACCGAATCATGGACAACCACCGATATATCAGATGCCGAATTGGGACTGACAGGATATGTAATGTTTAGGAAAGATAGAATAGGAAGAAGGGGAGGTGGAGTTATTTTATATATTAAAGAATCTATCCAGGCTTATGAAATAAAATTAGACAGAGAAGCAGATTGCGAAGAAGCTGTTTGGTGTAACATAGTTACAGGAAACTCAACGTTAACGGTTGGATTAGTTTATCGAAGTCCAAACATAAGCATAGAAGAGAATGAAAAAATACAAAACGCTATAAGGGAAGTGAGCAAACGGGACTGTGTTATTATGGGGGATTTCAACCATGGGCATATAAAATGGAAATCTCTGCAGAGTATGGGTAGTGAGGACCACAAGTTTTTAGTTTTAGTACAAGATAGTTTCCTTTCTCAACATGTGCTAGAACCAACCAGGGGAGAGAATGTGTTAGACATAGTTTTGTCCTCACAGAATGAATTAGTTGACAATGTCAGAATATGTGAGCCACTGGGGAATAGTGATCACAACCAGATACATTTTACCATCAAAGTAAAATCAGAAAGGAATAGTAAAAAGCAGTACAGGAGAAATTTCCACAAAGAAAAATATACGGACATCAGGAGATATTTAGCAAGGATAGACTGGAATAACACACTGAAGAATAAGACAGCAACAGAATGCTGGAATATCTTAAAGAGTGAAATTGAATGCATCATCGTCAAATTTGTTCCCTTAAAAACACGGGAAACGGTCCAAAAAGAAACACTTATCGAAAGAAGCCATTAGAAAAATTAAGTATAAACAAATGATGTGGAAGTCGTATAGACGTACTGGAAATGACGAAGACTACAACATTTATAAAGAAGCACTAAACCAAGCTACAGCTGAAATTAGAAATTCAAAGAGAAGCTATGAACATAAATTAGCTTGTAATATAAAACATGACAGCAAGAGTTTTTATGCGTATGTTCGAAGCAAACAGAAAGTTCAGGATAAGGCCGGTCCTCTAGAAGATAGTGCTGGAAATATAATATCAGAAGGATTCTTAATGGCAGAATACCTGAATGAGTATTTTAGTTCAGTGTTTGCCAGAGAAGACATTAGTTCACTGCCAGTACCTGAGGCTAAGTTCAAGAATCAGACTATTTAAGACAGTTAATTGTAACCCCAGAAATGGTAGCTAAGAAAATTAGGGCTGTGAAGGATAATAAATCACCTGGAGTGGATGGTATTCCACCCAAACTACTATTGGAAATTGTAGAACAAATTAGCATACCGCTTACAACAGTTTTCAACTTGTCATTAGAAGAGGGAGTGGTTCCTTTAGAATGAAAAGAAGCAAACATTATACCGTTATTTAAAAAAGGTTCGAGAAACAAGTCAAATAATTATAGACCAGTTAGTTTAACATTGGTGATTTGTAAATTATTAGAAAGACTAACTAAAGATCACATGGTGGATTTTCTTGTTAAACATAACTTGATAAACCCATCTCAACATGGTTTTTTTTAAAGCGAGGTCATGCTTAACAAATATGTTATGTTTTTTGGAAGATTTCACTAAGTGGGTGGATGATGGATCACAAGTAGATATCATCTACTTAGATTTTCAAAAAGCTTTCGACAAAGTGCCACATCAAAGATTACTGTTTAAACTAAAGGCCCATGGCATAGGAAATGGTATAATTAACTGGATAGAAAAATGGCTGATTGACAGAAGACAACGGGTAGTTGTTATGGGGAGGCTTCAAACTGGAAATCAGTTTTAAGTGGGGTTCCACAGGGATCAATACTGGGACCTATATTATTCATAATATATATAAACGATTTGGACGATGATATAGCTAGCAAGGCGTTTAAATCTGCAGATGATACAAAAGTGTTTAGAAGGATTAAAAGTGATGGAGATAGACAGCATTTACAAGATGATCTCGACAGGTTGATTAAATGGTCTGAAAAGTGGCAAATGTTGCTAAATTTTGGAAAATGTAAATGCCTTCACACAGGACATGGGAACGAATATGTAGAATATACAATGAGCAGAACTGTACTAAGTACTACTATCTGTTGTGAAAACAATGACAAAAATTGTAAAATAGGGGTACACCCTGGAAATACTGTGACCCTATTCTTTCTGTGTTATTTTTCATGTTCACCGTTCCAACGAAAACCCCTGGGGTAGTAACCTTTCCAACTTAATAACTTTGTCAGTAGTTGTCCGATTTTCATGAAATCAAAACCATTTACTTCAGAAGAAGAAGCTCCTAACATGCATAACAAAACATGTTTAGGTAATGCAGTTTATATTTTTCATGTGGTAATGCTAGTTATAGCCAGACAGCGACTCCTTCTGGTGAACATGGGCAGATAACAGCTGTCTGCCTGTCCTGCCACAGTCCTGTTGCATAAAGCATTTAGCAGTGTCTTTCCAAACAATCAGTCACCCATGGACAGGCATAGTAGTCTTTATTTGCCTTATTGACTTGGCACATTGGAAGCACTGATAGAGAGATAAAAACATGGCTTCTTTTCCATTGCCCAGGGTATATCGAGCCATTAAGGTTTTGAATCCACTGGCCCAGGCGGCCAGTAGATTTGAAAAGTTAGTGGCCCGTCTGTGAAAGTTACTGGCCCAGATTTTGTGTTACCGTCAAAAATACGCTGATACTGAGGTGCAAAACAGTATGTCTTTTTTTATAATTTTATCAACACAGTTGTTAGAAGTTACTATACACATATTGATTGTTCAAAGTGAGATGTCCAAAGCTAACAATATTGTAATATTGTTCAAGTGTGTACTCAGATGCATATATACAGTATTTGCCAAGTTTAAATAAAGTGTGGCCAGTGTGACGATAGCTAGTCAGTCGGTAGTTGAGTTGACGCTGCTTTCATGTACAGGTCATTCAAGGCATTAGACTATTTCACAGTTCATTCGCTAGGTGGCACCACTCAATATAGGTGGCCTTCACATTGCCCTTGCTGATGCAGCGTTACATTTGGTTTTGGTTAGTTAAATTTGGATTTAAGCTGTATACCTGTCATATATCTAGAGAAAAAAAAGCATGCATAATTCTAAAGTCGAGGCAGCTTCCAACCACCGTACAAAGTGTGTCCAAGGGATGCGGCGGGACTTAAAAAATGGCGTCTCTCGTCATAAAAACCTGCGCTGCCAGTGGTTAGAAAATGTATTCGATGGCTTTGCATGCAGTCATCTGCATGATAAGTGTTAGACCTTGGACTCATTATTGATCAGAATTAGTATCTACGTTAGGCCACAATAAAATATAGTTGTGTTTCCTGTAACATTGATTTTAAAAATAGGGTATTTTATTTGTTTTAAACATTTTATTGCAAAAAACATAGGGTAGGCAGACCTATTGTAATATTTTATTTTCGTCACGCTATAACAATTTCCAGCAGTCTATAAAATGGCATATGTTATAACTTGCACTGCTGGGGTTAATATGAAATGGACACATTTGAATGAAACTAGGAGGTACTGTTATGTGTATCTTAATGTAATAAAGAAAACACTGTCATCATGCTAAAACACAACTGTCTTATTAATTGAACATGAAATATCAAGATAAACTATGGCTTCTAGTTAAACCATACAACCCACCGTTTACTTTAATAGGAGCAAAACAAGCTGTAACACACTGCACATTTAAATGGTCTTTCATCAGTGTGAGTTACAGAATAAGGAATTGTACATTTAAATGGTCTTTCATCAATGTGAGTTACAGTTGAACAAAAGCTACCGAATCCAATCTGTCATACAATTTAAAATAAAATCACATTTGAAGCTGCAGTGTGCATCATTTATAAACACTAAAATCAAATCAAGCCTAATCCTATCTATTAGTACTATGGGCAATTAAAATAATGTCACTGCCAAAATTTACAATATATTAAAGAAACAAATCCCACAGGCCATGGTCTATGCAAGCTCTGTGTCACTAATTATTTTTGTTCAACCATTTTAGCATGTTAGCATTTAGAATGTATTAGAACTACGAAACCCAGACTGAATCACTTTGACCTAGCGTAACCTAGGCTGTTGTTATTCCTTCGAGTTTTGGGTTCAAAACCGGAATCTGTACACTTATCCGTATTCTAGCGATGGGACAAGTATATTTAATTAACAACATGTCTTCAATGCACTTAGTGGACAACCAGACAACGATCACGAAACGGTTTATGTGAACGCCTTCCGCCCGCGTCCCTGTTTACGTCAGTTGACACGAGGTAGCGGGGCATCATGACACTTTGCAACAATTTACGCAGAAATCGCAGAATTTCCGTTCCAAAAGGCCAAATCTTTTTATTTTTCAGGACTTTTGCAATGATTATCTGTATTTTTATCATGTTGAATGATCGTTGTAATAGTCTTTTGCCGGAGTATAATATAATGTTAAAAGAAACGATTCTGATAAGAAGCATGGGTCGAGGGTCGGCAACATAGAACAATATTTTTCTTTGGACGGTCGGGTTACCGGAAACACAGGTATATTTTATTTGTTTACAATGTCCTATAACTGAGTCGGGTCTAAGAATTCTGGCGAACTGCATCTGATAACCGATGCGGTCGTGCTGTGACCGCCGCTTCGTCTCGGCGGCGTTCGAGAACTGGAAACCAGTGGCCGATCGGGTCAGTAAAATATAAGAACTGGTGGCCCAACAGCTTCAAAAAAGGCACCGGGCCATCGGGCCAGTGTTAAAGTCGAGGCCCTAGAGCTGACCCATTGAAGCACTAGCTCTAGCAGTAGCAGGCTTCAGCAGTTGGCAAGTGTCAAGTAGGAGGCCAAGAACAAACTATAGGCCTGTGGTCCAGTGCTACACAGGCTAGCTGTACTAATTGTAATTTAGTTAAATAAGGCTGTGCACTAACACTATCCTTTCACTGTGGAATTATTTTCTAGTAAGCTTGAGGCCAGCAAGGTGCTGAGAAGCCAATTGTGTGGTAATGATATAAATGTGGGATGATCCGAGATATATAATTAGTTCTGTTTATATTATTTTAAGCAAAACAAAAATCCACTGTAATTGACAATTATAACTGTAATTGTATTTGAAATGAACAATAATTGTAATTGTAACTGTAATTGAAAATTATCCAGTCATGTAATTGATCAATGTAATTGAACCCAACCCTGCCCTAGACTGTGTTTTGTTGATTCCTGTATGCAGCCAAAGGATCTAGGACCTCTGTACCTTACAAAACATTGCATTTTTGTCATAAAGATAAGTTCAAGTGTTCAGTTCTTTCTTCCTTTACTAAATTTAAGTTGGCGTTTCAAGATCTCCACCTACCTCTGTCCGTGTTGCTGGGATGATGTATCAACTGGTGAAGTTTTGTTAACAATTGGTGAAGTTTTTTTTGCTGCTCCCAACAGTCTTCCAACTTCAGTTGGTTCCAGCACAGAAGGTCTGTTTTGATTGTTTTTATCAAAATTGGAGGTATTAAAAAAATTCTTAAAATGTCCATGTTACGTACTGCCTTTTCATACACTAAGCCTATTCTGTATGTTTCAGCAGAATATTACCTTGCCAGAAATTTAGTTTAGCTATAAGGCTCTTAGGTTACATTAGCTTCTAGCTGGTTCCCATCTACCCCTGGTAGTGACCACACACCAAACTGAAATTGTTGTCCATGTTAACCTACTGCCCTCGACCAGCATGGTAAATCTAGTATCATTATTTAAGAGAACACCAAACTTTTATGGAATAAAACACATTTCCTGCATATCTAATACATGAATCTTGCTGGTTCTCAAGTCTAATCAGGATGTCATGGTCATATTGACCTTAATTTGTGCCCATGTTACGTACTACCTTTGAGATTAACTTCATGCTGCCATCTCTTTACCGTGAGGAATGTTATCCCGGCTTCGATAGCATTTATGCACAGTTATCTCCTCCTTCAGAATGTAAGCATTTTGAATCAAAATTACGCATTTTAATTTTTAAGTCTGATATTCCATTTTTGTGTACCAGTACTGTGTTCTTGCCCATATACCATAGTATAAATTAAAGAATAGGGGTACATGATAGTACGCTGTGCAGTGTGCAAGAATACTACACCTTACAGAAATCTTGCAAAACCAAGATCTATACTAGTAATCCTGCAAAGAACAGTGACTACACTCACCTGATTCATGCCAGCATTGGTGAAGAGCAGCGTGGGGTCATCAAGGGGGATGGTGGATGATGAATGCCAGTAGGTATGGCCCTTTTCCTTGAAGAACTCAATGAACTTCTGCCTTAAATCCTTTGATGTTACTGACTCGTCCATTGTTTCTGCAGTAACACAAATGTTTTCATACATTAGTTTCAGTAACAGCCCTCAAGTTATTAGCCATTCGGGAAATGCAGCCAGTTTGACATGAAATGTCTGGAAGTATGACATATGAATCGAAAACCCATGCATAAGGGAGATATTTCAATTATAATACATCTTAAAACATACCAAACCATGTGGAATTTGGTCTCAATGGAAAGTTATTTTACTATTGCTATCCAAATAAGCATACATGTCAGAATAGTACGTCGGAAAGTTTTTCAGAATTACAATAAGAATACAGGAAAGAATAACAGTATAAGGTGGAAATTTATCAAAATACAATAACAGTACAGTAGAGGCAGAATGACAGAATAGGGTGGCTATTCTGTCAATCGTGAGTACACATCACTGTCATGTAACTATTTTGTCAATTAAATATTCAGATAGAATTTTAACCCTTTATATACTTTTTATGAATTTTTGCCACAGACTGTACTCCTGGTCATTTTGAGCTATACTTATCTTTCTGTGGGTTACATGTGTTAATTTTGTGAACTAGAACTTATTATACCTTTGACAAAAAAGGCACTTGCCACATTTTAAGGTGGTAGAATTTGTTGGCCATAAATATCAAAAATTATACTCAACAAGAGATGCCAAATGGCTTCAGATGACCAAATGTATTGTTACAGTAAACCTTAATAATTATTACTAATTGTAGATGTCGGTCATCTACTCTGCGTAAGTCTTTGTTGCGACTGTCTCATGAGAATGGCCTCGCACTTGTTGGTCAACTCTTTGTTCTCACTGTTGCCAAGCGTCAAACCATAGTGTATTCGCGTCAATACAGCAGCATGTGTGTCACCGAGTTTTGTTATATTCAGACACGAGCGAAGAGACTTCGTCGCCCTCATCGTGGCTCAGTAAACCGTCTGCGTCGGGGTGTCGTATGGTTTCAAATAATTTGTTTCTTCAGACTAGCACAAACGGGTCGCTATTTCAGTACTTGGGTGTGCTAAGACGCAACATTTTTGTACTATAAATTCATCTGAGATTATGTTCGATGGTATTACTAACGAACTAATTTATCAAATTCAACCAAGTGTAGTTATGATGGCGAAATCGAGGTGCGCCCGTATAACGTATTCGATTTCGCCAGCCGCTGGAAATGGAAAACTTACGCACGAGACTTGTTCGTCAGGAACGTCCCTGTCCACGTCCACTCACTGTGAATATGATCAGGAAGTTTGGTAATGTCTAACGCTAAAGACTTGGTCACTCTAATATGTCATAAACTTACACGACGCTACTAAAATTATTGCACTGAGGCTTGAAACTTATGTTTCAATAAAACCGGAAAACTTGCATCAGCTGCTGCCTTGAAACATGTGCGACCAATTTACAACGCTACTCAGCGAACCATTTTAGAAATTACTGCGCGACAGTAAAGTTTTCAATAATAACATAGCGTTTTTGACGTCAAGCGAAAATGCTACCCAGCTAGTTATGTAAAAAGGTTGACGTGACCACTTTATATTACTACTGTCAGTGAAGTCACAACAACATTTAGGGTGCACTTATACAAACATCCTTGCTTACAAACAACACGTCCACGCGTTCACTATTCTGGTACGGACGCCGTGGGGGCCATGTAAGTGTATGTGAATCGTGTATTATTATTGTAATCAGAATCATTTATTCGACCATAAAATACCTAATACAGCAAAGAAATGTATGGTCAGGAAGATCTCATTAAGGCATTGTGCACGCCGCTATCATAAGAGCCACCCTGTTGTAAAATGCATAATTTTAATACAAAGTTATGTAACAATAATGTTTGTATTAAATATGATTTCATAAGTAATAAGCATTCATTTACAGTGTTTAACATTAACTAAGTAACTAATTAACTCACTCACTAACATTAACTTTTTACTAACACTAACAATACATCAAACAAGCAAAATAATACACTAGAATAATAAACATCTAAACAGTTAGCCAATAACGCTAATTAATACTAATTAACTGTTTAATAGCCCTACTAATATTACTAAAAAACAAATACTTAACCCTAAAAATCTTTTAAAAATACAAACAGTATAAAATACAATACAATACAATTGTCTTTTGTTACAAAACACTAGTGGTGATTCGTTCTGTATAGTCACAATTAAATAACATGCAAAGTTTTGTACTAACTGAAAATAAGATAAACCTTCTAACTAAACATTAGAAGGTTTATCTTATTTTCAGTTAGTACAAATATAACAGTTTGGGATAAAACCTTCAGTTTCATAATTCATTATGAAGTATTTTTTACAGTATATTGAGAAGCTTTGGAGAGAATGGGCATAAATCTTATTCCTGAGTTCAGATGGTACATTGTTAATAGTGTGAATAATTGAATGTCTAATGCAATTAGTGGCAAAATTGTGATTTACTCGGTTTATGTACATATTATTAATGTTTCTAGTATGATAGTTATGAATGTTTGAATTGTGTACAATGGGCATAGTATTAAAGTATTCTGGTAATTTTTTATTTACAAGTTTATAGAATTTTAATTGTTGCAGTTTTAAAATATCATCCAGCTTTAAAAGATCCATGTTCTTGAAAATGGGGTCGGTATGTGCATTATATTTAGAAGATGTTATAGATCTAAGAGATTTCTTCTGAAGGTTTTGTAAATGATTTGTTTGGCATCCCCATGATAGTATTGCAAAGTTGATATAAAATTAAAGCATTATTCATTTTGAATAAAATGTTGCAATGTAGAATGTGTTTTAAATTATAACAAATCCCAGTAGTCTGTGAGATTTTGTTAGCTATCTATTTACATGATTTGTTTCAACACATGTGTTTGTTAATAGTAAGGCATAGCAAATTGAAATCAGCAACCATAAATAATTCAATACCATTCATTTTAATCTTGGGTATAGTTATCTTTTTTAAAGGTGTATGAAATATCATGTTTTGTTTTTTTAACCTTAAATGATAACTTATTAGCTTGCAACCGTGTTGTTACTTTGCTTATTTCATTGTTTCTATTTTGACTGATGTTTATATCATTAAAAGCATTTAGATTGCTAGTTAAGGTAGTGTCAGCATATATTATTGTATTGAACAATGTAGTAGCATTGGTTATTTTGTTTATATAAATGATAAATAAAAGGTTCCAAGAATTGGTCCGTGGGGGACTACAGTTTTGATATCTATAGTTTCTTACTAAGTAAATGAAAAATCGACATATTGTTTGTGATTTGTTAAATAACTTCTAAGAAGGCTTAAGGCAGTGCCTTTAATAACATAATAGTCTAGTTTGTATAATATAATTTGATGATCCAATGTATCGAAAACTTTTGATAGATCAACATAAATACTGAAAGGGATTTTGCCATTATCCGTTTGCTGTATTATTTTGTCAATCATTTAAAGGGCAGCTAGTTCCGTAGAATGGTTTTCTATCAATCCGTATTGGTTATTGTAATATAGTTTATGTTGTTGGAAATGGTTATGTATCTGTTCAAATAATTTTTTTTAAATACCTTGGAGGTGTAAAGAAATAGATCAATAGTTGTCAAAAACTGTTTTATCATCTTTTTTGTAAATTGGTATTACTCTGGCTAACTTTACTTTTTTAGGAAATATGCCAATAGATAAAGATTGATTTATAATTAGAATGATCGATTCATACATTTCTTCTTTAATTTGCTTCAATAACTTTACAGATAGGCCATCACTACTGCAGCTGGATTTTGACTTGAGACCATAAATTATTCTGCTGGTAGTTTCTACATCTATAGGCACGAATTTAAGGCTGTTAAATAGCTATAGTTTTTGTACTTGTAGAAATGAGTTTGCACAGGAAAATATCAATAAGTGTGCAATTTTGATTGGAGATCATGAGGTGTGGCTTGTTAGAATAAGTAGTTTTATTCTATTTGGTCGCCAGATGGCGCTATTGACGTTTATGTTACTTGACATTTCTTAGAGTTGCATATCGTATTTACAATCTTTGATGCGAGCATGTGCAGTTTCGGTTCCGGTTCGACCACGCCAACACGAATTTAATAAGTCATTTCGTGATACTTAATCGGTTGTCAACAAACAATTATTGAAACATGGTGTCAGAAAGAGCGAACTAGAGGTGAATTGGAACTCAGAGAACGTAAAGTCGCGGTGAAAGAAGGTTAGTCCGTTCTATTTTGACTACAAAAGTGATGGAACGATTCCTTCTCCCCGACCCGTTTCCCGTGTCCGGCAATCTGCCAGAGCAATGGCTGCGTTTCAAAAAGCAGTTCAAGCAGTTCATCGACGCCAGTGACAAAGCTGACGCGAACGCGAAGACGAAAACGGCGATTCTACTACGCTGTATCGGTGACAAAGGGAATGACATCTATGACAACTTCACGTTTGAAGGCGTTCCAACGTTTGATGACATCATCGCGAAGTTTGATGAATTCTGCCGTCCTAGAGTGAGCGTGTTTGCATCCAGACATCACTTCCTCACCATGAAGCAGAACGATCGCTCTATTGATGACTTCATTACGGCCCTAAAGAAGCAGGTCCGTGAATGTGCGTTTGGAGATCTGATGGACGACATGGTTCTTCACGCGCTAACGTTGGGGTTAGACCAAGAACGGACGCGTCGGCGTCTGTTTGAAACAAAGAACCTAGACCTGGAGAAAGCCATTACCCTGTGTCGCCTAGCGGAGGACACGGAAGGCGAAATGCGGAAGCTCAAACTGAACGAGGAAGTGCAGGCGGTCTACAAGACGAGACAGAAGAAGGCTAAACGCAGGCCGAGATCTCAACCGACTCACACGTCGAGCAACAAAGCGGACAAGTGTGGGAAGTGCGGCACAGAGCACCCGCCGAGACAATGTCCAGCATTCGGCAGTGAGTGCTACGCCTGTAAAAAGAAAAATCACTACGCCAAGTGTTGCCGAGCGCCGCAGGCACAGTCAAAGGCGAAGCGTTTCTACCTCGTCGACGGTGACAGCGATTCCAGCATTCTACGCATACAAGTGGACAAGGAGGGTCGACGTCTGATGGCAACGATCAACGTATCATCGGAGAGTCGTTCAGCTCCTACTGCACTGAGATGTCAACTCGACACCGCCGCAACATGCAATGTCCTCAGCGTCACCGACTATCGACTACTGGGCTCTCCACCACTATGCGCGAGTACTCGAACATGACGATGTACGATGGTTCGCAGGTGCCGTCGAAGGGTAGATGTTCCCTAACACTCCGAGAAATCGACCAGCGTGAGGAGATATTGATCTTCGAAGTCGTCAAAACAATGGGCATAGTATTAAAGTATTCTGGTAATTTTTTATTTACAAGTTTATTATAGAATTTTAATTGTTGCAGTTTTAAAATATCATCCAGCTTTAAAAGATCCATGTTCTTGAAAATGGGGTCGGTATGTGCATTATATTTAGAAGATGTTATAGATCTAAGAGATTTCTTCTGAAGGTTTTGTAAATGATTTGTTTGGCATCCCCATGATGTCCCTCGACACGTGTCTGAAACTCGATCTGATCGCGGTGAGTGAACACGTCAGCCTGGTCGAGGATTGAACAAACGAAATCGATGCTGCCATAACGGAGTATGCGGATGTCTTCACCGGACTTGGGTGTCTTCCGAGTGAGTACAACATCGATATTGACACAACTGTCGCTCCCGTACAGAATCGACCACGGAAAGTCGCTTACGCACTGAAGGACGATATCCTAAAGAAGATCGAGGCACTGGAGGCACAGGGCGTCATCGCGAAAGTCGAGACACCGACTCAGTGGATTTCGAGCTGTCTGGCAGTACGTAAGGCGAACGGCTCGGTGCGAGTATGCATCGACCCCTCTGACCTGAACAAGGCGATTCGACGCAACCACTTCTCGCTACCTACGATCGAAGAGGTTCTGCCAACGCTGACGAATGCGAAAATCTTCTCGCTTGTCGACGCGAAAGACGGATTCTTGCAGGTGAAACTGACAGATGAAAGCAGTTACCTGACGACATTCTGGACTCCGGCAGGAAAATACAGATGGCTGCATATGCCATTTGGTATCTCGTTGAGTCCGGAGGAATTTCAACGTCGTTTGCAGCAAGCGCTGGAGGGTCTCGAAGGGATCTCCACAGTAGCTGACGACATCTTGATCGTCGGTCGTGGTCAGACAGAGGCAGAGGCCCGCAGAGACCATGACAGCAACTTCATCAAGCTACTACAGCGTGCTCGCGAACAAAACTTGAAATTGAACAGATCCAAAATGAGGCTTCACATGAAAGAGATCGTGTACATCGGGCATGTGTTGTCTCCAGACGGGGTCAAGCCCGATCCTGATAAAGTGTGCGACATCAAGAATATGCCGACGCCGATGGACGTCGAACAAGTACGACGGTTCCTGGGCTTCACGAACTACATCGCGAAATTCATGCCGAATCTTTCTGCAGTCTGCGAGCCCATACGACGTCTAGTGCAGAAAGACGCCGAGTTCGTGTGGGGACCAGACCAACAAGAAGCGTTCGAGCGAGTGAAGGACATCGCAACCGCAGAACGTTCTCTCTCGTACTACGATGTGACGAAACTGGTGGTACTTCAATGTGACGCAAGTACGCAGGGGCTAGGAGTGACACTTCTACAACACGAGAAGCCAGTCGCCTATGCTTCGCGTTCACTGACAGCGAGTGAACGCAACTACACACCGATCGAGCTTGAATGTCTTGCCATCGTGTTTGCCTGCCACAAATACGACCAATATATATATGGACATCCAGACGTGACGATTCACAGTGATCATAAGCCACTGGAAACGATCTTCCGAAAGTCACTCTTCGAGGCTCCGAAAAGACTTCAACGCATGATGATGGCACTTCAGCGCTACGACATGAAAGTCGTCTACAAGCCAGGAAGTGAGCAACTCGTCGCAGACATGCTGTCGCGAGCGCCGTCGACACGTAGACAACCAGTTGAGCTGACGAAGGAGCAGATATTCCAGATGACAACGGAGAACGCCATCGCTGAGGAAGTCGAGACAGTCGACCCCAGAGAGTACGTCAACATCAGCGAGCCGAGAGTAAACGCGATACGTCAGGCCACAGCCGACGACCCGGTTCTGCAGAAACTACTCGTGCTGGTCGCATCAGGCTGGCCACAGGACAGGTCACAGTTACCGTCACAACGGTATCCTGTACAAAGGAGAGCGTATGTTCATCCCAAAGTCACTCCAGAATGACATGTTAGTGAGACTACACAGCAGTCATCAAGGCATTGAGTCGACTCTACGCAGAGCCAGAGACAGTCTCTACTGGCACGGTATGACAAACGACGTAAAATAGACGGTCGAGCGATGCAGTGAGTGTTCCAGAGAACGACCTACGCAACAGAAAGAGAGTCTTCGTAGCCACACGATTCTACCGCGAGCGTGGGCTAAGGTCGGAATGGATCTCTTCGCGCATGGTCAGGACACATACCTCATAATCGTCGACTACTACTCCGATTTCTTCGAGATCGCGAAGCTAGATGATCAACGAGCGGTCACTACGATTGAGGCGTGTAAAGAGCAATTTGCACGTCACGGATCTCCCAACATAGTCCACTCCGATGGTGGACCACAGTTCATAAGCGCTGAGTTTGAACGCTTTGCGCAGAGTTGGGAATTCGAACATTCGTTATCGTCACCCTATCACAGTCAGTCGAATGGAAAGGCGGAGGCCACTGTCAAAATTGCAAAACAGCTGCTAGCGAAATCTTCCGACCCGATGAAAGCACTCCTGGAATGGCGCAATATTCCTACGAGTCAGATGGCCAACAGTCCGGCACAGCGCTTGATGAATCGACGCACACGAGCAGTCGTCCCACAGGCCGAGTCTCTGCTAAAACCAGCGATTCCCGAGGTCGAGCAAACGATTTCACGTAAGACTACAAAACAAATGCAGAGCCAGCGATACTACAACCGAAGTGTCAGCGATCTGAGACCACTACAGAAAGGCACTCCAGTCTTCGTCCAGTCGCTGAAGAAACACCAACCGATCAAATGGTCGCGTGGCACAGTCGTCGATGACTGTAACGACAGGTCGTACATCGTAGAGATCGAAGGTCGTCTACTCCGACGCAATCGACGCTATCTACGAGACGATGCCACAGCGCCCCACGAGTTCGTACAACAACGCGAACAACAACCACTCGAACGACAACCACTCATACAACAACGCGAACTACAGCCACGCGTACAGCAACCACGCGAACAGCCGCGTGAACGGAAACAGAAGACGCTACCGGAAGACGAACCGCGTGACGTGCCGAGCATCGCGCCAAAAATAACAACTCCCACACCGAGCGTGTCCGCGTCTCCTGCGAAAGTCGTCTCGCCAGTGAAAACGCGCTCTGGGCGAGTCGTCACAAAGCCAACACGGTTCCAGTGAAGACCAGTCCCAACCCCCTGTTGTCCAAACCTGATCATGTGCTAGTAACCTCTGATCATTATAGTATAGTGGCCCAATTGACTCTAGTGTTAGATTGCAATATGTTGTTCTGTTGCCATGGGCTCATAAAGCCAACATTTTTAGTATGCTCCTTTTAAAACATTTCTTAGAGTTGCATATCGTATAGTTCCGGTTCGACCACGCCAACACGAATTTAATAAAAGTCATTTCGTGATACTTAATCGGTTGTCAACAAACAATTATTGAAACATGGTTGTGGCAATTTTTTTGGAACACCGGGGGCAACCATCAGTATAAAACATTGGTAGAAATGGTATGGTTAACCAAAACGGATCATATCAAGATTGCAAGAATATCAGTTTCTTTGTGAATCACATCACACAATTATGGTATATATATCCTTATATTAAAAGTTAACACTTTATTTGTAATGCATCAGTTGTCAGACAGCTTTAAGCTGTTGGTTGTGTGTCTAAATTTACACTGCATGGAGACACAATTAGTCAAGTACAAAAAACACACTGAAGTGTTTAGTTGCAATGTTAGTCATCGTACACATCAACGTTCGAGTACATTCAGGGTGTGCAGTTGATTCCACGTGGCAAAGCAAATTTACTTATTTTCATTGCTCTCCTCCACTATACGAGCACACTTGTTTGGATTCCCTGAACATTTACATGCAACTACGCAGCTAACCCTAGCTGTAGCGCAGGAGCAATTCCTTTTGCTCTAGCTCTTGCTGCTCTGACAATGGTGCTTTTGTTTGACTGCTGGCGGCTTAACTGGTTTATCCATCATGCTCGGATCTAAGTATCCATTCAGAAGCTGTCTGCCAAATGATGTGACATCTGGTTAGCTTAGGGTGCATTGGTGAGGTCTCTTGCAGGTAGTGCCTTGATATAGGCCTCTTAGCATATGGTATTTGAAGACACTCTCAGTTGGATGCAATTTTCTTATATATCCCTTCATGCGTCTGAAGATGTGTGCACGTAAGTGATCCATCCCACTGAAGTCGGAGTACAGCTTCAGAATGAAAGCTCTGCATGATGTGACAATTGCTGCTGACACAACAAGTGAATCGTCTCCGAACTGCATCCTGTCTGTGAGGTCATTCATCAAGGCAACCTTGACCAATTGTTTCTTTCATTTTCCAAATATGTAACTAACTGTGTCACATCCACTCATTATGTAGCCACAGAGAAGAGCTGAAGTGGCAAGTAGAATTAGCAAACTGAACTTGTCAGGTAGCATTCCTGCGTTTGTGTGGCATGGAATGTGAGTCGAGCCCTTCTGCACCAACAACTCTTGCAGTCCGTGTATGCGGATTGACACTGTAGTAGATGGCCAAGATAAATACGTATGTGTATGTAGCCTCTATAACTACTCGCGTATACTCTTAGTGGGTCACACAGTAAGCTATATGGGGAAAGGTACGAGTATCTGCCTCTTCGTGATCTCCACATGCCAGTTCGAGTAGCACTACTGGTCCATCAGTTGTGATGACTACAGCTTTGTCTGCTTCAGTGATTAGGCCACCAAGAATTAGTTGTATGCCTTGAGGCATTGCTTCGTGATGTGTTGTCCAGGATCAGGCGAGGTAATTCTACAGGGCTGCTTTGTTTTTGGAGTTCGCAATAACTGCCTTCCATGGCGGGATAGGCAAGTTGTCTTTGACTTCATATAAGTATGGCTTAATTGCTGAGTTTGTTGTCGGCATATTCGTTCATCAATCTTCAAGCTCTTTGATGGTTCAATGTAGTACCTGTCTCCAACCATACTGATACAGGTACAGTGTGCATGGAATGATGAGAATAAATTCTTCATATACCTTGCTTGCATACCTGCGAATATTTTGTATCCGATGTCTTAGTTACGATGTATGAATGCCATATCATCTACACTCTTCCTCGTGACATGTGGGAGATGCGCCTTATCAGAAAACAGGCGACTATTACAGAGTTCAGAAGCCCATCACATGACGCGTCGCCCAAGCATCGAGAAGATAACAACTGTGTGAGCGTGACTTATCAGAAACAGGCAACAGTTACCCAGGACAGAATACCGTCACATGTTGCAACGCCCAGGCTTCGAGAAGAAAACAACTTTGCGAGTGGCCAGTGGCCTGCGTTAACGTTAGACAGTTGCAACATATGGTGAAAATGGACGTACATTTTAGGGGAGCTGGACATTACCTGTCAAACTTCTTTCCGTGTAATATCTACATATGGGGCGAACACTTCTGTTGCGTGGAAGCGGCATATCAATACAAGAAGGCTAGGTATTTTGACGATGATATCATAGCGAGAAAAATCCAGACAGCACGTAGTGGATTACAGGCGAAATATCTCGGTAAACGTATAATATGGAAAGCGGAATTAACATCGGCATGGCTAGCTCAACGCAGTTATATAATGTACGCCATTCTCGCTGTGGAATTTCGTGACTCAACTGCGCAAACATTTGATGGATACAAGGAACGCACGTCTGGTTGAAAATGTTCCTAGTGCGGAATGAGTGGGTAAGAATATACTCGTGGTTATTCTCATGCTGATGAAGGACTTTGTTAGAAAATGCATGAACCACTCTGGTATGTGAACTAACGGCTGGCGTCAGGCGCTCATTAAAAACAGATGGCCGAGCGCAGGAGATAAGTGTCGTCTCGCGATTGCGGAGTCACATGCCTTATCACTAACGACCAGGCACGGAGAGTTGAGGTCAACTCATGACTCCATTGTCTGTACTGTCGCGTGATTGACAAGACATCGAGTTGAGCGGCTGTGAGTGTGTGCGTATATAAACCTACCATGAATCGAGTGAAGCATAACACTCTCTCTGCCGACTTTGAATACGCAATGTCTCTCCGTCTCCTAAACTTCCGTCATGGCGAACGCTCACGACAAGTCATGTCCCGAGCCGAGGACAAGATGAATCTTAGACGTCTCGAAGAAGTAAGTTATGACAATTATGTATTTTATTGCCCACTGACTTTCATGCTGACTTGCGTTTGACCTCCCAAGTATGTATGTTAGATTCACGGGCGACAAAAGGGATTCCTCTATTGCTTTGGGGTTTTATAGATCTCATGAGGTAGTGGAGTGTATAAAAGGGTAATGAATCATTAAGTAGGAGTAAATAAGGTGTCAGTAAATAAGGGGTAATTAAGTAGAAATCGTATGTAATCGCAGGTAATTAGGGGTATCTAAGGGGTAATTATAGGAAAAAAGGTCATTAAGGGTAACTAAGAGGTAATTAAGGTGTAATTAAGTGTATTTAAGGGTAACTAAGGAGTAAATACGGGTGACTAAGAGCAATGTGGGGTAATTAAGGGTAATTAGAGGTAATTGAGGGTAACTCATGGGTAATCAAGAGGTAAGTAAGGTTAATTATGAGTAATAAGGAATAAATAGGGGTTCGAAGTTAATGCTACCTTGTGCTTAGTAGTTGTAGATGAACACGTATCATAGTTGTTGTACTATAGTCGAATACTATGTTGTAGTTAAGACTAGGTTGTTCTTAGTCAGTATATGATATGATACTAGTGATGGTGGTGTTCAAACCAATACCTGTTTGCCCTTTAACATCATATATGTAGTAGTAATATTGAGAATTCAATGTGTTATAAAAATTATTGTAATGTTTAGTCTCAGAGAATAAAATTAGTTGAAATGAAACTCTTAGCTGTTCGTATCACCATTCGTATTGACACACACGCACGTACGCATCTCTTCTAGAACCGTCACTAAAAATCATGTTCCGCGAACAGACGCACGCATTCAAGATTAATCTGAGATACGGATTCGTTCTGAGGAACAAGATCGCATGACGATACATATATTATAATTCGTCCTGCAACTGTTTTGGTCGTTACCTTGATGAACTGAGTCTTATTACCAACACTGATGTCTTTGATGCATTTCTGGAGCGTATCCGAGAAAAACAAGTGTTACAGTGGCTAATAAATCAACGTCCGGGTAGTCAATGGGTATGCAAGGTGGTCACGAATGTCACATTCTTCGTCAACCGTATCGTAGACCATCCGATAGGATATGTGGACGTCACACTACCGAGATACATCAAGAAGAACAAACCCGTTATCGGTCAGGAAAGAGAAGTCAACCATTCCAAGAAGTACACTGACAATCTATGTATCTTTCGGTGTCTGGCTGTGAAGGTGCTCTACGAGACTTAAGTCGAGACGGAGTGGCTATGGCAGATTTTGGTGGGGTGACGTTGGATGATCTCTATCGTGTAGAGACCACCTTTTGAGACCAACGTGTGTGTCTACACACTCGTCGAACCAGAGGAAGAAGGCGGAAAGACGACTCCCAAACTCGTCCGTCGTTCATTGTGTCATTATCCCGACACGTTGTGCGTCGATCTCCCATAGACACCCTTTTCGTACATACAAGATGTGACCATGATGTACTCTCACTCTTATCGATGTAGGACATTTGGCGACTCGTTATAGAAAGACGCGTACCACCTGGAGAGGCACGAGCGGACGTGTACGGGTGGTGTACGGAAGATCAATCCCGGCGTCGTCTACCACCCGTCTCCAACAGTGTTCCACCGTTTGGATGACGAAAATATTCGTGTCCCCGAGTGGTTGCGCTACTACCCCTATCGTGTCACCTTCGACAACGAGTCCTACTTCGATACGTCATAGCTTCCATCGAACAGTGCCAAGGTCCACTGGGTTGCTTGTCATGTACCGTTGAGTGTGTCTCTGGCGAGTATCGTACCCGGATTCGAACAAGTGCGATGTCTCATCACGGATGGTCATAGCAAGAAGTTGGTACCCGACATGGTGGCCATCCTTTAATCCATGAGATATGCCGGCTACGAAACCATCAAAGACGATTACGGAGACGTCTTTCACGAATTCGCGGATGAGAAGTCGAACTGGGACGAACGGGAGTAAGAGGCACGTGCACAGCAGGACAAAGAGTCACACCGGAAACCGACCAATCACTACAAATCGCTCATGGGTCAATTGCACGGTTGGCTTCATCAGTTACCTGTCATCGGATTCAACTCGGGCAGGTACGATCTCAACGTCGTCAAACAGTTCCTGGTGCCCTACTTCCTGTCCACGAAAGAAACAGAGGAAGAGGAGGAGGAGGAAGACAAAGTCAACGAGGGTATGCGTGCATATTTTTGTAATTAAACGGAACAACACTTTTATGTGTCTATCGACGGATATTCTGAAATTCTTCGACATGACTCATTACATCGCACCTGGATTCTCGTACGATAAGTACTTGAAAGTGTACGGTTGTGAAGTCTCGAAAGGTCATTTCCCGTTCGAATACATGGACAGCGTGGAAAGACTCGACGACACCGCCCTGCCTCTGAAAGAGGCCTTGTTCAGTCAAATGAAGAACGCAGGTATATCCGACGACGCCTACACCCTGTGTCAAGGGGTGTAGCGAGACAACGACATGAAGACATTGCGGGATTTTCTCATCTGGTACACGACGGGGAACGCGGTCTCGACATTTTCAAGCAAGACATCAGCATATCAGGTTTGACCTTGACCTACCTTTTCAACTATGTTTCGGAGAAGACCTTCTTTACGTTCTTCAACGAGACGTAAAAAAAAAGGATCTCCATCAGGTGGTCAGAGATAACATTGTCGGAGAGGCATCCCTCATCTTCACCAGACATCACGAGAAAGGAGTCAGTAAGATATGCCGGAACGACTATGGTGAAGCAGCTCGAGTGTGTCAGTCCATAGTTGGCTATGGCGCGAATGCACTCTACCTCTAGTCCCTATCGCAAAACATGTCGACTGGATGGTATACGCGACGACGAGAAGAGAAGGAGTTTAGGCCCGAAGCAGCACAGCCGACCAGACAGATGGCCGAAGATTGGCTGACGTGGGAGTCCGAACATACTGGACGCGCTATACGCCATAAGGCCAAAGGATGAGACAAGAGTATCGGCAAACTGCTGGTGACGGATGGTGCAGTGAAACAAAGACTGTCTATCAGCTTCATGGATGCTACTACCACGGATGTCCATGTATCCGACGAAAGATAAATGAGATCAACGGGAAACCCATGGCCCAACTGCTCGCCGAAACGCGAAAGAACACGGCCTAACTTCGACAGTTTGTCAAGGTCGTCGAGCTGTGGGAATGCGAGTGGAAAGACGTGAGACACGACCCGTGCGTAAAACTGTTTCTGGACGCCGCCTTTCCCCGCCGTCGATACGTGCGATGGAAGATGACGTCACAGCAGATCCTGTCAGGCGTACGTAACGGCACCTTATTCGGAATGATTCAGTGCTTCATTCATGTACCGGAGGAATTGCGCACACACTTTGCCGAGATGCAACCCATCTTCAATAACACTCACATGACCCGCGATGACCTCGGACCGTTCGTGCGTCGATACGCAACACGTCATCATGGCAACCTAGCGCCGCATGCCCGTTGGAAGTTATTGCGTAGGTAAGATCTTGCTCGCTACACCTCCCTTGCGATGGTACCTCGGGCACGCACTCGAAGTTAACGTCTATCAGATCATGGAGTACACACCGGTCGCCTGCTTCTATCGATTTGGTAAGGCAGTGTCACCACAATTCGGTAAGGCAGTGTAATCACGTCAAGACCATGATCGCGGACACTAATAATTTGGTGGGAATTCTTTGTATGGGAATGTATAACATACGTCGATAAGCACCGTGACGTCACCTACTATGCGTAGAAGAGGGCGTCGATCATGATCAACGATCGACGCTTCCGACATATCGACGTCGTCACCGACGATGCATACGAGATCGAGATACGCAAGACCAGCGTCAAATACGCCTTGCCCGCGCACGCGGACTTCATCGTTTTGCAGAGGGCCAAACTGCGCATGTTGGACTTCTACTGTGATTTCATGGACAGGTACGTGGAACATCCACTGTCCGAATACTGTGAAACCGACACAGACAGTGCCTACTTAGCTGTGGCCGGAGAGTCCATCGACGACCTCGTGAACCCGGAACTGCGAGAACATTACTTTCGTCATTGCTCCGTATGGCTACCGTCCGAATGTTGTGCCGATCATCAGAGCGAGTACGTGCACTGTCGACTGGCCGGACGTCCGTGGAGACGTGTTGCAAGGCACGCAAAGCGTACAACAAGAGAACACCGGGACTTTTCAAGGTCGAGTGTTTCAGGGATTGTTTCGTGGGTCTGGGCAGCAATACCTACTATTGTTCGGGAGCCGTTGACAAATACAGCACCAAAGAATTCAACATCAGCAACAAGCACGCGTTCCTGGACGTGCTGACCAATCGACGGAGTGGAAGCGGAAAGAACCGCGGGTTCCGAGTGAATCACTCATCCGTGCTGACGTACATCCAGGAACGTGCGACCTTGACCTACTTCTATGCCAAGCACGTGGTCCTCGAGGACGGCGTCACCACGGCCGTGTAACGATCGATTGCTGTCAGTCTACGCGGAACACTGCTGACACAAAGAGGAAACGCAGTCCTAGGTCAGTTGGATTGAAAGGCGTTTCGAGCTATTTACACAGATGTCACGCAATCGATCGTCATAAAACACCATTTCACGGACGCGAGGGTGGTAGTAGTAGCGGTAGTAGCAACAGTCGGGGTGTACCTGTACGTCGTGTTCGTCTTGTTGTACGTTTCCTTCGCTCCTCTTTCGTGGAGATATCGTTGTATCTAACGTCACGACCAACACCACATTGTCGAACGTGACCACCATCTGAACCCGCAATACATGGTGATCTTCAAGAATCCTCGCGACGCGTCGCAATAGGTCACTTGGCGCGACATATGTATCCGGGACGCCTGGAGTTCAAAGACGCCACGTTGTCGCCGTACGGCTATCTCTTCATCGATCTGAAACAGGACACACCCGAAGACATGCGTCTGCGCACTGCCATCTTCCGGACGACGGGGTTCAGTACGTGTACCAACCCAAGGTATAAGATGACCGTGCATGCGCCTCGTCTCTTCAGTCGTCTCATGTCCGAACTCATGAAGAGACACATCATCTGCATACAGGCCCTAAACAGATACAAGAGCGCGAGGCTAGCCATCATCAACAACGCCGGCGCCTATCTTCTGTGTGCATTGGGCGAGTGTGCCTACAACATATTGAAGAGGAACATTCTCTTGACCGCCGTACAGAGGCAACGTTTGAGTAAGTACAAAACGAAACTGCGCGAATTGGGCCGAAGAGGCGTGCCAGTGGCCAGGAGACGTCGCATCTTGCTTCAGGGTAACCAGGTCGGCGATGGACAGACCGGAGGTTTCCTGTCGGCTTTGCTCGAACCTTTAGCCGGTGTGGTCTTTGTTCCCCTGCCCAAAGAGGAGCTATTCAAGTAGACGATGGAACACGCACGGAAGATGGTTTTGGTAGATCCACGACTGTTGGACAATTTTCGCTCCGCCACCACCGACGGATACCCTACGACGGAAGGTGCAAGTCTTCGAAGAAGATATGAAGGTCATACTCGACAGACGCGATCTCACCGACGGCGACAAGGTAATCATGCATTATCAAGTGTTGCAACTGTACACCGCATTGGCCGATTGAGGCAGGCAAGAACCGGTACGCATGGTGGGGGTGAACAAAGGTACACCACCGACCATGGCGGGCGCCGGCGGCGCTAATGGGGGAGATATAGAAGCGGTACTCGTCGACAACGTTCCCAAGGTGCTACGACCCAAAGTCAGACGACTGATGGAATGTCTCAAACGAGACGTCGCGTGGAAGGCGCGCGAAGAGCTCAACCACAAAGTAATAGCGGTATTCGAAGTAACGTGGTAGATCTCGTGAACGATCTGTTGCGCGCGAGAAAGACCGCCTGCGTTCCGACGGGATAGCAGGTGTTTGCGCGACAACTCGGCGACATCAATCTACCTATGGAGTTTGTTAGCAACTAAGCCAGGAAATTACACATTCAACAGACGCAAAGGAAGAGTGCAGTGGCGGCAGCAACCGCACGATCGCTCGGTAGAGTACGACGAACGTTGCAGTGGACACCCCTCGTGCGTCGACGAATGGACCCGTCCGCCCTACCCACGTCACCGTCGGAAGGACGTAAGGTCACGACAGCGGAACTGGAGAGTCTTTAAAGGAGGTGGACTGTCACGAATCGACAGCATAATGTTAAATCCACGTCCCGTGGATTTAACATTGGCGTTGTCTTTTTGCCGCTATTACTCAGGCCGGACGTCACACCGTGGGCGGGATTACCATCAGTTATCTGATTCGTCTACGGACACCATGGTCCGCCGTCACAAACAGCTGCAGGGAGTCTACTTCGACCCCGCCAAGGTGAGGGGTTACGGGGGAATCGAGTGCTTGTGCCGCTCCATTTTTCCACCTATTAATGTGTCCCGAGAAAGTCATCGAACAATGGCTATCGGAACAGAATGCCTATGCCCTACACTAACCGGTGAGAGTTCGTTTCAAGCGCCGACGCGTTGTCGTGGGAGGACGGAACGAACAGTGGCAGGCCGATCTCGTCGACGTTTCCAGTCTGAAAAGAGACAACGACGGTACGACTTTCCTACCCACGGTGGTCGACGTCTTCACGAAAGTCGCCCGATGCGTTCCACTGAAGAATAAGTCGGCGACGTCGAAGGTGAGGGCACTGGACGGACTTTTCACCGACGATGGCGATCGCTCGCTGACGTTGCAGACCGATAGCGTACTGGAATTCCTGAACCGCGGCGTTCGGGAGTGTTGGAAAAGTACGACATCCATCACTTCTCCACCTACAACGAGGAGACCAAGGAGAGCATCGTGGAACGCTTTAATCGCACGTTATAGACGCGTATGTGGAGATACCTGACGAAACACGAGACGTGGCAATACATCGATATCCTTCAGGACCGGTTACGCACGTACAACGACACTCCCACCGCAGCACCGGTATGCCTCTTTCGCAGGTGAATGTGTCGTATCAGGAAGAGGTGTTGCAGCGCTTGTACGGTGGTCGTCACGGCAAGGGCATGCCCAAGTACCACGTGGCACAAAAGCTACATGACGAATTGGACCGAGGAAATATTCACGATACGCGAGGTGCATACGTCCGATCCGCCCGTCTATCGCTTGATGGACGATCTCGCCGAGATACTGGACGGAACCTACTAAGAACCGGAGTTGCAGAAGGTGATGGTTCCGGTCAATAAACTGTAGTGCGTGGAATCGACAGTGGAGCGACGCAAGGTGGGCAGGCTAAGGGAGGTGTTGGTGAAATGGTTCGGATACCCTTTAAAATTCAACAGCTGGATCGATGCCAAGGCCCTCTTCGGCTATAAAAATTAGCCACGCTTCCGACAACCTCTCATTCGACCACCCATGACGGATAAACCGAGAAGACAGGTGGTATCCGTTACCGATAACAAAGTCGACGCTCCTCCGCAGACCGATAGGACTCCGTGGCACATCTTCGGCGCCGCGTGTCTCAAAGAGGAGATTGTGTTTCTGTGTCTGGTCGTCGTCTTGTACACGGTCATCTTGGTCAGCATCTACAATCTGTCGATTGGTCACGGGAATATGACTCTGTTGACGGCCCTGTTAAGCAGTTCATTGGGTTTCTTCTACCGAGCCGGATGTTGAGACAGCAGCAGCAGCAGTATGACGACGAGTGATTTCTATCTGACGAGGCCAAGCAATCCTCCATGCACACGCACCCTGATAGCACCGTGGCGCATTACATCACGGACTTGCCTCGTCATGCCGTGCTATCGGGCAGCGGCGTGTGGGACTGCGGTATGGTAGAGTTCCGCTACCCGCACACTTGGTACAACGTTCGTGAGGTAGATACCACGTTCTACCTCTACGAGTCCGATAGTACAGGATTCACTCCTGCCAAGATCCAGCACATGTATTACTATAACGTGACCCAATTGTTGCTCGCCATCAACAGGGCACTGTTGAAAATGTCGACTGGTAGGGTCAAGGCGAAACTGGGCTACAACAACATCTCTCACATGGTGACCTTGCACATGACATCCACAACGGAGTTTAGCATACCCCTAGGGAATGCCATGGAAACCATACTAGGTTTCCATACGATGGTGATTCCCAGTACCAACACAAAGTCCACACGCACTAACGCCTCCCCATACATGCGTGGAAACAACACCAGACCGACGTCGACCACCACATCCGATACACCAGACTGTGGTGGTCGTGGTGGTGAGTAAGCCTTCAAAAAAGTGGCGGCTTCCGTGGTGGACATGCATCAAAGATTCACCACCATGTACGTCTACACAGATGTCGTGGAGTCACGTGTCTTCGGCGATAGTCTCCCACCGTTGTTGCAGAGCGTTGCGGTTATCAGACGGAACGGGCCCACCGTGTCAACGAATTTCGATAACGTCCAATAGTCCCTCTCTTGTGTAAAGAGTTTGGGACGATAGAGATCGATATAAGAGACGACACCGGGCGACGCGTGCCATTTGAGGTCAGCAAGGTGACGATGACACTTCATTTCCGACTTCGATGGATGGCACTATTCTAGAGATTAATTACAAAGACTACTACACTCGTCAAGCGGGAGGTGCTCTTCATCATTACCCATCAGTACTCCTTACTTACCACTATACACCCTTAAGTACTCCTCATGTCCCATCTTCCCACAGGAGGCACTACCTCCAATACATCCCGTCAGATGGTACTACATCCAATACATGTTTACCATAAGTTTATATGTTTGATTATTTTTATTTTTGACATGGATGTATTGTATGTATTATTTGAAATGTCTGGTTAAAATAAAACAAAGTCTTCTTCTACATCCCGCCGCCAGGAGGTAGGTAATGTGACTACAATGACATACGCCATCTTAGAATTTCATCATGGGTGCTCTTGCTCCCCCGTGGCGTATTCAAAGACCATCTTTATCTACTGGAACACAGTACTTATACTTTAAAATGACACAAGATCAGGTTTGTACGTTTTATTAGGATACAAAAACATTATTTACAGGTCACCCTCCATTACGGCTAGCACCGTTTCCTTCACAGTGTTTCGCGACTGTTCCAAAAGAGTCTTGCAAACAATTCTTGATACTACACAACTGTTCGGATGTCACGTCGGATAGTTTAAGACCTGCCTCTAGTAAAACAGTCAACCAGTCTTTAATCACTGCAATTGAATTAATGGCCTGAACGGCCTCGTCAAAGTGCATGTAAATTGGGATGTCATCAGGTAACAGTCTTGAGAGTGCAACGACGGTACATGCTATGTGACGTGCAAGCGTCTTCTTCATTTCGGTCACAAGAAAGCCAATGGCAAAGTTCGAACCAGCGGTGACAGGAAGTTGTGACATCTGGGGTGTCGGTAGAAGTTATATTAGACGTCGGTAGAAATCGTGACATGGGCGGCGTCGCCGGAAGTTGTGAAATGGGCAGCAAAGGTAGAAGTTTTGTCGCCGGAAGTTGTGACATTGGCAGGGATGGTAGCAGAGAGGCTGATACAGGGTACTGACTCTAGTGTACCACCTCTATATGGGTGACGTTGTAGTTTATGTAGGTATCTCGTCGAGTTTTTTTTGGTGAGGGACACACGTGTCCCCGTCAATGAGTTCAGTTTGTATCTTTTCGTCCATAATAGATTTAACAAGATTGCCATCCAGAAAATTACTCTGGATGGCAGGTGGACAAGGAAGCCTTTTGGCTTATCGAGAGTCCAATACTTTTTATCTACATGTATCCCGCCTTTTTAAGGTGTGTGTCGATTTTATTTTTAAACATATTCACGCTACTAGCACCAACACAATCAGGAGATAATCTGTTCCATTCATTTACAGTCCTTTGTGAGAATGAGAACTTTCTTATATCTAATCTACACTGCTCCTTTACTAATGTAGCTTCATGTCCTCTGGTCCTTCTATTTTTCTTAACTGAGAAAAAAATGTTTCTATCAATATTTTCATAACCATTCAATATTTTAAACACTTCTATGTGATCTCCTCTCAATCTCTAATGTTGTTAAACCACATTCTTTTAGGCGTATTTCGTAACTAAGATCCCTCAGATTTTGTATCATTTTAGTCGCTCTCCTCTGTACTCTTTCTAGCATATCTATGTCCTTCTTGCGATATGGCCTCCATGCTTGTATACAATATTCTAAATGAGGCCTCACTATTGTTTTGTACAGCGGTACTATTAATTCTTTTTTCTTATACGCTATATTTCGCCTAATTAATCCAAGGATTTGATTTCCCTTTGACGCTGCAATTCCGCACTGCTCTGAAACCTTCATATCAGCACTAATGGTTAACCCCAAGTCCTTTTCTTTTACAGTAGTACTTAGAACAGTACCCCCCATTTTATATTTTACCTCTTCATTCCCATGACCTGTGTGGAGGCATTTACATTTCCCAAAATTGAACAGCATTTGCCACTTTTCAGACCATTTGATCAACCTATCAAGATCATCTTGTAAATGCTGTCTGTCTCCATCACTTTTAATCCTTCTAAACACTTTTGTATCATCCGCAAATTTTAACACCTTGCTTGTTATATCATCGTCCAAATCGTTGATATATATTAAGAATAATATAGGTCCTAGTACTGATCCCTGTGGTACCCCACTCAATACCGATTTCCAGTTTGAAGCCTCCCCATCAACTACTACACGTTGTCTTCTGTCATTCAGCCATTTTTCTATCCAGTTTATTATACCATTTCCTATGCCATGGGCCTTTAGCTTAAGGAGTAATCTTTGATGTGGTACTTTGTCGAAAGCTTTTTGAAAATCTAAATAGATGATATCTACTGGTGATCCCTCATCTACCCACCTAGTGATGTCTTCCAAAAAACATAACATATTTGTTAAGCATGACCTCGCTTTTAAAAACCCATGTTGAGATGGGTTTATCAAGTTATGTTTAACAAGAAAATCCACCATGTGATCTTTAATTAGTCTTTCTAATAATTTGCAAATCACTGATGTTAAACTCACTGGTCTATAGTTCTCTGACTTGTTTCTCGAACCTTTTTAAATAACGGTATAATGTTTGCCTCTTTCCATTCTAAAGGAACCACTCCCTCTTCTAATGACAAATTGAAAACTGTTGCAAGCGGTACGCTAATTTGTTCTACAGTTTCCAATAGTAGTTTGGGCGGAATCCCGTCCACTCCAGGTGATTTATTATCCTTCATAGCCCTTATTTTCTGAGCTACCATTTCCGAGGTTACAACTAACTGTCCTAAATAGTCTGAATCTGCCCCCTTGAACTTAGCCTCTGGTACTGGCAGTGAACTAATATCTTCCCTGGTAAACACTGAACTAAAATACTCATTCAGGTCTTCTGCCATTAAGAATCCCTCTGATATTGTATTTCCAGCACTATCTTCTAGAGGACCGACCTTATCCTGAACTTTCTGTTTGCTTCGAATATACGCATAAAAACTCTTACTGTCATGTTTTATATTACTAGCTAATTTTTTTTCATAGCTTCTCTTTGAATTTCTAATTTCAGCTGTAGCTTGATTAAGTGCTTCTTTATAAATGTTGTAGTCTTCATCATTTCCAGTACATCTATATGACTTCCACATCATTTGTTTATACTTAATTTTTTAATGGCTTCTTTCGATAAGTGTTTCTTTTTAGACCGTTTCCCTTGTTTTTTGAAAGGTACAAATTTATCGACTATGCACTTAATTTCACTATTTAAGATATTCCAGCATTCGGTTGCTGTCTTATTCTTCAGTGTGTTATTCCAGTCTATCTTTGCTAAATATTTCCTCATGTCCTTATACCTTCCTTTGTGGAAATTTCTCCTATACTGCTTTTACTATTCCTTTCTGATTTTACTTTGATGGTAAAATGTATCTGGTTGTGATCACTACTCCCCAGTGGCTCACATATCTTGACATTGTCAACTAATTCTTTCTGTGAGGACAAAACTAAGTCTAACACATTCTCTCCCCTGGTTGGTTCTAGCACATATTGAGAAAGGAAACTATCTTGTACTAAAACTAAAAACTTGTGGTCCTCACTCCCCATACTCTGTAGAGATTTCCATTGTATATGCCCATGGTTAAAGTCCCCCATAATAATACAGTTCCGTTTGCTTACTTCCCTTATAGCGTTTTGTATTTTTTCATTCTCATCTATGCTTATGTTTGGACTTCGATAAACTAACCCAACTGTTAACGTTGAGTTTCCTGTAACTATGTTACACCAAACAGCTTCTTCGCAATCTGCTTCTCTTTCTAATTTTATTTCATAAGCCTGGATAGATTCTTTAATATATAAAATAACTCCACCTCCCTTTCTTCTTATTCTATCTTTCCTAAACATTACATATCCTGTTAGTCCCAATTCGGCATCTGATATATCAGTGGTGGCCCACGATTCGGTTATACCTATTATGTGAGGGTCAATATCTTCTACCATAATGTTTAGTTCACTTCTTTTGTTTACTATGCTCCTTGCATTTAAACAAATGCATTTATATCCTGATTCAGAACAGTTTTTCAGGCTGTTCTTTGCCGATTTATTTCTGCTGTCTTTATCTATGCCTCCAGTTTCAGGCTTCTCTGTGAATCCCCCCTGCGAATCTAGTTTAAATAGATGCAGCCTGTCCCACTGTCAACAGATTGCAGCAAGTTCTCTGAGAAAACTGCTGCCCCCTTTCCACTTAGATGTAGGCCATCTCTCATGTACATATCTTCCCTCCCAACAAAGTATCCCCATAAATCTACGAATCCCACCCCCTCTTCTTTACACATCTGCTCAACTAGGAAACGTGTCGGCATTCATATCTAGGAGAAGAGCAATACACTGGTCGAATAAAATCAAGCATACACGTTGACCCGTCGCTGTCTCGACAAAGCACGTTCAAACCGCGAAATACATTTCAGGTGCCATGTAGCCGTGTCATTCGCATTGCAAATTACCTCTATTGTCCACAATCATACCCTTCTTGCAGTATCTGCAAACGATGTAGAAGGGTGTGTGCTGGCGTACTTTGTCGATAAGAAAACCTCTGATCTTGATAACGGCGTCGGCTCTTACTATGCTTCTAGAATTGCCATGTCCACGACCTATAGTTCCGACGGCGCGGAAGGGCGGTTGGTTACCGGCATGATCGGTCAGCTCGTCGGCTCGTCGCTCGAGTCTGGGCAATAATAGGGTGTCTTCTACATGATGTCAGCCATGGTGTCGTCATGATACGAATGATGAGGCGGCTGGCAGAGCGCCGCGCTTATATAAGAATATGAGGAATCACGTGGTCATGTATCTATCAACCAATCACCGTCGAACACGTCACTAAAGTACGCCGTCATCTCATTAGCATAAGCGATCCACTAGCGACTTCGAAAAATATGTAAAACAGATTCTGAACAACATTTTATTTTACGTATTTTATAGTTTTAAATTTACACGCTAGGAGGCGCTGTAACAAAAAGGTCCACCACATATCCGACATAACAAAAACCCAGCATTGCGCATGCGCAATGACCCATTTAATAACGTCATTTGACCTAGTTATTTAGTTCACCACCTATCCAGCAAGGGGCGCTATTTGACCACGACCTATTCGCTAGGGGCGTCACTTGATTTTTGACCATGACCATTTCACCTTTGACATAGAAGTGACATAATTTTCTTTTCCTTCAATCAGAATCATCCGTAAATCGGGAACTACACGACATACTACCCCTAGCCCTATGAAAAAGAACGTTCTCCGCACATTTTATGTCTACCTACGAATATAAATTCCGCTGACGGGACAAGGTGACGTGCAAAAACCAACACTGGATTCAGCACCTTCAAATTAAATTAAAGGTGGCTGGTCCACCTTCTCACAATTTTGTAATTTAATGCCTCTAGAACATTATAATTGCAAGTTTCTGAGACTTCTGACCTGGTTACTACTAGAGATTTAACAAGATTGCCATCCAAAAAATTACTCTGGATGGCAGGTGGACAAGGAAGCCTTTTGGCTTATCGAGAGTCCAAAATATATATACAATGTACGCCGATGCGAACGTTCTTAGATTCCCATTGCTTATAATTACCGCTACTATGGTGAATGCCATCTACCTTGTCGGTCCAGCCCACCTTACCAGACTAGATGCAGAGACTGTGTTTTTAATGTGCACAAATTATTAATTTCACTTAATTAGTTTACACAATTATATTTTTACTTTTTTGTTATTTTTCAAATTCAATTTCACGCACCCTTCGCAATGCGAACTGCACAACATCTATATTAACCCCAGAAGGGGATGTATGGAGAAACGACATTTAAAAGTTAAGACAAGCTTGAGCCGAAACGACCGGACTGAACTATCTGTCGGCGTGGGCCGAACCTACTATGTGCCGAACCATCCGCGAAGCAATCGAGTCACATGACATTTAAAATGGCGTTATTTCTGGTCTAGGTTTATTATTTGTGTTTACAGTTTGGACTTGGGTTTAAAGTTTTCACCACCAGCATGCTGTGCTTTGACATGACAAGCTAATTATATTTCCATATTTCATTTTCTGTTTTACGAACTTCTTGCTTGTTCAGCTTATCCAGTTAAGGAATAACGCCGATGACATGCCGCTGCTGAAATGGCTGTAAAAGAAGTAAAAATTTGTTTATTAGGGGTAAGTTAAAGCTACGTAATCATCATTTCATCACGTTTATTTTACAATAATGTTATACTGTGTAAATTACATATTTTATATCGTACTGACTGCCCAAATATGCTTTAGTTGTTTCCTCCAGCGCTGGGCAACGTTCTATTAAGTAATTCATTAACCAATTGTAATAATTATGTGTGTATAGCACTATTATCAGCCATTCCAGCGTGACTTCCGTAACAAAAGCTACTCAAAATGTAGTGATATTGTTCTACTGCATCTAAATTCCTGAACAAATCTGAACTGCTGTACAGTTATTTCAAAGACCATGAACAGCTCTTTAATTTAGCGAAACAATTTTTGAAATCTGTCAAAAATTTCACAGGGAATATAATATGTAAAAAATGTGACTTCCTGACATCCATTTCGTAGTCTGCTAGGAGAGATACACCGTTTTGTCTCACATAAATGACTACATGGAGGTTTGAAGATTCCTAAATGAGGCAAGCTATCAGCAATCAGTCATTTTATGTTTTTAGAGAATATTGGATGAGCGTGACATCCGTGACAGAAAAAACATGACGTCTGTGACAAGTAGCTTCACCACTGAATCACCAGTATAAAACAAAATGCAAAAGTTGTTAAATTGTTATTATTTATTTTCATAAAACTCCCAAAACACAAATAACAGTAAATTTAAGTACAATTTGATGATCCAAATTTATCAAAATATTATAATTTCCAAATCCTGTGTATCTATGAAATAAATGAAGGATAAAAAATGTCATGAATTACAATTAAAATTACGTTGTAGGTTCATTTAAATTCTTGTGAGTACTTGAAATAAACAGATCTCTGGTTAGTCTGGTATGCAAGCTCAAAGCTAGTTTCCTGGCTTCTTACAGTGTCAGCAGAACAAAATTACCCCTAATATTATTAACTTTATTCGGGGTTGGTATTGGACATATATGATTATCCTTGATGGGATTCCAGTTGTAAAAATTACCACTTCTGTACAGGAAATTCAAACAAACATCCTTGTCATTTAGCTGCAGCACCTAGAAGGAAAGGTAATGATTTAATTCAAGAACTGCACATTAACTAAGTCTATAATGGTACATATTAATAACATGCACAATATAGTGCAAGGGTTATGATAGTAAATATTGACTAAATAACCTACATTGTAAAAGTTATCTTGTATTACATAATTTAAGGTTTCAGAAGTTTTCTGTCTGTATGTTTTCACTGTTTAATTTATCTGCTTCCTTCTTACACACAAGTCCTAGCAGGTCTTCTTTTGTTCACTTAAACATTCCCATATTTGCTTTTCTTGAAATATTTTGTCCATCTCCTGCTGCTAACTTTGTATTTGGCAGATACACACATGATTATATTTTCTCTCTGAGTGACAGAGTGAGTGAGTGGCATGATGGCTCATGAGTAGTAACTCAAGGAACATAATATAAAATCTTTTGTTTATGAAAAAGTCCATAATTTGTATGATCATACATGCTTAACTAAGTGTATGTGTTACTTGTATGGTGTGATTTCCATGGCAAATCAGCGTGTCTTCCGTAACAGACTTCGA